>ML800717.1:0-75437 GCA_009831015.1 Picea engelmannii
GAGGATTGTATCTTCCTCTTGGAGGTTTATCCCTCCCTTTACATTTGGAAGCTGTAGCTACTGTTGAAGCCGCCTTTGTTTTCTACGCCCATCACAATTTTCATATTTAAATGCTCGAAATCTGGAGATGGTTTTCATATTTTCCCTCCGAGGTATCAAGACCTACGAAGATTTATTACGCGAGCAGCGATGATTGTTATACTCTCGAAATGATTCCTACCTTTTGCTAAAACTTTTCCTCTTTTATTCTACCTCGGGATCTCGTAGGTCAGATACTATAACTCATGTAGTTCACACGTCCCGAGTCACGAAACAGTGAAATCTTTTTAGCTTTTCACTGAAGACAGTAACGAGGGTAAAGTTTTCCCTAACTCATGATTAAACGTCGTCGGGGTTTCGCGCCTCGGCGTTCTCCAAACCAAAAAATTTATTGTCATAGCCCCGATAGCCAAAAACACGAGGTCCTTAATTGAGTAACCCATGCCAAGGTTAAGGGTAAAAGCTAACCGTAGTAAAAGTTGTTCTCGGCGTTTCGCCACTCGGCACTATCTTTTTTGAAAGTTACAGCGTCTAAACCCCAACTCGCGAAATCACAATGCAATTATAACTTGATTAATTAATCACTTAATCCAAGATTATCTTCCCTATAATTAAGTCATGTCGCGACCTCGCGGTTTCGCAACTCGGCATGTAAATCTCCCAGAAACTTATCTTCGAAGCTCCGAGTCGCGATATGGAAAAAGTAATAATTATAAAATTAATCGAGCCTCAAATCACGATTACCTTTTATTAACCAAAGTCGATCTTCGCAGTCTCGGGTGTTAAAGACTCAAAATGTTAAAGAAAAATCCCCGATATAACGAGTAGCGAGATATTGATTAACGTTGGCGAGATTGGATTAATTAAGATAAATCAAGACATATCCTGAGTTTCGATGCTTGCATGATTCATGAGGAAGCATTTTCTCTCCATAAGCCAACTGACTTTTAAACCGCCAAAATTTATGACATTAATGAGGAAATAGGGTAAATCTATGAATATAAGATCGAATTTTTTACGGCAAAAAATTTATTTCTAAATATGATTTGA
The DNA here is from genome assembly GCA_009831015.1 of Picea engelmannii. NCBI lineage: Eukaryota > Viridiplantae > Streptophyta > Pinopsida > Pinales > Pinaceae > Picea > Picea engelmannii. The sequence goes on from ML800717.1 coordinate 1,090, forward strand.
CAGGCTTGTTTTGAAAGGTACCGATTTTTCAAATATATGTAAGAGTTGTGTTTCATTATAACAAATTCATTTTCATAGCACACAGAGCTCATCACTTCTGAGTAAACTGACTTCTGTATGTATACACAGTTCTATCGCAGAAGAGCTAAAACGCAAGCTTCGGCCATGGCTCCGCGGAAAGCAGCAAAGGCAAATGTTGAGGTTTCGGGACAAGGCTCAGACAATGTCTCTGATACTTCGCCCCGAAGTATCAACTCGGTCCCTAATTGGTCATATGTTTCAGATATTCTGCAATCAGAATTGGTGGATTATTCCGACGATTCCGACGACAACGAAAGAGATGATATAACCACCAAGTACAAAATAGTCGTCCAATCCGGAATGCACAGAGTAGCAGCCAGGCCACGGTTGCTTCCATATTATGACATGGTCCGATGAGCGTTGGATCATGTGAACATACTGACCAGGACTATCATGAACGAGCAGAGAGTCACCATCGGGACTTTTAGGCCAGAGCATCTGCAAACCATGTATAAGCTACCCACGACGTTCGACCACACATATGGCGTTGAGTTCTTGGAAGAATTCAAGGAGAAGGAATGCGTACAATATGATAAAACCATGTCTAGTTTGATAAAGGATTGGGTTTCAAACACTGTGAAGTTCAGAGCTGATACCCACGACATTTATTCAATCGCTTCATTAGAACCGCAGTATAAATATGTGGACATGATGACATGTCGGTTATATAAGAAAGAGGACACATCGCATTTTTTCCTTATGTGGGTGCCTCTAATGTTTCGGGTCGCAGAAGGTTGTTCCTTTAATTGGGCAAAGATGCTTTCGGATAGTTTGACCAATCGGGTCACAGAGTATCGGGAGCAGAAGGAGAATGGGAAGGCGTCGTCATTCTTCATGTCCGTGTACATTATGGACACAATTTGTTCTATGACACCATTTCCATTGATGAGTTGGAGTTATACTTTTGTTATACTTTAGTACGACCACTACTATAGTGAATGAATTCTGGTTTTCCATAATTGTTTATTGTTTTTCCTCTGTACCAGCTATCAGCGGGTATAAGACCAGTCTGCATTTTCAGAATTCTACACATATTCTCTGCTACATCAGTTATTTCCTTACAATTTTCCTCTTTTGTTTATACGTGAGATTATCCCCTGATAGGAGCCTTACACTATAGACAGCTAAATGTTTTTCTCCCACCTCACACCTTTTATTAAAATATAATACGGTTAAAGGAAAGAGCCTTTGATTTGCATCCCTATTTTATTCCTAAAACCGTAAGTTCTCTTTTATACGACCAAATTGAGACAGCACTTAATCTCACTCTGAAGTTTTTTCCACTTTTACTGTTCCTCCATGATTGTCCCTGTACCAACATAGCCTAATATCGAACCTGGACTATCGGACCAAACGCACATTTCCTTAAACCTTTTTGACACAATTCTTAAAACCGCTACTAACTGGGTCGAACTTGAACGTTCATGGGTAGCCATTGAACAAGATATAACTATCCAGGAACAGTTGGAAGCTAGACAACGCCAACGTAGAAATCTTCCCTAGTTTCCTTTGCCGAAGGTTGACATTTTTCTCTTCTCCACCTTTTACCCACTTTCAGATGCCTTGACACTGTACTTCTAAGCCTTAAGTACAGACTCAGGAACAACATATTTCTGGCGCCATTGTCGGGGACCGAAGTTACGAAATGTTTTTCCCTGGGAAAACAACATTTGTTTTTTCATTGAAAGTGTTACCCTTTGATAGTGAACAAAGAGTACGCACCTTTTAAGGCTTTTAATCTTTCACTTGGTGACTCCACAAGTAATAAACTGGCATCCGGTCGAAGGAATACCAGACAAAACCCGGATGGTAAGAAGATTACGCCCGTTACCGATCCCGAGAAAATTCTAAAGGCGAGATGCTCTTTTAAGCCAACCGTTACAGTTTACAAACTTAAAACCCCATCACTGAAGACTAAGAGTCCTTCCAAACCCTCAACTTCGCTCAGTCCTCTCTTTGCTGCTAAAGATTCAACGTCGAGCTGCTCCAAGGTTAGGAGTGAGATTTGTCCAACAATCCCCTTAATACATAAAGGAAAAGGCCCTCTTTAAGGTTCGTCAGCTTTTGACATACCACCTTTCCTTCAGTTGAATTTCCCGACTTCACCAAATTCTGAAGAGTGTGTTACACACTCGGTTCCCACACCCGTCGGTTCTCCTGATTTCATCTCTTGCAAATATGAGGAATCGAGTCCTCGCGTTCCTTATCTTTCCTCATCGGATTTTCCTCTTCGCGAAGAAAATAAAGATTCCCTTTTAATTTTTCAAAACCCCCTTTACAACTTTCCACAAACAACGATGGAAGCCGTCGGAGGAGGAGGTGGAGGGTTTATAGGAGGAGGTGGAGGGTTTATCGGAGGAGGAGGGGGAGGAGCCCCTCTAGGAGGAGCTGGAGGCCAAGGGCCTGCCCCCCCTCCCAGAGTGTTTACAAAGGTTGCAGCCAGATACGCTCCATTAGTATTTCCCGTCCCTCTACACGATCTTCCAGAAAATTACATAAAAAATTTACTGAAATTCACCGGGGAAGGGGATCTGACCGCGGCCTAACATATTAATTTTTTCGACCAATTCGCGGATATCTTCGGTATCGAACATGAGGATGTATATTCGAGACTTCTTGTCCAAACATTCGAAAGCCAGGTCCGAACTTGGTTTCGGAGCCTACCCGCAGCATCTATCCTGTCTTATGACGCTTTGGAAGATGCTTTCCTCGGACAATGGGGCGAGAGAAAATACCATCTATATTATTTAACCGAATTCGGGTCCTTGAGGAAAAAGAATTCAGAAACAGTCATGGAATTTATCCAAAGATTCAAAAAACTGTACAATAAAATCTCGGTTGAGGTTAAACCGTCTCAACCCGCGGCCAAGGTGACTTTCACCGGAGCTTTCGAACCGAATTTCGCTCTCCTTTTGCGAGAGAGAAGGGGAGCCACCCTAAACCGAATGCAGGACGATGCAGTAGAAATAGCGTCTAATATGATGGCTTCGGATAAACTTAAAGCAAAGGTAGAAACTGGAAGCCGAGAGACCAAACGCTTTAGAGAACAAGCAGGTCCTTCAGGGTCCAATAGATCCTCAGAAGATAGGGTGGACGATATGGCTAGAGTAATTAAAGAACTGTCAAATAAAATATCCAGAATGGAACTCGAACAGGCCAAAGCTGACTCTTACCCCAAAAAATATTTCAAGAGGAACCCAAACCCCCCGAACCAACAAAGACAAATAAAAAATGAAGATCAAAAAATACAAGCTCCCTTAAAGAATGAAAATTTTATAGGAGCAAACGATTTTCAAGACTTCGGAGATTCAGATAATGATGTCATGAACTTCGGTGATGACTGCACTCAACCATATCTGACTCGCGAAGACTATGAAAAATCTCTAAACACGCCACGATCGTCGAATAATGGTGAAGAAGGTGATCACATTGATCTCTGTGAGTCTCAACCAGAAACTGAGATGATAATGGCTGAGTTTCAACCAAAGTACAACTTAAGATCTAAGAGTAAGCCCACCTCAACTACTCAACCCAAGAAAATCCTTCAAAGAGGTCAAGCTTATGAGCCTCCTTCGGAAGAGACCTTATTACCCAACAACAAAACTAAAGTAGTAAGCACTCAGGAGTCCGAGGTGGAAAAAGTTGAAACCCAAACACAAGAAACCGAACCAGTAAATAAAGTTACGTCTTCAACCAAGACCATGAGTGATAAAGCGGTCCAGTCAAATAAGTCAGAAAGGAAGGATTCAGAAGTCTTAACCAAAGAAACAGACAAGGTGAGCGGAGCTTTCAGTTTTGAAAATGAGATAAATAAAATTAAGATACCAATCCCTTTGGTAGAATTAGCAAAAAACCTCGTTTATCGGAAGCAAATTACCAAAGCGATGGGTGTCTCTAAGCTAGAAAGCCAGTCTGATGTTTTAAACCTGGAAGATGACAAACCTAACATCACCTTTGGTCCCCATTTTGAAGGGGCCAAAGACACCATTGCTCCCTTTTATATCACTCTGAATGTGTATGATCAATTGCTACACAATTGCATGTTAGACTCCGGAGCCTCCCATAACGTTATGCCCAAGTTTATTATGGACAAGTTGGGTCTCCAGATCACCAGACCTTATGGAGATCTATACTCTTTTGAATCGAGAAGGGTTAAGTGTTTGGGGATGATAAAAGATCTGGTTGTTACCCTGGCGCAGGTCCTGGTCAAGAGTATCCTGATGGATGTGGTTATCGCAGACATTCCCCCTAAGTATGGCTTGTTGTTATCTAGGTCATGGGGAGCCAAGTTGGGGGGTTCTCTTTAGTTGGACATGACGTTTTCCACAATTCCTGTGTTAAGTGGTCATTTCACTCGGTTGTACAAAGAAACAATATTAGCATATACAGTGAGTGACCCTCAAAACCAAAACAATTTCCCTATTTACATCGCGGACCAAGATCTAGGAAATTGCATCTTGTCTTTTGATGATCGTTGGGATGGTTGTCCGGAGGAAATCAATATAAAGCGAGAAGATTCAAGTCACATGACAGAGGATCTGTGTAACACCGGAGTCTGGAAAATGTATTTTGACGGTGCTTTATCTTCTGAAGGGGCAGGTGCAAGAGTGCTTTTAGTGGCTCCCGAAGGTAAATTCATTGTTCCTTTCTCCTACAGACTACAGTGGGACATATATTACACTAACAACGTATGCGAATATGAAGCGTTGATCTTAGGATTAGAGGCTGCCAAAAATCTCAATATAAGTAACTTGGAGGTATATGGTGATGCAGAGTTAATAGTCAAACAAATAAACTGACAGTACCTAGCCAAGCATCCCAGACTAAGAACATATAGAAATTGTGCTTGGGATCTCATGGAAAAAAATTTCTCATCTGTAAATGTCCATTTTATCCCTAGTGCAGAGAATCTACATGCTGATGCATTGGCAAAGGCAGCTTCAACCTTCTCTCCTCCCACGACTTTCAAATTGAAGTATCACATTGAAATCAGATACAAACCCTCTATACCAGACAATATCCGACACTGGCAGGTTTTTGAAGATGACGAACAAATTAAGAAATTTCTTGCAGCAGTGGGTGAGTTCTCTGAAACTCATCCAGACCAAGAGAATCAAAATGACCCGATGTGGATCATGCAAGAGGGGGAAGATCTTGAAACCTTCAGAGAAAAAATTGTGGATCATCGTATGCTGGTCCTTAAAAGCAACCAGATTCCAAAAGGCTTGATTCCTTTAGAAAGACTTTTTTATCAGGACGACGTACCTGTGAAATCCACTTTGTAGCCCCAACCAGAAGAAGTGGAGGACTGTGATATAGGAACTGAAAAAGAATCCAGGGTGGTAAAAATATCCAAGTTCCTCCCCCCCAGAAGTAAAAGATAAGTAGAAAGACCTACTTAGATAGTACAAAGATGTTTTCGCCTGGTCTTATGATGAGCTAAGAACGTATGACACTTCCATAATTAATCACAAGATACCTTTGAAGCCTAGGCTCAAACCGTTTAGGCAAAAGCTTAGGCAAATTAACCCCATTTTGTTACCTGTGATCGAAAAGGAAGTTAAGAAACTTTTAGATGCGAAAATAATCGTACCCCTGAGATACTCGGACTAGGTAGCAAACCTGGTCCCGGTCAGGAAAAAGAGTGGGGAAATCAGACTGTGTGTGGATTTCTGAAACTTGAATAAGTCGTCTCTCAAGGACAATTATCCCCTGCCCAAAATGGACCATGTGTTAGAAAAAGTCTTTGGAGCAAATCGAATGTCTATGATAGATGGGTTCTCTGGTTATAATCAAATCGCAATGAATGAACAAGACCGGGAAAAAACTGCTTTCACCACACCATGGGGTACATTCATGTATGACAAAATGCCTTTTGGTTTGATGAATGCAGGGGCCACCTTCCAGCGCGCTATGGACATCGCGTTCATAGGAGAAAGGGGCAAGTTCGTGGTCATTTACCTTGAGGATTGAAGCAATAGATACTATAAATATTCCCAGAAATTTAAAAGAGATTCAATCTTTCTTAGGAAGAATAAATTTTTTACGAAGGTTTATCCCCAATTTCACTGAGATTGTCAAATTGATCACAGGGATGTTGAAGAAGGACAGCGGAGTAAATTGGACAACCGAGGCCAGAGCATCGTTCACGCATATTAAGAAATTCATAAGCGAGGCACCTGTGTTAGCAAGCCCAGACTATTTGAAAGATTTTCTTATCTTCTCATTTGCCTCTGAACATACTATCGCCGCGGTGCTCCTACAAAAGAATGAAGAAGGATTCGAACAACCAATCGCGTTTTTTAGCAAGAGCCTTAGAGATGCAGAACTGAAGTATGACATAATAGAAAAACAGGCGTACGCAATGGTAAAAGCACTAAAGGCATTCAGAACTTGTGTACTACATTCAAAGATAATCGCGTACGTGCCTACCAGTTCTATGAAAGATATATTGGTATAGCCAAACAGTGACGGAAAAAGAGGGCGATGGCTCGCTAAAATCCAGGAATTCGATCTGGAAGTTAAACTGACCAAATTGATAAAAGGGCAAGGCCTAGCCAAACTTTTAGCTAAGTCAAATTTCAGAGCCCTGGATATCAATTGCCTGCAGGAAGGTGACGAAGACACAAACCTAAACGAGTTGGATGAAGAAACAAGTCCAAACAAGATCGAAGAGAAGTTCTTATCATCGGGCTGGTACAGAGACATAGTGTCATACCTGCTAACTCTAAAATGCCCAAATGAACTATCACCGTCCAAATCCAGAACTTTAAAACACCATGCAGTGAAATATTGTATCACCAAAGGTCAGCTATATTGGAAGGATCCACTCGGTTTCCTATTAGTCTGTTTAGTCGAGTCGGAAACTCAACGGGTTATAGATGAATTTCATGAGGGAGTCTGTGGGGGGCATCACGCGTGGAGAGTTACAGCCTACAAGATCTTGAGGGCTGGGTACTACTGGCCGAGACTCTTTTTGGACGTCAATGCCAAAGTGTGTGCCTGCAACCCTTGTCAACTATTCGCAGGTAAACAGAAGCTCTCGGCACTGCCTCTAGTTCCAGTTAAAGCTGAAGCCCCATTTCAGCAATGGGGTCTAGACTTCATAGGCGAGATTAATCCCCATTCCAATGCTCAACATAAGTGGATCTTAACAGCTACAAATTATTTTACTAAGTGGGTGGAATCCATTCCAACCAAAAGGGAAACAGACTCGGTGGTAATCGATTTCTTGGAAGACAATATTTTGTCAAGATTCGGTTGTCCCCGAAAGATAGTTACCAACAATTCCGAGGCCTTTAAATCTATGGCTATGATCAGCTTCTGTCAGAAGTATAACATCGTTCTTGGCCATTCCACACATATTACCCCCAGGGGAACGGATTGGCCGAATCATCTAACAAGAGCCTGGTAAACATAATCAAGAAAGTATTGGATGAAAATAAAAGGTCTTGGCATGTACACTTAAAATACGCATTATGGGAAAACCGCATCAGCACTAAAAGGTCTATCGACATTTCGTCATTTCAGATGGTCTATGGGACAGATGTTGTTCTACCTATAAACCTAGCGCTACTATTGATGAAGTTGTGGCAGGATCAAAACGAAGAACCCAATCATGTAACCAGGAGAATTAATCAGCTGATTGAGGTTCAACAGCATAGAATTGAAGTTGATGAAAAGATGCAGAAATACCAAGATGATATGAAAGCATTATTCGACCGCAAGGCAAATGACAGGGAATTCCTTCCAGGTGATTTAGTGCTAAGATGGGATGCAAGAAAGGAGGAAGCAGCGAAGCATAGTAAATTTGACCACCTCTGGTATGGACCATTCAGGGTCTCGGCTCCGGAAGGAAAAAATTCTTTCCTACCGAAAAATATAGATGGAGAAGTCCTCCACGCCCCTGTCAACGAGCAGTATCTAAATCATTACATGACGTAACAGTCGCCAGATTCCAAAAATAAAAATAAATAAATAAATTTTTGATATATATATTTTGTGTACATATATGTATTTTCATTTAAATATTTCTTTTGATTTTCTTTTTTTGTTCATGAACTTTCGACACATTTCGAATAAGATTCGTATTTTCTTTTTATAGGATTCCAGCTGCATACGAAATAAGCAGGAAAAGTAATCTGAAAGTCGGTGTCAGAAATAAATCGGCATAAACAGGTGATACCTAAAGTAGTTTCATATTGTGCAAAGAAAGTGAAAGGAAAAGGTAAAAATGAGCTTTCTCAAAAAGATATGTTATAAAAGACTGTTAAAGAGAACCGAGGTAACGCCATTCAAACTGCAACATCAGCTGAACTGATAAATAACAGAGTTGTTCCTTGTTTAACAATATTCACCCAATCTAAAAACAGTCATTCGAAGTAAATTATCCCCGAAAATATCTACAAGAGGCAGTTTTGATTTATTTGACCTCTGTATTTGCAGTCAGTAAGTCACTACCTGGCATCCTTTCTATCTTTGGGTTTAACTTAAAAAAAAAAAAAAAAGTCACCATCTTTTCGTTTCATATACGAAGCGATAAAAGTTTTTCGTTTCAACCTCGTGAGTTTCAAAACAGATTTTGGAAAGAAAGCGGGTCTTCGCAGCTACTTGATCCCCTGCTAAGCGAAGGAATGTTTAGAGTGATCCTAACTTTCCTAGGTTTTTCAAGGGCATCGGAGGATTGAAGCTTGCTCAAATGAAATGCCCTTAAAAAATTATTTTCCTTTTTCTCCCTAAGAACGAAGATGTTGTGAAGGTCGAGGGAAGGTTGGTACCGAGTAATCAAAGTAAGTTGACAGACCTATAATGCAAAATATTACACAGATATCAGCCCTGATATAAACTGAGTGCCCCCATCTTCGCGCTCTAAAAAGTAAATTATAAGACAGGTGGTGAAAGGAAATTCAGAAATGATTGCCCCCACCTAGTCCAAGAGACGATGAAAGGAAATTCAGAAATGATTGCCCTCRTCTCARCATTTAAATGCATRAATATATTCCGAAGTGGTGAAAGGAAATTCAGTAAAAGGGGMCAGATARMTTCACCRGGGTACTGAACARGCTCGCTGGAAGTGAAGCAATRTMTGAGATATCTGTAAGGCTGTTATACATGAATATCACTCTACTCTGGTAACCAATGCTTTTTAAAACCTGATCCACATCCCAAATTCAGACGGGACTTCCCTTTTAAAAACATATGATCTTATTTTTTGATGCAAGCTGATAGCCGCAAGATCTGTTGGGTCTCCTAGGACTGTTTCGATTGTCTTAAAACATACATGAATTTAGTAGCGGGAAAGGGAAAATTGTGAAAGGGACTACAGCTATGTTTAAAAACGAATATCTGATTTTGAAAAAGCTTTTCAAGGTAAAGAACGAAGTCTTTTCCCCCCTTCGATACCCTTTTTCTCGGGAACCTTTCCGCCTGATTGAGCTTTTGACTCCATTTACCCAATATTGGCACGTGGTTTAATGTTCTTCCTGCCTTGCAAGAAAGCGGGATCCCTAGTTGTAGCCTATGTTGGAGCCGCCTTTGTTTTCTAAGCCCATCACAATTTTCATATTTAAATGCTCGAAATATGGAGATGGTTTTCATATTTTCCCTCCGAGGTATCAAGACCTCCGAAGCTTTATTACGCGAGCAACGATGATTGTTATACTCTTGAAACGAGTCCTATCTTTTGCTAAAACTTTTCCTCTTTTATTCTACCTCGGGATCTCGTAGGTCGGGTACCATAACTCATGTAGTTCACACGTCCCGAGTCATGAAACAACGAAATCTTATCTTTTCACTCAAGACAGTAACGAAGGTAAATTTTTCCCTAACTCATGATTAAACGTCGTCGGGGTTTCGCGCCTCGACGTTCGCCAAACCAAAAAATTTATTGTCATAGCCTCGATAGCCGAGAACATGAGGTCCTTAATTGAGTAACCCATGCCAAGGTTAAGGGTAAAAGCTAACCGTAGTAAAAGTTGTTCTCAGCGTTTCGCCACTCGGCACTATATTTTTCGAAAGTTACAGGGTCTAAACCCTGACTCGCGAAATCACGATGCAATTATAACTTGATTAATTAATCACTTAATCCAAGATTATCTTCCCTGTAACTAAGTCATGTTATTGCGACCTCGCGGTTTCGTAGCTCGGCATGTAAATCTCCCAGAAACTTATCTTCAAAGCTCTGAGTCGCGATATGGTGAAAGTAATAATTATAAAATTAATCGAGCCTCAAATCACGATTACCTTTTATTAACCAAAGTCGATCTTCGCAGTCTCGGGTGTTAAAGACTCAAAATGTTAAAGAAAAATCCCCGATATAATGAGTAGCGAGATAGTGATTAACGTTGGCGAGATTGGATTAATTAAGATAAATCAAGACATATCTCGCGTTTCGATGCTTGCACGATTCACGAGGAAGCCTTTTCTCTCCATACACCAACTGACTTTTAAACCGCCAAAATTTATGATATTAATGAGGAAATAGGGTAAATCTATGAATATAAGATTAGATTTTTTATGGCAAAAAATTTATTTCTAAATATGATTTGGCAGGCTTGTTTTGAAAGGTACCGAGTTTTCAAATATATGTAAGAGCTGTGTTTCATTATAACAAATGCATTTTCATAGCACGCAGAGCTCATCACTTCTAAGTAAACTGACTTCTGTATGTATACGCAGTTCTATCGCAGAAGAGCTAAAACGCAAGCTTCAGCCATGGCTCCACGGAAAGTAGCAAAGGCGAATGTTGAGGTTTCGGGACAAGGCTCAGACAATGTCTTCGATACTTCACCCCGAAGTATCAACTTGGTCCCTAACTGGTCATATGTTTCAGATATTCTGCAATCAGAATTGGTGGATTATTCCGATGACTCCGACGACAACGAAAGAGATGATATAACCACCAAGTAAAAAATAGTCGTCCAATCCGGAATGCACAGAGTAGCAGTCAGGCCACAGTTGCTTCCATATTATGACATGGTCTTATGGGCATTGGATCATGTGGACATACCGACCAGGACTATCATGAACGAGAAGAGAGTCACCATCGGGATTTTTAGGCCAGAGCATCTACAAACCATGTATAAGCTACCCAAGACGTCCGACCACACATATGGCGCTGAGTTCTTGGAAGAATTCAAGGAGAAGGAATGCGTACAGTATGATAAAACCATGTCCAGTTTGATAAAGGATTGGGTTTCAAACACCGCGAAGTTCAGAGCTGATACCCATGGCATTTATTCAATCGCTTCGTTAGAACCGCAGTATAAATATGTGGCCATGATGACATGTCGGTTATATGGGAAAGAGGACACATCGCATTTTTTCCTCGCGTGGGTGCCTCTAATGTTTCGGGTCGCAGAAGGTTGTTCCTTTAATTGGGCAAAGATTCTTTCAGATAGCTTGACCAATCGGGTCACAGAGTATCGGGAGCAGAAGGAGAATGGGAAGGCGTCGTCATTCTTCATGTCCGCGTACATTATGGACGCAATTTGTTCTATGACACCATTTCCATTGATGAGCTGGAGTTGGACTCTGGCCGAAGACGAACCCATACATGTATATCATGCAAAATCATAGGAAAACAAAGCAGAAAATTGTGCGTATGAAATTTTTAACTGGGTGATGGTGCCCCTGCATGTCGCCATTTTTGGTCACCCGCCACCCCAGATCTCGGACAGCATAGTAACAAATCTGAGCAGCATCGCAGACTGGTATGTAGAAGCTGAATTTTCCTACCTCAGAGTTTTTGGAGCTTCTGTTCCCCCACATGCACTGCCATTGTTCATTCCCGACAAGCTGGCTTGTCGCGAGGTTGCTCGGCAAATGGTAATTGGCGGTGTAAGAAAAGAACTTAAAGGGTACTCGAAGAAGGTATGGTCGTCATTTCCTGTTCGTTTGAATTCTTATTCTTTATTAGATTTCGAGCATGCCAAAGACGAGGCCGCAACCCTGGAGGACCTAAATTTGGTCTCCATCGAATACAAGAAGTACGATCTGCAGAGGGTCGTGAGAAACCATTTGGAAAATTGCGGGCTCAAGAGATTTGAGCATGAGAATTCACCCTCGGATGACATTTTCTGAGGAGCAAGGTCCTATGAGGAGATTCTAGCCTGGATACAATCCTTGGCACTCGAGGAAAGAGCCAATGTTCTGAAGTTCCAGGAACATCGACGTAGTTGTCTTCCCACTGTGTTGCGAGGAGAGGGTCCAGGTATTTCGGAAACAAAACAGAAGGATGTCGAAGGTTCTAAGGATGCGACTCTTGACCAAGGAAAACACCAGGACGAGGGGGAACAAACGAAGAATCCGGAAGCAGTGAAAAAGACTCCAGACCCGCCAAAGAAACAAAATCCCGAGACAAAAATAAAGACTCTAGAACCGTCGAAGAAGCAGATTTTGGTAGACACTCCGGGAAAATCGATGAAACAGATCGGAGAACCCATCACATCAGTCACCCCCTTGCAGTCGACGCAGGGAAATATCGATGAGGGATGGATATTCAATGAAGAGCTGAGGCCCATAAGAGTAGAAGAAATCCCTCCTAATGAGTTTTTCTTTGATAAAAAGAGAAAGGCAGTAGTGAAAAGGGAATTCTATCAAGAAGGAGAGTCGACTGCCAAAAAATATAAAGTCATAACTGATGGAAAGGACAAGAAAAATGAGCAATTTGCTACTGAAATAGCAGGGACACTAGGAGCATATGCCTCGGAAAATCAATTCTCAGTCGGGCTCTTAAAGAACCAACTTAAAAGAAAAAATCGCCTAATTAGGACCCTTGAAACCAGACTGGACACAGCAACAGAGAATGCTAAAGACCAGGCGAGCGTGGGAATAGAGCAGGCCAGATTGGAGGATAAAAATGAGATAGAAATGATCAAAGCTAAGCTTGAGCAAGCACAGCTGGTGGTCCGGGATGGTCGAATGCAAGCAATCCAACAAAGGGATTTGATCGAATAGCTGTGGGCCAGGGTGGAGACCGTCGAGAGCAGAATGATAAACATCGGTATGTTCAAATCCTAGGCGATCGAGATTCGAAGCAGAGTCTCTGTGGCACAGCAAAATTTGCTCGCCAAAATAGAAGCGATCCGAGACAACTGTTTGCTGGTAAATCAGGTTTCCGAGAACTTATCTGCCAGAGAAAGGGATGCCGAAGCAGCTCGGGTCGCCTTCGAGGAGGCTGTGATAGCCACGAATAACAGGGTTTCGGCAGGTACTCCCAGGTTCACCCTTTCAGAGCAAACCAGAGGGAACGTTCTATTAAAGGAATGGGAGCATAACATCGCCGAAGGCAAGCAGCAAGCCCAAAAGATAACAAATTCCTTAGAGGAGGCCTTTAATTCTATAAACAGCGATTTGCTAGGTATTGACGGCGGAGGTAACACCGAAAAGTTGATGCAAATGAATATGGAAAGAATCTCGCTTGATCTGAAGGAAAAAGAAGAAAGAGATTCGGCAGATATCTCTCAGATGACTATGGTGGACATAGTCCAAGTAGATAAATGCATGATTAAGCCCAGCACGCAATTATGCGCCATCGACATTATAGATGGACAGATGGAAGACAGGCTGCAGCAGTTAGCCCAAGAATGTTACTTCTTCGAAGCCAGCTGTCAAGCAGAACCATCGCGGCTAATATCTCAGCTGGTGGAAAGATGTATCGCCTGTACTGAGCTCGCGCAATGACAAACATCTGGCACCAAGTGAAGACAGAGTAGGAGAAATGGAGCGATTGCTCTCTTCTCTGTCATAACCAAAATTTTGTGACTCTTGAGATTCTATCTTACTTGTAAAATTGTATAAATATACCACAGAAAGAAATAAACAAGGCTGGACCTTTTTGTGTCGTTTGTAACAGAGTTTTTTACATTTGAGAGTTAATACAAGCAGATCTGAAGATTCTCAATTCCATCACGACTGTGTTACAAGTTTGCTTCCTTGTATCTCATATTTCATTTCATTTCATATTCTTAATTGATGTGCTTCATTATAGTTTAGTACGACCACTACTATAGTGAATGAATTCTGGTTTTCCATAATTGTTTACTGTTTTTCCTCTGTACCAGCTATCAGCGGGTGTAAGACCAGTCTGCATTTTCAGAATTCTACACATATTCTCTGCTACATCGGTTATTTCCTTACAATTTTCCTCTTTTGTTTATACGTGAGATTCTCCCCTGATAGGAGCCTTACACTATAGACAGCTAAATGTTTTTCTCCCACCTCACACCTTTTATTAAAATATAATACAGTTACAGGAAAGAGACTTTGATTTGCATCCCTATTTTATTCCTAAAACCGTAAATTCTCTTTTATACGACCAAATTGAGACAGCACTTAATCTCACTCTGAAGTTTTTTCCACTTTTATTGTTCCTCCATGACTGTCCCTGTACCAACACAGCCTAATATCGAACCTGGACTATCGGACCAAACACACATTGCCTTAACCTTTTTGACACAATTCTTAAAACCGCTACTAACCAGGTTGAACTTGAACATTCATGGGCAGCCATTGAACAAGATATAACTATCCAGGAACAGTTGGAAGCTAGACAACGCCAACGTAGAAATATTCCCTAGTTTCCTTTGCCGAAGGTTGACGTTTTTCTCTTCTCCACCTTTTACCCACTTTCGGATGCCTTGACACTGTACTTCTAATCCTTAAGTACAGACTCAGGAACAACAGCTACCTTTGGAAGTCATTACTTCCCTTGAACAATAACTATTGATTATTTCTCATATAGTGTGCATGGTGTATTGTGGTGTATTGGTTTAACTCTTATACTATTGTTCATTTCTCATTGTATATAGTTGAATGGTTTAGGTATAAGTTGAAAAAGGTTTTAAATTTTACTTGATACTGATTCACCCCCCTCTCAATATCAACATTCTCTAGGTGTGTCATTACTTCACTTTGTTTGGCTGCCCATATTGGAGCTATCTCTTTATCTATGGAAAGGTTGATATGACTAGCTATGACCTCTCCTAGCCTTGTTGCTTAAGCTATAATCCATAGTGGACTCTAAAATTTATCCTCCTTATACTTCTTCAGTCTAACTGCCCTCATTTCTTCATGCCTCAACAAAGATGCAATAGCCATAATCTGAACATCCCCTACATAAGGATTTGGGTTCCATTTGTAGGGATATGGGAGGATGATATTGTGCAAGTAGAACTCACACATCCTTTCATTTTCTTCCATGTTGCAATTTTGATAGGAATCCAGGAAATCTTTAGGCAAGTCTAGGTTATATCTCACTAGTCGGGCCCTATTTTCAATTTGATTCTTATGTCATTGCTCCTTGAGGAAAGATGCATATACCCTAGCAGGTTGCCTACATTCCAACATCTCTAGGGACACTTTGTATGAAGCTTCCACAATCTCTATTCTTTCATTTTTTCCAGCCAGCTCCCTCTTAGCTTCATCTAATCTATGTTTTAATTTATGATTTTCCACCTTTAGCTTTTGACTATATTCCATTTTCTGCATGGTCATTATTTAAAATTTCTCTTGCATGTGTTGAAGTTGTCTCTCCATTTCTTCAGGGGCCTCTTCCTTCTGCTTCTCTTTGTTACTTTCTACAATTCTCTTCCATTTTATAATTTCAACCTTGGATTTCTCCAGTTCTAGTAGGGTGGCATAAAGGAGGTGTTCAACTAGTGTCTTAGTCTTGGAAATCCCTTCTATTTCTAATGGTCTTTCCTCTAGGGTTTTTATTTCTCGTTGAGGTATTTTTCCTTTATATTTTTGCAATTTTTATAGACTAGGGGAGCCCTTTACTTCCTCAATTTTGATTTGAGTGAAGAGCGAAGTAATCAACTTTGGGTTTCCCTGCTTCTGATTTCTTTTGATCGTGTAGGACCTTCTTCTCCTAGGCTGAATAGGTTCAACACTTGTGATCTTCAATGGGATGATAAATGGGGTTTTTAATGTTGTCAGAGTGTTGGCCAATTCTTTGTCTTCTTTTACTACCTTTAGCTTCTTCTTTTTTTCTTGAGGACCTAGGCATGCTTTCCTTCTTAGGTTTATCAACCTTCTCTTATTCTTCTTTTTCTTGACTCATTTCTGCTTGTACCTCCAAGAATGCTTGTTGGTCCATGTCTACAAAGTCTACCCACAAAACTTTGTGTTTTAGATTCCTTAAGACATATGATACCATCATCTTGATAAGTTTGTGGTGGGCCAAGAACTCATGTTTCCCTTTCTTTACCTTGGTACTCATCTTCTTCAAGGATTGAAGGAGGAAATAAGGGAGACTAACGTTGTTGGTTGGTTCTTGGTTATAGAAATGCCTTAGTTGGTGGAGGAATATGAAATGATATGCATAAACAACAATCATCCTCCCCTCGCAAGTGACATATTTGATAATGTGATAGGCCACTTTTGGCCAAGGGTGAGGGAGGCTTTCTCTTTTGATTCCATTTTTATCTTCTTGTGGCCTTTCATTTGGGTGGAAAATTAACTTTTTAGCATTAGTAGCCTCTTGCCTTTATTCCTTGTCCCAAGGAAGGCCCATTGGTAGGATAGATACCCTATTGATAAAAGATTCATTTACTTTAATCTCCAGACCCCTTATTGTTGTCACATATTCATGTTCTTGAATATTATGGAAGTTAAGTGCAATCTCCAAGGCTATTTCATCATCAAAGCCTCTTAGTCTCTCAAAATACCCTAGCCAACTGCTTCTTTGGAAAATTTCTACATTTTATGGATTATCATAAAAAAATTAGGGTTTAGTGGGTTCCCTCATGTTGAACTCTTCTCCCATGGCTTCTAAAAATAGTTACTCAATGATATATATATGAAAATTACATGCATGAAAGACTAATGTAAGAGGAGGGAAGCTTTGCAAAATCTAGAATATGCCTTCATGTAGAAGACATTACACAGGAAAAATGTGTCTATGTTCTTCAGGGAAGCTTATATGAGAGATGAGGTGGTTAGAGACAAGGATTTATTTAACAACATCACTGATAATTTTAAGACAACATGCCTTCAAAATGGGTCGAGAGAAAAATCAGGGAGAGAGGGTTTTTTTCTTTAAGCGGTTTCTACAGGACTGTGTATATCACCTCCCATGAATTTAATTGTGTATACCCAACAAACAAATTGACCACATGGCATTAATCAAACAAAATTAACAAAAATATAGGGAAATTTCGAGGCAGTAACAACAATTATATGAGAAATTCTTGTGAAAAACATTTGAACAATTCAACAGCTACCTTCCTGTAGCAAACCTTGTATTCTTTGGTTGGTTGTTTGCCCGTCTAACCTGTTCTACTAGCTCGCATTCTCTGTCTCTCTGCACTGCTAGGAAACTCTCAGCGTTTTTGAAACTTGGAAATGATGACTAAATATCTCTTACTCTCACTTATGAGCATGAATTTTGGGCTTAACCCCTGTCTTATCCCTAGTTCTCGATATGATGACTGTGTACTCAGTATCCTATGTTTCTATGATCTTTGAGTTATTTTGAATGATTCACCAACTTGACTAATGTGTCAGTTCATTTACCCATGAATCATGTCTCCCCCCTAATGTGATATATGAAGACATCCTCGTTCTCATCACCTTTTATTGCTTTAAATATGACCATGAGTAATATGTATAGGTTTTAAAATTTTATATGTTGCAAAAATGAAAGGTTTCATGTTGATAACTTAGGTTACCTTTATGATAATTTTGTTGTTTGATGAACGTGTTGTCTGCATGTTGATTTGAATATTTTGTTGCAGATTGCTGGAAATGTGCTACAAGAACATATTTTCCTGTAGAATTGAGGAAGAGATATAGTTGTTATTTTTCTTTTCTATTTCGAGGACTTATGTAATTGTATAATTCCCTTGAATTGCATGGAGTCCCTTGTTGTAGTTGTTCCTACACGATGCAGGGGATCCTATAGGATTATTTCAAGCAGTCTAGAGGGTGAGATCTTATTGATGTTGATTGTGTTGATGTTGATAGTGTTGATAGGGTTATGACAATAAAAATTTTATGTGATGGAAACCAAGCTTCCATTTATTTAAAAATTATCCTATAAGAATTTATGATATCCTGTAGATTATCTTGTAGATCATTTTTTCTTGGAAAAGAGGGATAAAAATGCAAATTTGGAAAATGGGAAGTGTAAACTAATGATGGGACGCAAGCATATTTCTATTTTAACCTTGTATATGATAAGATGGAAAGTGTTATGTATGAAAATGATGATTGGATGTGCAGAAATTTTTGAAATGATTACTGCTTTTTATTGTTGTAGATGATTGTATTAATTCACTATTGTTAATCCTTTGCTTCATGTGCAAATTTTTGCTATGATGGAGTTCCTCAGTACTTGCAAAACAAAAATATTATTATACTATTTTATTTTTCATTTTTTCTCTTTTTTTTTATTCAAGACAAAGGTGTCATTGTTGGTTTTCACCAATGTCCTACTCATCAAGCCTCTGGGAATTCAGCACTTATCCCAAGAAATTTATTAGTATGTTATCTAGTAATTAGAGTGAGTTATGCAGCAAATTACAAGAGTTAGGATGGTTGTAGAAAATATTTGCAACAACAACAAGATAATTAGTAAATTAAGCTAACCTAGGCTTAGAAAAGGTTAGTAAAATCCTTAGAGAGTAAAGTTTGAGAGTTAGATTGATCAAATACTTCACAAGAGAGAGAGAGAGAGAGAGAGTAAACTAGTGCTTTTTGGGGGATATGGAGTGATTTACAATAGCAACACAATTTGGAGAAATAATGATGATAACAATGTCCTAAGGTTGATGAAATGAAGTTTGAGGTGCTAGCACCTTAGGGACGCAAACTTCAATTCTCAAAAGATGAAGTTTGCTAAAGAACAAGCTCTTTTGGGCTCTAGTGAATTCTTCTTCTTCCTTAGACTCTTGAAATTTAATAGCAACAAGCTTCTAGAACCCACTCCTAAAGTCCTATCACTTTAGGGATTTAGGAGTTTTCCCTAGATGAGGTTTCTTAGCAAATCAATAGATGAAATATTCTAGAGAGAGGAAGAAACACTTTATGTTCCTCTCCTAGGGTTTACACGAGAAATATAGCTTCAATATGAAAAAGTAAAATATACCATGACCATTCAACAAAAGAAAGAAATTGCAGATTTTACTTACTTCCCCAAGATCAAATCAAGCACAAACCCTAGTTGCAATAATTTTCACCAAGAAACATCCACAAGTAGTCCTCCAAGCCTAGCGCATAAGTAAAAGAGACCAAGTATGCCAAAGAGGGCGAACATTTCAGTCCTAATACTCTTGTGTGAGGGAGAGATGTGATGATAAATGAAAAGGGAAAGACCTCTATTTATATGAGGCCTTGCAACCATATTTTTCCACTTTAAAAGTCAACTTTAAAATAATAAGAGGGTCGACCTCATAAAATTTTCCCTTTCAATTACATAAAATCAATTTTACATAAAATAACCCTAAAACAAGGGTGAAATCATCCCTTCTAAGGTGACGTTATGATATATAAAGCATACGTTGAGGTATAAGTGCACAACGCTAGGCCTCGAAAGGCCATCCATCATGCAAAATTTTACAAAACATCACCTCCTAACCCTCCTCCATCAAATCCTAGTCTCCTCCATGACATCATGAGATAGGTGGTTCACATCCAAGCCTCCAAAGGCTAACATCCAGGTGGAAAGAGGTGGGATATTGTATTCTAGCCCTGCCATAGTGCCTCCAAAGGCAACAAAATCCTCATTCAATGTGAAAATGGTGATCACAAGCCTGCCCCAGACATGGGGTTTCCTTGGGCTCCAACGCCCTCATTAAAGTCTGAACAAAGTCAGCTCCTCATGAATACTTGTCCATTGGGAAAGGTTCTGTAGAGACAAACATGTGTGCCCTCCAAGGGTCCATAAGTCACAAGAATCATGCCAAGTAAGCCACATATAATAATGGAACCTCCCAAACATGTGCATCGAACCACCTTTTTCAAACTGAGAAATGATCAAATACCTTATACGATTTGTCAAATTTAGGTGTGGGAGGTGTGTCAAGCCATCCTATTGGGTCAGTCAATCCCAAAGTCAAAGGTGTTTCCCAAGGGAAACCTATCTAAGTCATGTGTGAGTATGAGGTGGAGTGGGGTAAGACTACTGGGTATGGGGTTTCATGACATACAAGGGCTCATATTGTCTCATTTATGGGTGCCTTTGTTGAGGGATAGCCACATAATTTTCCTCTCTCTTTCTTTAAGCATGTTTTTCCAAGACCTTTATTAGTTGTAATACCCCTAGGATGAACCCCAACTGTAAATGTAAATACAAATGTACTTAGGCTAGTGAGCTAGGATGCAGAAAGGACAGTATATCTGTGATGTAAATTTAAATGTATTCACATGCAAATATTAATGAAAAACACATCATTGCGGCAGACCAACCATGTAAAAGAGTATGGGAGACTAAACTCCACTAGTTAGGGAAAGGGGGCTAAACGTTAAGGATAAGGGGCTAAGCTAGGGAGCTTAAGCCAAAAAGGAAATATATTAATATTCCTTAAAGTATAAAGTATGGTTAATTATTTTATCCCAAGTTCTAAGGATGGGGACAAGTGAGCCAAAGTAGATCTCAATATGACAAGTGTCAAATTGGGAACATGCATATATATAGTTGGGCCTTAGTTCATTTTCCGAGATTCCATCATTTTTCACTCATGGATTTCAGTTGTCCTTTGTACCTCTCTATCACTAATAGTGTACATGTACCTTACCTGAACCAGTACCATACCCATACATGTACATGCACCTGTACTTGGTTATCTTAGGAGATGGACTGAAGAAGTGGGTTGTCAGGCCCGTGGGATATTGAAGAGGCAAGTTGTCAGACCCGTGAGAAATTCTTTCTAGTTGAGGGAATTATTGGGAATTGATTTCCTGAAGGTACCAAATTACAGCTACAGGGCTCTGAGACTTCCTATTCGACCTGTTGTTGAAGCCTCGAAAAGGAAGTGGGGCAGATGAGGGACTGTTGAGTAGAGAAGGGGCACATTTCCTGGGGTGGGACAAGCATGCGGGGAATGAGGGACTGTAGGTTGTTAGTTCGAGTTGGCACCTGTGACAGAGTTTTTCCTATTTTCTGAGATACAACAGCCTCGTTAGGAATTCCTTTACCGGAGTGGAGTTTAGTCCCAACTCGAGCATGACCCACTGCTGAGAGTTTTTAAGTAGTGTGGTCTAAGGCTGAGAGGAACGTGGAAGGTCTGCACGTAGTTGGTGATATTTTTACCAAGATAAGTGTCAATTGTGTGTTAAATTACATGTTGCATTATTATTTATGTGTTTATTTTTATGGGTTTTTCCTGTGTGTGTTGCATGTGTATTTTCATTATTATTCTGTATGAATTTGTGCATTTGCATAGTTTCTATATGTTTTAATTTTGTATACAGTTCAAAAATTTTGTGTGGCATAACCCCGCAGGATGTTGGGGATCCTACAATATGGTATCAGAGCTCCAGTTTTCAACATTGAGACTGGATGGGCCGAGTAAGTTGAAATTGAAGCGAAATTTCACAGAGAATTGATTTCAAAGTGACCAAATTTCAAGTTACAGTGCGTCCATGGGTGTCAGGAGGGCGTTAAGAGAACACTTTGACTATGTTCAAAAGATCAGGAGGTGTAGTGGTTCGAGAAAGAAATCACAGGCCAAGGAGTCGACCCTTAGTGGAGAGATCAAAGGTCGACTCTTTGAAAGATTGAGAAATATTTTGTTGGAGGGAAGCGGAGCCACAGAGGAGAGAAACCACAAGAGTCGTTGATTTGGGATGCAAGATTAGATCTGGGTCGTTGGATTGAACCCAGACGAGAGGAGAGTGCACGGTAGAGGATATCATATCCCAATTTTTGGATCTGAGTGTAGGAGAACGAGAATCATCGATCGGATTTCTCAGGCCGTAAGTCTTGGCCAAAGTGGAAGTGGATCTCAGCCATATATTCCAGCATGGAATGTGAGTCGTAGATCTCACATTTCGAAGATTTGACACTTTGGAAAAAATTGACCCTTGTGTCACCAGGAGGAGAAATATATGAAGCTACGAAGTCCTAGAGTGAATCTACATCGTAGATCACTGGGAGAGTGTGAACCATGTATTTTCGAGTGGTTCAGCGATTCTATACTCCGGGATAAATTGGTTGTGGTTGCGTGGAGTGGATAATTCCTCAAAGTCCCGAATTTCAAAGTTAATACTAGTCATTGATCAAATGAGAGTATCAGTTGTAGATCTCCTCCCTTTGCCAATTCGGCGTTAGGCAGTTCGGGAGTGTGGTGGTCATCTGGAGCGAGAAACCCTGAAGCCCGAAGTTAATCACAACCATTGGTTGTGGGATGAGTGTTATTCATCGATCTCAGTTCAGTATTCGCCAGTTCAAGAGTTTGGTGGTCGTATGGAGCAAGAAGCCCCAAAKCCCGGAGTTAATCATGGCCATTAGTTGTGGGATGAGTGTGAGTCATCGATCTTAGTTCGACGTTCAAAAATTCAGGAGTGTGGTGGTCGTCTAGAGTGAGAAKACCTGAAGCCCAAAGACCTTAGTTAATCATAGTCATTGGTTGTGGGATGAGTGTGATCCGTCGAGCTCAATTCAGTGTTCAACATTTTGGGAGTGTGGTGGTCATCTTGAGGGAGAAKCCCCAAAGCCCGAAGCTCGAAGTTAATCACAGTCGTTGGTTGTGGGATGAGTGTGAGTCATCAATCTCAGTTTGGTGTTCAGCAAATCGAGAGTGTGGTGGTCTTCTGGAGGGAGAATCCTCGAAGCCCRAAGCCCGGAGTTAATCACAGTCATTGGTTGTGGGATGAGTGTGAGTCGYCGATCTCAGTTCAGTGTTTGGTAGTTCAAGAGTGCGGTGGTCGTCTAGAGCGAGAAGCCCCGAAGCCTGAAGTTAAACACAATTGTTGGTTGTGGGAGGAGTGTGAGTCATCGATTTTAGTTTGGCATTTGGAAATATGAGAGAATTGTGAGTTGGATTCATGGAAACTCCCAAAGCCCGAAGTCTCGGAGTCTTGGATTTGATCTCAGTCGTAGATCAAGGAGCAAAGTGTGGACCATTGATCCATGAACTCTTCAGAATTTCGCCACTTTGGCATTCCAGGAGATTGGTGGGTTGGAGTAATGGAAACTCCCAAAGCATGGATTCATGAAGTGAATCTCCACCATAGATCATGGAGGAGGGAAGAGAATCCCTACCAGCCATCAGATCTGGTTGTAAGAGTTTGGAGAGAGGAAGGATAGGGAGAAGACCAACACCTGTCGGTCAAGGTCACTTTATGAATGAATTCGACAGCTAAAACTTTGGGAGATTGGAGTGTTGAAAAGGTGAATGTTCATGAAGCACTAAAGTCCCGGAGCTAGGGAAAAGACCTACACCCACCGATCAAAGTCACTTTATGACCAAATTTGGTCAGTAACCACTCCAAGAGATTGGAGTGTTGAAAAGGTAAATGTTCACAGAGAATCAAAGTCCCAGAGCTCTAGATAGTTCCTTTTAGTTGAGTTATTGGTTCTATCACATGGTCACATGAGATTTATGCCGAAGAAAAGGGGCTAGCGCCTGTGGTTTTGATTCTAGGTGAAAGGAGCTTAGAGTAAAGTGTCTGCGGGTTTTGTTAGACTTGCATAAAGAAATAAAAAGGGCATGTGTACATTATGAGAGGATCCAGCATAGGTCCGAGAGATAATTCACCTCCAGAATAAGATCACATGTACAAGGATTTCCCTCACAGAAAGGACAAAGTGACGACCATGCAAACATCCAAGAGGCTACAATAGTAGAAGACATGGGAAGAATTAATGGACAATTTTCAAATAACCATAACTTTATGCTCAAGACTCAGAATTGAGAATGGAAGCAGGCGTTGGAAAGGTCTTGGACAGTAGAATATAATTGTTCACATAAAAAACTGATCTAGGCAACCAATTTTTCAGAAAATCAGAAGAAATAATTTTGATGCATTATTGAACCAGAATTGTACATAATTTCATGAATTTGTTAAATCAATTAGCCTAACAAGTTTTGTTGGTTTCACATTTTGCAGAGTTAACAGTTATTAGATCATAACACGATCAGCACAGATTTCAGAATCATGGAAGATACACATGGGGCTTACATCCAGGAAGATGAGATCAAAGGGATGTATGTCATTATGGGTAATGAAGGTACAAACTTAAATGGACATAGAGAAGGAAAGGAGGAAAGAATGAACTTGGTAGAGACCATTAAAAGTTTGCAAAAGGGTGTCCAAAGTTATAAATTTGATAATGAGAGGCTTATGAAAGCCAAGGAGCAGCAGGAGGACTTCAACATAAAGTTAATGTAGAGCTTGGGAAGAATAGAAAAGAAGATGGATAAGGAGAATGACTCAAGAAAATCAGGAAGTCACAGGTCTCATGATGAAAGGAGAATAACAACAAGTGTTGGAAAACATCACCATCACTCCCCAAGGCATTCCACTAGGAGAGCACATAGTAGTTCAATTCCATACCCTATTGGAAAACATAAGAGGAGGTCTGGGGTGGATGAGCTACAAGGAGAAATGAACAAAATCAAGCCTCCTACATTTGATGGTGAGCACAAGAAGGATGAATATGCAGAGACATGGTTGCTAGGCATGAGGAAGTATTTTCAATTGCTTAATTACTCTTCACACGCAAAAGGAATAATTTCCATCTATCATATCAAGGGAAAGGCATCCATGTGGTGGGACCAATTTGTCCAGGTGTGACACATTGATGAGAAAAATGTTACTTGGAGGGAATTCAAGAGGTAGTTTCAAAAGAAATACTTGACTAAGAGATACTATGACAAGAAAATGGAGTTCTTTGAACTCAAGCTTGGGAGTATGACCATAGATGAATATGAAAGAAGGTTTTTAGAAATGCTAAAGTATGTTTATTTCATCAAGGAAGAGCCCATTAAGATTCAGAGGTATTTGAGTGGGCTGCCATCATTTATCAGTGACAAGATACAATATGATGATCCCAAAACATTGGAGGAGACCATATGGTGATCTAAATCCCTTTATGATCAACATAAAGGAAGGCCAACTTTCCAAAAAAATTGGGAAGACAAGAAGAAAAACAAGATGGAACAGAGGAAAAAGGGGACTAAGCCATCATTCTTCAAAAATAATCCTCAGGGACAGCCAGCTTCTAGAGAACCCAAAATGATTGAGACAGGGGGGAAAAGACCAAGGTAACCACCTATTCAATGTTGGGGTTGTGGGGGAGATCATATGTGTAGATATTGTCCTCACAGAGGTGAAAAAGTGAGGACTGTTCATAATGTACAGCAAGTTGATATAGTGGAGGACATGGGCATAAATGTACCTAGGATCTATGTAGCCCTCGACAACAAGCAAGTTGAGTTTCAGTCACATATGATTGAAGTGGAATGTAAGATCAACAACCAAACCATTGCTATTTTAATTGATTCGGGAGATATCCATAGTTATATAGATCCCAAGATGGTGGAAATATTGCATTTTCCAAGAAGCGAGCTTGGAAAATCTTGGTTGGTGCATATGGCTACCCGAGCTAAAATAAAAATTAATGAGATGGTTAAGGCATGTCCAATGGACATGAATGGACTGAGCTCTAGGGCAGATTTGAACATCATACCTTTAGGTTGCTATGACTATCTAATTGGTATGGATTGGTTGGACCAACACTGTGTTGTCCTAGACTGTTATAATAAGGCATTTACTTACTTGGATGAGGAAGGGAACCTAAGAATAGTACAGGAAATTCCCAGGGCAATAACCATCAAAGAAATTTCAGCATTGCAACTAAACAAAAGTTACAAAAAAGGGTGTCAAATATTTGCAGCACATATGGAAGAGACACATAAATATAAGGTGTCAAATATTGAATATTATGCAGTCCTAAAGAGTTTGAAGATGTATTTAAAGAAATACCAAGATTACCCCCCAAAAGAGACATTGATTTCTCCATCAATATGATGCATGGAGAAGCTCCAGTATCCAATACCCCTTACAGGATAAGTACACCAGAATTGAAGGAATTGCAAATGCAACTTGAAGAGCTTCTGAAGAAGGGGTACATACGCCCAAGTGTGTCACCTTGGGGTTCCCCAGTATTATTTGTGAAGAAAAAATATGGAACATTGAAACTTTGCATTGACTTCAGGCAGTTGAACAAGGTAACGGTGAAGAATAAGTATCCTTTACCAAGGATCGATGACCTCTTTGATCAGTTGAAAGATGAAAAAATATTCTCCAAGATTGATCTCAGGTCAAGTTATCATCAAGTAAGAATTAAAGAAGAAGACATCAACAAGACTTCTTTTAGAACAAGGTATGGGCATTATGAGTTCACAGTGGTGCCATTTGGGTTATCAAATGCACTAGTTGTCTTCATGTTTTTAATGAATGGTATTTTCAGAGAATGCTTAGATAAGTTTGTCATTGTATTTTTAGATGACATTCTTATATATTCTAAGTCAGAGGAAGAGCATGAACAACACTTGAGGATGGTATTACAAGTATTAAGGGAGCATCAATTATATGCCAAATTGAGCAAGTGTTCATTTTATCAGAAGCAAATTCATTATTTGGGACATATCATTACAGAGGAAGGGATAGCAGTGGATCCTGGAAATATTAAGGCCATTAGAGGATGGTCAGCACCAAAGAATGTGACAGAGGTTGGATCATTCATGGGCATTGCAGGCTACTATAGGATATTTATTGAAGGATTCCCAAAGATTGCACACTCAATCACTCCCTTGCAAAAGAAGGGGGTGAAGTTTCATTGGACATTGGATTGTGAAATGAATTTCCAACACTTGAAACATTTATTAACAAGTGCTCTAATACTAAGGATTGTTGATCCAAATGAAGACTTCATTGTATGCATTGATGCATGTAAAGAAGGGCTTGGTGGAGTCCACAATCAAAATGGGAATGGTGTATGCTATGAATCGAGGAAGTTGAAGGAACATGAAAGGAACTATGCTACTCATGATTTGGATTTGGCAGCCATAGTGCATGCCTTGAATATATGGAGGCACTACCTAATGGGGAAAAGGTTCAAGTTGAGGACAGACCATAATGGTCTCAAATATTTATTTGGACATCCAACTCTAAATGCGAGGGAAAGCAGGTAGTTAGAATTTCTCAGTGAATATGACCTTGATATAAAGCATATCAAAGGGAAAGAGAACAAGGTGGTTGATGCACTTAGCAGAAGGGTGCATGAATTGCATGTTACAGCCATTAGCATGTACCAATCAGATTTGAAAGACAAAATCTTAGAGGCTGCAAAATCAGATTTGCAATACATGGAAATAATAACAAAATTACAGCAATGTATTTTGCAGCAGAAAATTGAAGACTATAAGCTAGAAAATGATGAAATTCTCATGTACAGGGTCAGAATTTATGTACCAAATTCCCAGGAATTGAAAAATATGATATTGAGAGAAATGCATAATGTACCTTATGTTGGGCACCCAGGTTATCAGGAAATTATTGCAACTGTCAAGAACCAATATTATTGGCCAGACATGAAGAAAGAAGTTGATTTTATTGTCAAATATTTGGAGTGTCAAAAGGTCAAGGTTGAGCATAGACACCCAGCTGGTTTGCTACAACCATTACCCATTCCTGAGTGGAAATGGGAAGTTGTAACAATGGATTCCATTACCAAACTACCCAAAACAAACAAGCAACATGATTCTATCATGGTAGTGGTGGATAAGCTTACCAAAGCTGCCCATTTTATTCCAGTAAAGCTCACTCACAAGGTAGCCAACATTGTTGATATTTATATGAGAAAAATTGCTTGACTACATGGTATACCCAAGAAAATTGTGTCTGACAGAGATCCAAAATTTACATCAAATTTTTGGAAATGATTATTTAAGGGATTTGCAACAAACTTGAATTTTAGAACAACTTGTCATCCAAAATCAGATGGACAAATAGAGAGGGTGAATCAAGTGATTGAGGATATGTTGAGGATGTATGTGATGGATAAACCATCAAAATGGAAAGAATACCTACATTTAGTAGAGTTTTATTATAACAATGGGTACCAAGCATCTCTAAAGATGAGCCCATTTGAGGCACTTTATGGCAAAAAGTGCAACACACCATTAAGTTGGGACAACCCAACAGATAGAGTAGTGGTTGGGCCATAATCACTCAAGAAAATGGAAGAGAAAATGTTGAAAATAAAACAAAATTTAAAGGTTACTCAAGACATGCAGGAAAGATATGATGATAAGGGAAGAACTCACCGGGAATTTAAAGTGGGTGACCATGTATTCTTGAAAGTAAAGGCCAACCGAAGTTCCCTAAAGTTGGGAAATTGTTCAAAGTTGGCAGCTCGTTATTGTGGGTCGCTTGAAATCCTAGAGAGGATTGGGCATGTAGCATACATGCTTTCCTTGCCTGCATCAATGTCTATTCATAATGTATTCCATGTATCATTGCTCAAAAAGTATATACCTAATGCTAATCATGTCATTGATTGGAATTTGATTAAGGTGGAGCAAGAAGGCGCCTTTCAAGTGCATCTGATGTGCATACTAGACCGAAAGATCAAGCAACTCTGGAATTGATCCATAGAGCTAGTAAAGGTCCAATGGACTTGGTATGGTCCTGAAGTTGCAACTTGGAAGCATGAGGATGCTATGCAGGCAGAATACCCACATCTTTTTGAGGATTTTTGAAATTTTGGTCGTATATGTGTATATATTGCATTGAGGACAGTGCATAAATAAGGGGGAGGGGAATGTGATACCCCTAGGTCGAACTCCAACTGTAAATGTAAATACAAATGTACTTAGGCTGGTGAGTCGGGATGCAGAAAGGATAGTAGATATGTGATGTAAATGTAAATGTATTCACATGCAAATATTAATGAAAAACACATCACTATAGCAGAACAACCATGTAAAAGAGTATGGGGGACTAAACTCCACTAGTTAGGGAAAGGGGGGTAAACGTTAAGTATAAGGGGCTAAGCTAGGGAGCTTAAGCCAAAAAGGAATATTATATTAATATTCCTTAAAGTATAAAGTATGGATAATTATTTTATCCTAAGTTCTAAGGATGGGGACAAGTGGGCCAAAGTAGCTCTCAATATGTCCAGTGTCAAATTGGGAACATGCATAGATATAGTTGGGACTTAGTTCATTTTCCGGGATTCCATCATTTTTCACTCACGGATTTCAGCTGTCCTTCGTACCTCTCTGTCACTAGTAGAGTACATGTACCTTACCCGAACTAGTACCATACCCATACATGTACCTGGTTAGCTAAGGAGATGGACTGAAGAAGCGGGTTGTTAGGCTTGTGGGATATTGAAGAGGTGGGTTTTCAGGTCCATGAGCAATTCTCACTAGTTGAGGGAATTTTTGTGAATTGATTTCCTGAAGGTTCCAAACTGTAGCTACAGGGCTCTGAGACTTCATGTCCAGCATGTTGTTGAAGCCCCGGAAAGGAATTGGGGCAGTCGAGGGACTATTGAGCAGAGAAGGGGAAAAATTCCTAGGGTAGGAGAGGCATGTGGGGAATGAGGGGTTGTAGGTTGTTAGTTCGAGTTGGCACATGTGATGTAGTTTCTCCTGTTGTCTGAGATACATCAACCTCATTAGAAATTCCTTTACCCAGGTGGAGTTTAGTCCCAGCTCGGGGGTGACCCACTGCTGACAGTTTTTTAGTAGTGTGATCTAAGTCTGGGAGGAACGTGGAAGGTCTCTACATAGTTGGTGATATTTTTACCAAGATACGTATCAATTGTGTGTTAAATTACATGTTGCGTTATTATTTATGCGTTTATTTTTATGGGTTTTTCCTGTGTGTGTTGCATGTGTGTTTGTATTATTATTTTGTATGAATTTGTGCATTTGCAGAGTTTCTATATGTTTTAATTTTGTATACAGTTCAAAAATTTTACATGGCATAGCCTAGCAGGATGTTGGGGATGCTACATTAGCCATTTATTTTGCATATGTTTCCAAGTTGAAGACAATGAGGGGCACTAAAAGGAAATGCATAGCCCACAAATGCTCTACCTTGTCTTGCATGATTTTCCAAGTTGAAGACAATAAGGGTCACTAAAAGGAAATGAATAGCCCACATATGCTCTACCTTGGTTTGCATGATTGATTAGTTAGTTATTTATTTTATGGGTCCCTCATTTTTTGTGAAGGGTTTATTGTTCTCAGGACCCTAGAGCGAGATTTTAATTCATGATGTTTTTTCTAAGGCACCTCTGAGCCTAATGGCCCCTTCTTCCCATGAATGAGGTATGTGCTCTTCTTGGGTCAATAAGCCCAAAAACCCAAAATATGAGGAGACGAAATGGAAGAAGTATGGAAAGTGATAAGTATGATTAGGAATGGTATGATTACTCTTCAAGGAACATGCATGTAGCACCCCATTCCTAAGGGTGACCAACTTAATAGGACGTGATGACACCCACCAAGGTTAAATAAGGAAAAAGGTATAATTTTCAAGTAAACGTTATGTAATCAAGAAAGGATTCTTTGTAACATAATCAAATGCTTCAATTGTTAAAGTGACACTTACCATGAAGCCAGAATTATTACCTCATGAACCAAGACCTATTGTCCTTTGGGGCCAGGCTGGTGTGATGGATGTTGTTCTATTGTTAGTGATGGATAATGGTGCAAGTCAAAATAAGAGGGGCCCTCTGGGGCTCTACTAGTCAATCCGGCTCTCGGTACTCCATGTATGCTACATGTGGGCCTTGAGACATGATCTCATTAGTTACCCCTAGGTTTGGGGGGTAGCATCAAGCTCCTACTTGGGAACATGTGCTCAGCGTAGAGCATATGAGAACCTCAACATCTCTGACATGACCTGTGACTACACACTCAAGCAAAATCGCTAGAGCATCAAGGGTGGTGCTATCACCCCTTATTCTTATGAAAAATTGCTAACTATCAAAATTTCAAAGAAAATGTTGAAAAGAAGATTGTCCAATATATTTATTCTAAGATATCAATATGATCATGTAAAACATATGAATATGACCTAGAAATGATGCAAGATACAAGAAGAGAACATGTAAATGATAAACATGTATTCAAATTCAAGCAAGACGAAGTCTGTAATATCATGATATGAAATATGGAACATATATACAATGCAATGCAAGATGCAAACACCTACCCAACCTACCTATGTTAGATAAAGAGGTCAAGTCCTTTCTCCACAATGGGGCTTGAGAAGATGCCCACTAACTGGTAATGGATGCTTCCTTCCCTGCATTGTGTTCAGGTAGTAAGTGTCATTTACAGACTTCCCTCTAACCTTAAATGGATCCAACCAAAACTTTTTAGCATCCTTATGGGTATTACGCTGACCCATTTTTGCATCCCACTCCAAAACCAAATCTCCTTGTTTGTAATCCCCTCCTTTGGGATCCATTTCTTCTTGTATCACTCTGGTGTATTGTCTTGAGGGAGGGGGGTGGGATTATGTGGTATGGACATCATCTTGGTTTGGTCTAACCAACATATATTTGTATTATTTATTTAATAATTTAACGGAGCCAATTTTATTGTCCTTATACATGTCTAGTAATTGTTGGTACTCTTCCTTCTTTGGCCATTGTATGGCATCAAAATGTTCTTCCTTGGAAAAAGGAAAGTCATCTGGAGAAAAACATGGAAGATATTCCTTGGTTGGCTCAGGTATTTCTTCTATCTCTGAACCAATATCAGTTTCTTCAACATGAGCCTTAGTCATGGTCATATTGGATAAGCAAGCATAAGTACCATCATCCATAGGTATGTCAACACTACTCAAGTTTTGTTTTTGGTGATGGATAATGGTGCAAGTCAATATAGGAGGGGCCATGTGGGGCTCTGCTAGTCAATCTAGATCTCGGAACTCCATGTTTGTTACATGTGGGCCTTGAGACATGATCTTCTTAGTTACCCTCATCCTGGGGGGGTAACACTTATCTCACTCCTTTTTATTTGGATGGATTGAGAGTAATACTTCTATCAATCACATCCAGATTTTGTGCCTTCCTTGTTGTTGTAAACTCCTCCCTTGTCAGAGGTTTATTTTAGACTTTGAGCCTAAATACATTCCCTAACAAGGGAATTAAATCTTCATCTATGGTTCTGATTTGAATTGAACCATTATCATGACATTTTTCAATTATGTATGGCCCTAGCCACCTATTCACCAACTTTCCCTTATAGTCCTTGAATCTTGAATCAAACAATAGGTCCCATACCCCTTCTTTGAACTTGCCCTGCTTGATTTTTTTGTCATGCCAATATTTCCTTCGCAGTTGCACTACTTCGATTTTGAAGAGTTCTTGCATCATGTACTCATCTAAGGCATTCAGTTGATTCAATCTCTCATTTTGTATTGATGGGATATCCATATCTAATTCATATGTTGTTCTCAAAGTAAGGTATTCAAACTCAATAGGGAGCATTGATTTCTTACCATAGACTAACTCAAAGGTTGTAAGCCCTATGGTATTTTTCCATGTGATAGTGTATTCCCATACCACTTCTATGATATTATTTGACCAGTTCTTCTTATTCATGTTGACTGTCTTGGTAACTTCAGCTTTTCCATTTGCTTATGGATGGTATGGTGTTGATTTTATATGACGAATGTGGTGTTGCTGCATAATTTTCTCAATGAGCCTTGATGTAAATTGAGCTCCTTGGTCTATGAATATCTCTCTGGGATATCCAAATCTTGAGAATATGTTTTCTTGGAGGAATTCAACTTTTCTGTTGGAAATAAAACTGAGAGGGGGGGTGAATCAGTTATGTATATAAGCTTGAAACTTTTCCGGTTATTTTCTGATTCTTTCTAGATTATTATTTAATGTGTTGTTTATAACTTAACATGCATAGATATACAATATTTGATCAATCACACAGAATACACAAAGACACTAATTTTCATGAGGAAACCCATAAGGGTGAAAACCTCTTCTTCTTAGGATGTCAATCAAGATCCAACTTTCATGTACATCACAGTCTTTGAGCTCCAACTCAAATATGAGGCTACAACCTCTGATAGCAAGCTACAACCTGCAGAGAGCACCAACTAGATGGAAGCACCAACTCCCAGGTTTCTCTAGCACCCACTATATGGAAGCACCAACTCCTAGAATGTCTTCTAGCACCAACTAGAATTTAGAGGACTGCAATCCTCCCTAGCACCACCCTACCACCCTGATTGAATCTTACACAAATTTACTTACTTGCTCTGTCTCTGATATGGTCTGTTACAGCGCCATGTCTCCTCTACCTCCTCAAGCTTCTATTATTTTGTTCCTCTTGTATACTCTGCTCTTTCTCCTGTTGTGCAATCACCCATTTGTTCTGCTTCTATTCTTTATTTATACTATGTGTTGTCTCTTCATGCTATACACTTCACCTATGATCTCCAGTTCAAGTCATGTACACAATCACATTCTACCCACATGCATAACTATCGAAAAACCACCCTATCTTCTATGTTCTGCATTTTTTTTCTCACCTCGAGTCCTCTGCCTAATCATCATACAAACTCTTCATCTTCCCTGGCAGTTATGCGGTATCTATTCATCATCAGTGGTCATTATCGAAATATTATTTGGCTTCTCTGGCAGTTATCCTGAACCTGTTCATCACAAGCGGTCATTATCCTGAGATTCTTTGGCTTCTCTGGTAGTCTCAATTCTTCGTCTTCTCTACTAGTTATAGTCAGTCGTTTTTGGCTTCTTTGGCTTCTAAGCCCCTTCCTTCACATGACCACCATTGGTGTCCATACGCCTATTCAAAAGGCACTTCGCGATCTTGGTCTAGCGAGTGCTACCTCCTTCTTTTTATATGACCTTGGGAGATGAACTCATGTGACCACATGATTGCGGGCGTGTCCAAAGGTGGTTTGAAACAAACTACGTTTCACCCCACAATTTACCTCGAGCCTCCATGTGTTCTTTCTCCAAAACCATGGTTTCGATTGCGGCCCACCTTCAACCTTTTAAAGTTCACGCACCTTCAGTCCTCGCAATGCAACGGGACCGTCGATCTCACAATATTTATGGTGATCCTGAACTGAAGGATCAGATCTAACCTTCTTAAATCAACGGTTGTGATTTACTTCATGATCTGGGCTCCAGGAGTTTTAAATCTAAAACTCTCCTTTCCTCGGTATGCCAATCTTCTGGAGTGGAAGATCTATTGACACATGTCCCTCTTGGATTAACAGTCGAGATCTCCTTCGGGTCTCCGGACTCCGGATATTTCAAATCTCAAATTCTTGTTTCTTCTGACTGGATATCTTCCGAAATGGAAGATCTATTGACATTTGTCCTCTTTAATCCAATGGTTATCCTCTGCTTCGGGAATTCGGCCTTTTCGACTCTTCAGCGTTTCGCTTTTCCATGAACGCTTTCACTCGAAGTCAACGATCTATTGACACGTACCCTCCTGCATGATCAACGATCATGAGTGACTTCATCACTTCGGGCTTCGGGAGTTTCAACTCCTATGCACTCGATTCTTCCGGAGTGCTTTCACCCAAATGCATAATCTTCTGACACGTACCCCTCGTAGTGATCAACAACCAGGGTCTTCTTGGGGTCTTTGGTGTTCGAGACTTTGGGACTTTAGGCTAATCGTTGCTTCATTCTCCTTCAGAGTGGTCACCTGCTGAATAATTCATAGGCGGTGGAGACCGCTTGCTGTCGATTAACACTTCCACTAACACTATCCTTCCACTGAACTAGATCAACGGTTGAGAATGCACTCGAAGTAATCTTCAGATCGGACGGTTGAGAGTGACTTCTGACCTTCGTCTTTCAGGACTTTTGACAATTTTTTGGTGATCAAACTTCTGAAGTAAATCTCCCAGAGTGACGTAGCTTGCTTATGTCACTTGTTGACATGGCATGAGCTAATTTCCTCTTGACACTTTTCATCATCGGATTATGCCATGTGTACTTGATGACATGGTCTTCCATATGTCCTTGCTAAAGTGGTCTACCACATGTCCTTGCTGAGGTAGTCTAATGACATGGGTGAGACGTGTAGGCAGTGTAGTGGAGGTGAGGCAGAGCATGGTAATGGAGTGTGACATGTAGCGAATAGTGGTGTATGACGTCGGAGTGCGGAGGTGGTATGTATGAGTGGTTTGGTGATTTGCTCGAAGGGGGGGTTAGGCAATAAGTGGTAATGAGAAAGGGGGGTCCGAGTTGACAAGAAGGTGACACGTATGAGGGTCCCACATGAGAAATACTACCAACTCAGACCCCCCCCCCCACATGGTTAAAGGAAAAAAGGTTAGGGGTGTCTGATATGCTCTGTCGACCGTAGATTTGAGTGTCCAATTATCAGCCACTAAGATTAGTGCACCCTTCTTCTAACTTATCCTTTCC
Organism: Picea engelmannii; assembly: GCA_009831015.1. NCBI lineage: Eukaryota > Viridiplantae > Streptophyta > Pinopsida > Pinales > Pinaceae > Picea > Picea engelmannii. The sequence goes on from ML800717.1 coordinate 36,584, forward strand.
TTCCACTTATTTTGATCTGACGGATGACGGAAATTCGGGTGGTCGAAATATCAGATCTCAGCCCTTGCTTATCCTGTCCTTCCACTTAAATCAATATGACGACTGACGAAAATTTGGATGATCGAATTCTCAATCGTTTTGGCCCGCTTATCCTATCCTTCATTAATTCAATCTAAAAGTTGTTGGTCCTCTGGATCGGCGATCTAATGGCCATTGTTGCTCTTCCTCTTGAGCTTCTGATCTCTCTGACTTAGAAGGATTTCTAAGTGTTCACGGGTCTCGACCTTTGCTCCTCCTGCGAGTCCGTCTCTTGGACCTCATTTGGAAACCGCTATATCTTCTGAGCTTTCTCGAGGTTTGCTTCATTGTTGTTCTTGCCATCAATCACAAGCATGTTATTCTTGTAAACATGCCAACAATCTCCCCCTTTGACTTTGATGGAAACCTTGAGAGGCTACACTATTCTGCTTAGACCTCCAACTGTAGCATACAGAAAACACCTTTTTCTCCCCCTTTGACATCAATTTCAAAGAAAACGGAGAGTGACTCTGTGCTCCCCTTGATCATATATACTAGGAGCACTCTCCCCTTGATCAGATAGACTATTTTAACTTGATAACAAGGTCACGTCCAACTTCTGGCGTAGATACTCAAACTAAGATTTTGCAAGCGGTTTAGTGAAGATATCAACAATCTAATCTTTGGATGGAATATAATGCAAAGAAACAACAGTGTTGGTTACCTTTAATCTCAAGAAGTGATACTTGATGGGTATATGCTTGGTCTTGGAGTGAAATATAGGATTCTTTGACACACTAATTGCACTAGTATTATCACAATGAATTTGGATCGGTGCATTATACTTTACCTCCAAGTCTGCAAGTGTCTGAATCATCCATAATACTTGGGTACAACAAGTGGCAGTTGCAATGTATTCATCTTTTGTAGTCGATAAGGAAATGGAACCTTGCTTCTTGCTCAACCATGCTACAAAAGAATCTCCTAAGAAGAATGCACCTCCACTCGTGCTTTTCCTTTCATCCACACAGTTAGCCCAATCAGCATCTAAATAGACTGATAGTTGAAAATTTTGATTCCTAGGATACCATAAGCCATAGTTCATTGTTCCTTTCAAGTATCTGAATATTCTTTTGACAGCTAATAGATGACTCTGTTTAGGTGCAGCCTGATACCTTCCTACCATTCCAACATCATGCATTATGTCTGGACGGGATGTTGTGATGTACAATAGGATGCCTATCATAGACCTATATGAACTCTGATCAACATCAGGTGAGTCATCATCCTTGCTTAACTTTCATCCAGTGACCATAGGTGTGCTCATAGGTGTAGAATCTTCCATTTGAAACCTTTTCAACATTTCTCTTAGATATTTCTCCTGAGAAAGAAATATTCCTTCGAACCTCTGAGTAATTTGTAGACCAAGAAAAAATGGCAGTTCCCCTATCATAGACATTTCAAATTCAGACTGCATGGCATAAGCAAACCATTGTACCAATGAATCATTATTGCTTCCGAAGATGATGTCATCTACATAGACCAACACAATGAGCAAATCCTTTGTTTTGATATATATATTGTTGTCAATTGTTCCTCTCTTGAACCCTTTGTCTTGAAGATACTTATCCAGTCCGTAATACCAGGCACGAGGAGCTTGTTTCAACCCATATAAGGCTTTCTTCAGCTTGAAGACAAAGTCAAGGTTATCTAACAGTTGGAAACCCTCTGGTTGTTCCATATAGACTTCTTCTTTTAGATATCCATTTAGAAAAGATGACTTGACATCCATTTGATAGACTTTAAATTTTTTATGACACGCATAGGCAAGAAACATTCTAATAGCTTCTAATCTTGCTATGAGCGCAAATGTTTCATCAAAATCCAGTCCTTCTATTTGAGCATATCCTTTGTAGACCAATCTAGCCTTATTTCTTACAATATTTCCTTACTCATTCATCTTGTTTTTGTAGACCCATTTGGATCCTATTACATTTTTATTTGTTGGCCTAGGAACGAGTTCCCAAGTGTCATTCTTTTCTATCTAGTCCAGTTCCTCATTCATTGATTTTAACCAATTTACGTCTTTATTGGCTTCATTAAAGTTCTTAGGTTCCACCATGGATACGAAGGCTATATGTGATTGTTCGGTGTCTTTGATTATCCTTCTCCTGGTTTGTACACCTTTGTTTTTCTCACCAATTATCTGACTTTCAGGATGATTCTTTTGAGTAATTCTGGAGAAGGATTTGATGTTGATTGTTGTCCAGATTCTTCTTGTCTGGGTGTCTCTTCTCCACCTGATTCATCATCTTCTTGTGACTCTGAGATTTGTTGTTATTTATCTTCATTATTCTCATCATCTTTTTCATCTAGCTTAGTGCTTATTCTCTGTTGATATTTTGCAGGAGCTTCTTCATCAATTCGAACATCAATACAGTCTACTAATTTATGAATTCTTTTGTTAAAGAATCTATATCCTTTACTGTTCATTGAATATCCTAAGAAGATACCTTCATCATCTCTACTATCAAATTTTCCCAGATGATCATCATTATTCTTGATGTAGCATTTACTTCCAAATACTTTGAAGTGCTTTATTGATGCAGTTCGAACAAACCACAGCTCATATGGAGTTTATCACTGTTCGGCCTTAGATGCGCTTGTTTAGAATATGAACAATCGTGTGAACAACCTCCACCCAGAAGGTTTGTGAAATGTCCCTTTCACTCATCGTATCCCTTTCCATCTGTTGAACTGATCTATTTTGGTGTTCTACAACTCCATTTTGTTGAGGAGTACCTGGAATAATATATTCTCTTTTAATTCCATGTCTGTCACAGAATTCTTTTAAATCTCTTGAAAGAAATTATCCTCCCCTGTCTGAGTGAATTTCCTTTAACTTCCTTCATGTTCGATTCTTAGCTAACGCCTTAAACTTTTTGAAATTATCAAACGCATCATATTTTTCTCTCAGAAAGGCAACCCACGTAAGTCTGGAGAAGTCATCAATGACTAGCATAAAGTAACGTTCTCCTCTAGTTCCTTCCTTTCACGATGATCCACACAGATCCATATGAACAATTTGAAGTGGTTTCTCTGAAGATGTGAAACTCTTTGATTTGAATTGAGCACGAGTCAGCTTCCCCATTTGACAGGATTCACATACAGAGTTATTAGGCTTAGATATTCTTAGAAGGTCTTTCACAACGCCTTCATTATTCAATTTGACAATATGATCAAAATTCAGGTGTCCAAGCCTTTTGTGCCATAACCAACTTTCATCAAGTGTGCTTAAATGGCATTTCTCCTTATCTTTCTTTAGAACATATACATTGTTTTCAGTTCTAACCCCTTTTGCAATCAGCTCTCATGTGTTTATTGTCTTTATTTTACAATTCTTGGCAGTGAAAGTGACTTCACATCCTCTGTCACATATCTTACTGACACTAAGAATATTATGCTTTAAACCATCATCAAATAATACATATTGAGCTTTTCTTCTTCCATTACTTAAGCTTACTAGACCTTTACCTCTGATCTTTCCTGGAGCATCATTTCCAAAGGTCACACTCCCTGATTTATTTTCTTTGAGTAATAGGAACTTACTTTTGTCACTTGTCATATGACTGGAGCATCCGTTGTCAATATACCAAGTATATTTTTGTCTTTGAGCTGACAACACTAATACCCACTTGTTATCTTCATTCTTCTTCCAAACCTTGATTTGAATCTGGCTTATAGTTTTTTAAGTGACAGTCAGCAACTTTATGTCCATAATTATGGTAGATGTAACATTCTGTTTCATTGAATAAAGGATCATAACAATTGTTTTGTGTAATCTGTGCCATTTTCCCAACCATCACATGATTTGTAGTCTGTGTTTGTTTGTTACTTGGTTGTCTCATTCTCTGTTGTGGCAGATATTTATTCCTTGGTTGTCTTGATTTCTCATGTCTAAATCTTAAAGAACAATTTACAGCTTTGTGGCCAAAGTTAGAGCAGTAAAAAGAATATCCATAGAAAAAATATTTGTACCTGGAAAATGGTTGTCTTCTTTGAGCAGCTCGATTTCTTCCATGATGATGATTTCCTTGAGCAGAGGGTGTATTATTTCTTTGTTCTACATATTCAGTTCTGGTAGCTTTTCCTTCACTCCTCCTTGGTGGTTGATTCTCTTCCTTTGTTTTTACAGGTTTGTTGTTGTCAATGGTTGTAGATTTGACAAACTTGATGGATTCTTTGTTACTTGGCTGACCACTACTTGGTCCCTCTTCATAACCCAAACTAGTTTTCAACTTTGAATTCCTTTGCTTATTCAGAATGGAGGCTAATCCTTCTGAGGCTTTAATACTTGTCAGATTCTGATGATATAAGGCCTGAAATTTCTCTAGATATTTTCTGAAAGTCACTACTTCAGCTTCCAATTTTTCACCTTTTGTTTTGGCTTCCTTCATTTGTTGTTTGAGGACGTCTTAAATATTCTTAGATTCTTCTAACTTAACCTTCAACAAAGCAATTTCTTCAGATGGTTCATTGCATGCTTTCTCATACCTGAGCAATAACTGTTTTTCTTTTCTTTTATTTTCTTTGAGTCTATCAATCTCTTCCATGGCACTGACAAGTTCTCCTTCAAGATCTACTACTACTTCACAATCAGCGAAATCACTTCATGTATCTTCAGTGTTTATATCTTTTAAAGCTATTAGCATGATATCATTTATTTTATCTTCAATAGAAGAGTCACTTGTTTCATCATCTGAGGGATCATCATCATTGTTTACACAAAGGCTTTTCTTCTTAAAATTATTCTCTTTATAGACCTTCTTGTGTTTGTGCTTCTCTTCATCGTCATATGTCTAATCCTTTATTTTATGAGGAACTTAGAAGCAAAATGACCTTTATTACCACAGTTGAAACATTTGAAGGGCAGTTTGCCTTTGTATTTTCCTTATCCTTTCTTCAATCTTCTCACAAAATTTGCTTCAATATCATCTACATTGGAGTCTGTGTTTTTCTCTACTTTAAAAGATGGCTCTCTTGTAGTGGATTTACCTTTGGTGATTCTTATTTCATAAGAAGTTGGGGTTCCAAGAAGTTTATCTAGTGTCAGTGTTTTGAGATCAGTTATTTCCTCTATAGCAGAGACCTTTGACTTAAATCTATCAGGAAGAGATCTTAATATTTTCTAGACTAGAAAAGATTCATCTATCGTTTCACCTAGGCCTTTCATAGTGTTGACAAGTTCTTCTATACATAAGAAGTACTTACTGATAGTTTCGTCTTCATCCATCTATAACTGCTCAAATTTCAGTCTGTGAGTCTGAAGTTTTGTGTCTTTCACCTTTTCATTACCTTCATAACTACTTATCAGCTTGTCCCACGTAACTTTTGTTGAATCACAGTGCATGACTTTGACCAAACTCAGTTTCAGGAAGTCCACTGAGGATGTAATTCATTTCTTTTGCATTAAAGATAAACTCCAACTTATCATCTTTTGAGGCCAAGATTACAGGCTTCACATATCCCATTTCAAGGACATCCCAAACATCAGCACCCAAAGACATTAAATGTGTTCTCATTCTTATTTTCCAGAAGGCAAAGTTTGTTCCATCAAATAGAGGGGGTCTATTAGTTGAAATTCCACCATGACTAGTCATGTTCAAGCTTATGGATATACCTTTGATCAAAGGCACCAGCTCTGATACCAATTGTTGGAAATATAACTCAGAGGGGGGGGTGAATCAGTTATGTATATAAGCTTGAAAATTTTCCTGTTATTTTATGATTCTTTCTAGATTATTATTTAATGTGTTGTTGATAACTTAACATGCATAGATATACAATATTTGATCAATCACACAGAATACATAGAGGCACTGATTTTCATAAGGAAACCCAGAAGGGTGAAAACCTCTTCTTCTTAGGATGTCAATCAAGCTCCAACTTTCATGTACATCACAATCTTTGAGCTCCAACTTTCATGTACATCACAATCTTTGAGCTCCAACTCAAATATGAGGCTACAACCTCTCATACAAAGCTACATCTTGTAGAGAGCACCAAATCTCATATTTCTCTAGCACCAACTAGATGGAAGCACGAACTCCCAGGTTTCTCTAACACCCACTAGATGGAAGCACCAACTCCCAGAATGTCTTCTAGCACCAACTAGAATTTAGAGGACTGCAATCCTCCCTAGCACCACCCTACCACCCTGATTGAATCTTACACAAATTTACTTACTTGCTATGTCTCTGATATGGTCTGTTACAGCTCCATGTCTCCTCTACCTCCTCTAGCTTCTATTATTTTGTTCTGCTTTTATACTTTGCTCTTTCTTCTGCTGCGCAATCACCCATTTGGTCTGCTTCTCTTCTTTCTTTATACTCTTTGTTGTCTCTACATGCTATACATTGCACCTCTGATCTCCAGTTCAGGTCATGTACACAGTCACATTCTACCCACATGCATAACTATTGAAAAACCACCCTATCTTCTCTGTTCTGCATTTTTTTTCTCACCTCGAGTCCTTTTCATGATCATCATACAAACTCTTCATCTTCCCTAGAGGTTATGTGGTATCTGTTCATCATCAGTGGTCGTTATCCAAAGATTATGTGGCTTCTTTGGAAGTTACCCTAAACCTATTCATCACTAGCGGTAGTTATCCTGAGATTCTTCGACTTCTCTGGCAGTCGCAATTCTTCGTCTTCTTTGCCAATTACAGTTAGTCCTTTTTGGCTTCTTTGGCTTCAAATCCCCTTCCTTCACATGACCACCAGTGGTGTCCATATGCCTATTCAAAAGGTGCTTTGTGATCTTGGTCTAGCGAGTGTTAGCTCCTTCTTTCGATATGACCTTGGGCGATGAACTCAGGTGACCATGCGATTGCAGGCGCGTCCAATGTTGGTTTGAAACAAACTAAGTTTCGACCCACAATTTACCTCGAGCCTCCACGTGTCCTTTATCCAAAACCATGGTTTCGATTGCAGCCCGCCTTCATATTTTTAAAGTTCGTGCACCTTCAGTCCCCGCAATGCGACGGGACCATCGATCTCACGATCTTGACGGTGCTCCTGAACTGATGAATCAGATCCAACCTTATTAAATCGACAGCTGTGATTTACTTCATGATATGGGGTTTGGGAGTTTCAAATCTCAAACCCTGCTTTCCTCGGTACACCAATCTTCTGGAGTGGAAGATCTATTGACATGTGTCCCTCTCATATTAATGGTCAAGATCTCCTTCGGGTCTCTAGACTCCAGAGATTTCAAATCTCAACTTCTCGTTTCTTCTGACTAGATATCTTCCGAAATGGAAGATCTGTTGACATATGTCCTCTTTAATCCAACGACTATCCTCCACTCTGGTACTTTGGCCTTTTCGACTCTTCGGCGTTTCTCTTTTCCATGAATGCTTTCACCCAGAGTCAACGATCTATCACGTACCCTCTTACACGATCAACGATCATGAGTGATTTTGGCACTTCAGGCTTCGGGAGTTTCAATTCCTATGCACTCGTTTCTCCCAAAGTGCTTTCACCTGAATGCATAATATTCTGACACGTACCCCTCCTGGCGATCAATGGCTAGGGTCTTCTTCGGGTCTTCGGTGTTCAGGACTTTGAGACTTTAGGCTAATCATTGCTTCATTCTCCTCTAGAGTGGTCACCTGTTGAATAAGTCATAGGCGGTGGAGACCACTTGCTATCAGTTAACACTTCCACTTACACTGTCCTTCCACTAAACTAGATCAGTGGTTGAGAATGCACCCGAAGTGATCTTCAGATGGGACGGTTGAGAGCGACTTCGGACCTTCGTCCTTCGAGACTTCGGGACTTTTGACATTTCTTGGTTATGAAACTTCCGAAGTAAATCTCCTGGAGTGACGTAGCTTTCTTACATCACTTGTTGACATGGCACGAGCCAATTTCCTCTTGCACCTGTCATCATCTGATTATGCCATGTGTACTTGCTGACGTGGTCTTCCATATGTCCTTGCTGACGTGGTCTTCCACATGTCCTTACCAACATGGTCTGCCACATGTCCTTGCTGAGGTGGTATGCTAACGTGGGTGAGACATGTAAGCAGTGTAGTGGAGCTGGAGGTAGAACGTGGTAGTGGAGTGTGATGTGTACCATATAGTGGAGTGTGACATCGGAGTGCGGAGGTGGTATGTATGAGTGGTTTGGTGATTTTCTCGAAGGTGGGGTTAGGCGGTAAGTGGTAATGAGTGAGGGGGGTCTGTGTTGACAAGAAGGTGACATGTATGAGGGTCCCACATGAGAAATACCACCAACTCAGACCCCCCCCCCCCCACGATTAAAGGCAGAAAGGTCGGGGGGGTCTGATATGTCCTGTCGACCGTAGATCAGAGTGCTCAATTATCTGCCACTGAGATTAGCGTGCCCTTCTTCTAACTTATCATGTCCTTCCACTTATTTCGATCAGATGGCTAATGAAAATTCGGGCGATCAAAATCTCAGATCTCAACCCTTGCTTATCCTGTCCTTCCACTTAAATCAATCCGACGGCTGACGGAAATTTGGATGATCAAATTCTCAATCGTTATGCCCTGCTTATCCTATCCTTCATTAATTCAATCCGATGATTGTTGGTCCTTTGGATCGGTGATCCAATGGACACTGTCTCTCTTCCTCCTAAGCTTCTGATCTCTCTGACTTAGAAGGATTTCTAAGTGTTCACGGGTCTCGACCTTTGCTCCTCCTGCGAGTCTGTCTCTTGGACCTCGTCTAGAAACCGCTATCTCTTCTGAGCTTTCTCGAGGTTTGGTTCGATGTTGTTCTTGCCATCAATGACAAGCACATTCTTCTTGTAAACATGCCAACATTTTCTCTGTAACATCCTTCATAGCATTCACTTCATCCCACTTGGTTAAATAGACAGTGCATACTAGTATGTGCTTCTTTTGGCCTGAAGGTTGATCAATTGGGCCTATGAAGTCCATACCCCACTCTTCAAATGGTTCTAGTGATATATGGGGTTGCAAGGGCATTGAATTTCTTTTGGTAGGCTTCCCCATCCTTTGACATTCATCATAATGTAAGGTATATTTTTGAGCATCTTTGTGTAATGTTGGCCAATAGTATCTAGCTTGCAAGATATAATAGGTTATCCTCTTTGTTGCATAGTTTCCTCCACATGGTTCATCATGACAGGCATGGAGGATATCATGTACTTCATCTTCTCTCATACATGTTCTTAGAACTTGGTCTAGGCTAAGTTTGGACAGATATCATATCACCCAAGTATATGTTGTACTCTTCCTGACAATTTTGCATCTTTCTCGATAGGAAAAATACCGAGGAAACCTCCTTGTTGTTAAATAGTTTGCTATGTCAGCAAACCAGGGGGTTTGTGTTGATATTTCAAAGAGGTTTTCATCTAGAAAATGATCATCTATCATGCCTTCTTCAGTAGGAATTTTTAACCTGGATAAGAAGTCTACAACAACATTCTACTTTCCAAGCTTGTCAAGAATGGTTAGATCAAATTGTTGTAACAACAAAAGACACCTGGTTATTCTACCATTGATGTCAGTTTTATTCATTAAATATCTTATGGAAACATGATCAATGTGTACAAAAACTTGATACCCTGTAATATAATGTCTAAACTTGTTGATAGCATAGACTACTGCTAAAAAAAACAATCGGTGACAATGTAGTTTATCTCTACACCAAACAAGTTCTTGCTTATAAAATAGATTGTATAAGGCTTTTTATCTTCATTTTGTCCCAAGACTGCTCCCATAGATTTATCTGATGCATCAGTATGGAAATGGAAAGGAAGAGTTGATCTAGATTATTTTCAGAACAAAATGAAAGCAGAGAAATTACAATGAAATACTCATGAAAATTGCCAGAAACAGAGAAATACAACAATACTTGATTTCTATTAATGAAAGAATTGTAAAGAGACTGTAAAAATACAGAGTGCAAGACTCGCTAGAATGTTGGCATCTTTATCTCTACGAATATATGTGACGTCTATGCTCATTTGCAAGAAGATGATTACAATGAGGCTCTGAAGGCCTTTTTATGATAAACTTGAATGCCAAAAACCTAACCCTAGGAGATGAAATGTCAAAAGTCATCTGGGCCCCATTTGGGTAAGTTACTACATTAACTTCTCGGGGTTGTAACTTTTACAATATACGATCTTCGTTTTAGGCGCATGATAGCCCACTGGAAAGGTCTTTTAGAGAAATACACATTATGTCTTCAAACTCTGACTATGTCTACATTTTGATTGTGGAACACCAAAAAAACACTTTTTAGGGCCCCAAAACGGCCCTGGAAGTATAGAAAGATGTTTTGATTAGGTGGGAGGCCACCAGTATTCCCCTGGAATATGTGTAGGTATTTAGACACCCTCATAAGTGTAGAACCCACAATTACAAAGAATTACAGAAGAATGTGTTGAACTAAAAACTAACAAGAGGAGCCAGTTGGAAGAGGTGGGTGGCCACCAATATCCACCTGGATCAAGAGTCCAATTAGAACCTTGTAGAACAAGAGTTGTTGAGAGTATTTCTTTTATTGTTTCAAATGCTTGTTGACAATTTAAAGTCCAACATTAGTGTACATCTTTATATAGAAAGGTAAACATAGTAGAGGCTATTTTATTGAAGTCTTTGATGAATCTCCTATAGTAACCTGGATGTCCAAGAAAACTTCTAATGTCTTTTGATTTCAGAGGGGCATGTAATAATGTGATTATCTTTACTTTAGTTTTTTCTACTTCAATCCGTCTATAGGACAGATGGTGTCGTAGCACAATCCCTTAATTCATCATCATATTGCACTTGTCATGGATAAAGGAGAGGCTCATTTCTTCACATCTCTAGAGAACCTTATCCATATTTTCTAACGCTTCATCGAATGGGTTTCCATAAGGAGTGAAGTCATCCATATAGATATCCACTTTGTCATGGATAAGTTCTAAAAATATGCTAAGTATTTCTCTTTGAAATGTGTTTGGGGCATTACATAGGCCAAATTGGAGGACTTTATAAGAAAAGGTACCCAGGGATAGGTAAAGGTTGTCTTGTCCTAGTCCTCAAGATTGATATGAATATTTTTATATCCATTGAATCCATCTAGGAATGAGAAATATTCCTTTCCAACAAAGGCATCTAAGACTTGGTCAATGAAGGGTAGGGGAAAATGATATTTTCTTGTAGCCTTGTTCAATTTTTTGTAATCCACACATATCCTCCATTTCCCATTCTTTTTAGGAACAATAACTCGGGGAGATACCCTCTCACTATCTAGAACTGACATCTAACAAATTTTCCACTTCTTGTTTGACTATGTCTTTCAATGCATGGTTCATACTTCTTTGGGGCTGCCTAATAAGTCTATAGTATTCCTTGATGTAAATATGATGAGTACAAATGGAAGGATGGATGCCTTTCATATCCTTGTAATCCCATGCAAAGGCTGCAATATTTATTTTCATCACATCTAGTAATTTGTGTTCTTGTTGATCATTAAGTTTTGTGTTGATTTTGAGTGTTTTTGAAGGGCTTATTTCTACAGTCTTGATAGTGGAATTTTCAATTTCAATGGTGAATAGTTCTTCCCATAGATTTGTTTTCTTATCAACAGAAATTTCATATTCAATTTTATCACTTATGCCTTATATTCTCACATCAGCAGGGTATTGGTTTTGCAAGAAATTTGAAATGAATGTGTATTCATCAATTTTGATACTAGCCAATGTTGTACTAATTGTGCATATAGGGTAGGAAGTAGTCTGGACCGTGTCTTTTTCTTCTTCTTCTACCCACATTGGAATATTTTATGTCATCAATGGCTAGGCAGGGGGGTAAAGGACAAGTTGTTTTTGGGATTGGTTGTTAGTGATGATCATGTTTTTGTCCCTACAACTAATGTATGCATCTATTGTGGCTAGCCAAGGTCTTCCCAAGATAACATGATACCCGTTGAGTTTAGATTTGGTTTAGAGGACAAAAAGTTAGTGGGGTACTCCCGATAATCAATAAAGAGAATTATGTCTTCCAATATCCCCTCCATATTTACTATGGATCTATGTGAAATTTGGAGAACAATAGGGGTGTCTCTTAAGGATCCCTGAAGGTTAAATCTCAACATGGTATCTCTTGTCATTGTTGGGTTGTTATATTCTTTGCAATAAAATTCTAGTCAAGGTGGATCGACTGGAAGTGAAAGTCGAAGGTCGAAGTGATCAACAATGAATCGAAGAGGTTAGCCGACAAGAGGTCGTCAGGAGGTCATGTGGAAACCGATTGAATTTCAAATGGAGTTCGACTGGTAATCAACTGGTAATCTGACTGGAAGTCGACTATAATATAATCTCGAGATTCGTGGGATTTGTAGTTAATGATCTATGTGGATCTATAACCATTTTTTAGGTGCCTTTCTTTAGGGTTTTTCCTATTGTAAATCCTATAAATAAGACGTTTTGTAATTGTATTGTGTTGAATGTTGTAATTGTCTTCGTGATTATCTTTAGCAAAATTTTATTGGCCATGTAGATGTAAGTTAAATTGACTGTATGGTTGTTCTTGTGTGAAGCAATAAGGTATGATGTCGATTTTTTCTCAGGTGTAGACCAAGGTTAGGCATGTAACATTTTATTCTGAATGAATACGACAACAAGAGAGCAAGACGCTCAAGGAATGTTGGTTTTCCCATTTTGGTTTCCAGTGTAAATTATATGTGTACTGTGTGATTGCTTTGTCATTTACTTTCTAGTTTAAATCTGTCTTCTTCTCTTCTACTAGGTTTAGCATGGAATAACATTTCCTAACATGTGGTATCAGAGCTTGGTTTGATGATATTGGATCCGAGATAAACCCTAGGTCTAGTATGATTCGTAAGTCATACATCTTTAAAGTTGTGCCTAAAATAATGGCAAGTAGCTCGAGAATAGAGATCAAAAAATTCAATGCACAGAATTTTGAGCTTTGGAAGCTTAAAATTGAATATCTCCTTGTAGATCGAGAATAATGGGTAGCAGTTTGTCCAAGTGCCATTCCAACAGGTATGTCGAGGGAAGAATGGGAGAAACTTGAAAGAAGGACAAGGAATACCATTCGAATTTGTCTTGCATATTCAGTGTTGTTGAATGTCTCGAGTGAAGACTGAGCCAAGAAACTGTGGGACAAGTTGGGGAGCTTGTATCAGTCAAAATCCCTAGTAAAAAAGTTGTTCCTTAGAAATAAATTGTATCTTTTGAGGATTAGTGATGGTAGTTTCGTAACTAATAATTTGAATGCATTCAATACTATAATAAGTCATTTGTTATTTGTAGATATCAAAATCACTAAGGAGTACAAATGTATTAGCCTATTATGTTCTTTGTTATATTCTAGGGATAGCTTAGTCTTGGCTATAGGGATTAATTTAACCACATTAGCGCTAGAATATGTGGTTGCATCTCTACTATCATAAGAAATGAGATGGAAGAACATGGAAGGATTGACCAAAGATTATTTAATGGTGAGGGGTCGAGCGGTTGACATAGATAAAGAAAAATTATCTAGTAGAAAGTCTAAATAGAAGGTTAGATCTAAATCCATGGTTCACTTGATGAGAAGATGTTGGAAATATGGCAAAGTTGGGAATTCTAAAAAGGACTACAAGTCGAAGGCTATGGAAGTCAGTACGGGATTCGATGAGAATCAATCGACTGAGAGAGAGACTATTGTAGATAAGGTAGCGATGTGTGTCTAGCATCGACTACTACATAGTTGGATCAAGATGTTTGGTTGATCGAATAGGAGCATCCTATCATATGAAACCTCATAGAGAATGGTCCTATGAATATGAGAGATATGAAGGAGAAGATGTGTTATTGGGGACGAATCAACAACCAAAATTGTTGGACGGGGAAGAGTATGATTGATACTGTAGGATGGGAGGAGGAGAACCCTTCGAGGTGTGCTACATATTATGGGTTTGGCTAGAAACTTGATATATGTCAACAAGATGAGTGATGCAAGAGTGCATACTCTATTTCATAAGGATACAAGAAAAATGGTCATAGGTGTGATGTTATTAATGAAACGTGTTCGGATTAGAAACCTATAAAAGTTGTCAAGGAATGTTGACTCGACTCGGTGCAATAGCATTGATGTTCTTGAAGTCGACTCAACTTCGAATCAAATCAACACATCTCAATATGAGTTGATTCAAACTGACTCGACAAGTTTTTGTCAATTCAACCCAACCATGTTATGGCACAAAAGGATGGGACACATTGGAGAAAAAGGACACATATATACTTAGTTTTTTATTTGCGAGAAGTAAAGTTGATCACTGCATATATTTCAAGGAAGAAAGTGGGCATTTCATATATGTAGCATTGTATGTCGATGACATGTTGTTGATTGGAAATAACATGAATGCAATAAAGAAGGTGAAGAAGCATCTATCCTCCAAGTTTGATATGAAGGATCTCGGTGCAACGAGCTTCATTATGGGAATGGAGATCAAGAGAGATTGGACAGCTAGATAGATTTGGTTGAATTAAAAGAAGTATATTGAAATAGTTTTGAAGCATTTCAACATGCAGGATTTCAAACCTATAAAGGTGCCAATTCCTATGGGAGCAAGGCTAATGGTTGAACAATGTCCAAAGAAAGAGGGAGAAATAGAGGACATGGCACATGTTCCCTATGCAAGTGTAATTGGTAATATAATGTATGTGATAGTCTGCACTTGACCAGACATTGCCCATGCAGTGGAAGTATTGAGAAAATACATGTCGACACCTGGAAAAGAGCACTAGACAGCTTTCAAGAGAGTATTCAGATATTTGTGTGGCACAAAATATTATGCTATATGCTACCAAGGGAAACCTGAAGTTGATAGTAAACTAGATGTACATGGCTTTGTCAACACCAACTGGGCTAGAGATCTGGATCGACAAAGGTCGACCAGTGGATATGTGTTCAAGATGTTCGATGGAGTAATCAGTTGGATAAGTAAGAGACAAGTGGTCATAGTATTGTAAAAAATAGAAGTTGAATACGTGACAGACACTCATGGAAGAAAAGAAGTAATATAGATACAACGACTATGTTCGGGAATCAGGTTTGAGCAAAGAGATATGAAGATAAATTGTGATAGTCAAAGTGCAATACTTCTGGAAAAAAAACTTATCATTCCAATACTAAGCATATTTATGTACAATACCATTTCATAAGAGACATGGTGTAAAGAAACAAGGTGTTGCTGGAGAAAGTAGACACGTTGGAAAATATAACAGACTATTTAACCAAGTTTGTAAGTGTTGTGAAGTTCTCTTGGTGTAGAGAGGTAATGGGCATTGTTGCCTTGGGTCCATGAACAAAATTTTAGGCTCTCCCATTTTAGGAAAGAAGACAACAAGTGGGAGAATGTTGGGTTGTTATATTCTTTGCAGTAAAAGTCTAGTCGAGGTGGATCTACTGGGAGTGAAAGTCAAAGGTCGAAGTGATCGATCGAGCAAAGTCGAAGTCAATGTGATCGAAAACAAGTCGAAGAGGTTGGCCAACAATATGTCATCAGGAGGTCTTGTGGCAACCGACTAAAGTACGAATGGAGGTCGACTGTAACAGAATCATGAGATTCACGGGATTTGTAGGCAACGATATGTGTGGATCTGTAACCATTTTTTGGGTGCCATTATTTAGGGTTTTCCCTACTGTAAAGCCTATAAATAAGGCCTGTTGTAATTGTATTATGTTTGATGTTGTAATTGATCTTTATGCTTATCTTTAGTAGAAGATTGTTGGTCATGTAGATGTAATATGAATTGGCTACAAGGTTGTTCTTGTGTGAATCAAGAAGGTATGATGTTGATTGTGTCTTAGGTGTAGACTAAGGTTAGGCATGTAACCTTTTATTCTGAATGACTAAGACAACAAGAGAGAAAGACGCTCAAGGAATGTTGGTTTTCCCATTTGGGCTTCCAAGGTAAAATCTATGTGTACTGTGTGATTTATTTCTCATTTACTTTCTAGTTTAAATATGTATTCTTCTCTTCTACTAGGTCTAGTGTGGAAATATAGCAGCACCTAAATCTATGAGAGTGTTTTTTATCAAGGTTTTGTTAATGTGCACATTTACTAAAGGGAATCATGGATCCAAATACTTAGGAATAATTATCCTTCCAAGCATGAGGTCAACTAATTATCCTATAACATTGATTGCAGGGGTGTCCTTTCTCTTTCTTGCTAGTCTCTTGATGCACTCTTATTTAATGAATCTATTAAAAATAGGCACATCCTTAATGGTTTGTAGGATAGGTATCTTCACACACAAGCTATTGAGTTCTCCTAAAAGTTCATTCTCTTCATGTGTATAGGCTTTCTTCACATTTAACATTTCAAGATAAGGTGGGACTTGAGGTTGTGGTAAGATAACACCATATTTTTTAGGATGTGAATCCTTTATGAGTTTTGGTTGTTGTTGTAAGAATTTTCATGATCTAAGGTTGATTTCTTATACATATTAGGAGTGTTAGAATATAATGGATGTGATCGTTTTACCATCGACAATATCACTATTGTCACCCAACCATAGGCCAAAGCCACCCTCCGAGCACCTTAACCTTGACAGAGAATCATTCCGGAAGAAAAACCTAGGTTAGATATCCAAAAAAAGGGTAGTGCACCTTTCTCCAAGGATAGCGCACCAAAAAAGAGATGATCAGATAGTCTAAACCATAACCAAGAGATAGTCCAAGCCAAAATCGAAATCTACTAGCTGCAGCAGCTGCAATGACAACTCTCCTCAAACTTGCACACAAACTAGGCAACTGCAATGCACACAAGTGATGCTCTGCAATTCTGAGAATGCCCTACTAGAATGAAGACTAGCCTCCTCTATTTTATACTAATTCTGGCTAACTGTCTGGGTTGACTTCTTATTCTGGGTGTCTATTTACTTAGTATATAATATTTCTTCTGGCTGACTTCTTCTCTTGTAGGCTAATAACCTAATCCCAATTATCCTCTTGAGTCGACTTGTCTTCTAGGGTTATTAGCCAACTCATTAGGGTTTCTTCTTACTTCTCGGAATATTCTATTCTCATCAGGTTTACACGTGGAGGTAAATACCTCCCGTAGCTACCATAATATTAACACTCCCTCCTAGCTAGGGAGTTATTACAGGTAATGGTCTTGAGCACAAACATACCATTCACCCAGTAGCATAAACATAGTTGTATAGACTATCTCATGACTAGATCATGAGAACCAACATCACTATCAGTGTCATCAGTTGCATCATCTCTTGAAACCATACTCTATATGAGTAAATAGACATGATGTTGGATAAGTCACTCACACCATAGAGTGGCATAAGAGCCATTCTTATAATCTGGACATATGTCCTAGAAAAAATAAATGTTTTGAACCATTTTTCGTCTGGGAAATCTCTATCCATTGACCATCCATCTAGATGATAATCATTTTCAACAGTGTTGATAGTCTTCAAGGAAATCAGAACAATATCATTCAATAGAACACAACTGTGTCTATACACAACTACAATCCAATGGTACACTACCACACCAAGTAGCACACAAGTACTTGATCGGTGGCGTATCGTCACAAACAGTGGAACACATCCACCACAGTAGTACACATCTACTGTATAGAGACATACATTCCTCATAACAATCATCTGATATCAACCTGCACAGAAACAATGTTATGATATAAATTGAATCGTCTGAGCCATTCTTCCACTCACATCTGTGAGATCTTGGAAGAGCACCTGCCCTCAGAAGGTCAAACATCAATGATGAGCTATCTAGACTATTCTTCTCAAGCAAGGAAGAATAATTGTCCTGATTTCTGAGCCTAGACCATTCCCCACCCTGGGCCATTCCTCTGACACTAGACAAAGTGTAACTTGGAGAGAATGAGTCTGGCCTAAGGAATGTCTATCCCTAATTGTTGAACCTGGACCATTCCCCACCCTGGGCCATTCTTCCAGCAATAAAAAAAGTGAAACCTGGAGAGAATGAATCTGCCCTAAGGAATGATTGTCCAGACCATTTCCAAAGGAAATGACTGTCCTACACCAACCTCCAAAACAGACCATTCCCCATGTTAACCACAATGGGAAATCATTTTCCAGTGAGGTGGGCCAGTCTTCTTGAGTAACCCTCAAAAAGAGAGACTTCCCTAGACCATTCCCCATGTTAACCACAATGGTAAATCGTTGTCTATGGTACATCGGCAATCCATCGAACCATTTTCATTACGAAAATGACCGTTCAATCTGGACCATTTTCCGAACTGGAAAATGCCTGTCCATCAGAAATCTCAAACTACTTTCTGAACTGGAAAGGAACTGCTCGTCCTGGACCATTTTTCGAACTGAAAAATGATTGTCCATCAATCAATAATACATCAATGCTCCCTCCCAACCTGGGAGTCATCTCTTCCTTTTTCAATAAGGAAGTTGTCTTCCATGAGCTCCAGCTTGAGTATGCAAACTCTTTCATCTTGGACAGAATCTTTACCAAAATGTCTGCTTATCTGCTCATCTATGGAGATATGTACTGGAGAACCACTTTATCCTTTCTGGACTTCATCACGAAGAATGTAATGATTCATCTCAAATGTACTTCATTTTTTCTGGTATAGTGGTTTTCTCTTTAAGGCTTCATATAGCTCTGATCAATAAAGTATATCATTGTTGGATTCCTCTTTGGTTCCTGCTAGCTCACAATATCGTGGCAAGGGTCAAACTAGTACATATCCAAGTGGTACTTATTTGGCCATCATGAAAGTTTGTCATGGATTAGCGATCCATCATCCTGATCTTCTGAGTAATCATTATGATACAATATCTCTGTTATAGAAAATCTTCAGCACGCTTCTGCTGTGCATTGGAGGTTCTCCACCAAGTTGTCTTCTTCCATCTGCATACAAGGGTCTCTTTTTGGTATGCCTCAAAGCTTTGAGGTTGCTCTTCATACGCTCTTTTTTCAATTTATCTAGAGAACAGTCTTTTCCTTTATCTGATGTAAAACTCCAACCCATGGATATTGCGGATGATATAATGACTTATGTAGAGGTATGTCTGGTTTACTGGAATGAGTAATAATCATAGTCTTCTCCATCCATTTGGGAGAACCTCTAGTTCCAGATCTCGCAATGCCTTCATTCATAAGTCTTCATACATTGTTCTTCATCACAACTTTCAGTTCCTCTACTTGATTGCTTTTAGTGAGTTAATATCAGGCTCGTAATCTTGTGATTCTTGATACAATGACTGGTTGTTCTGGATTTTCTTTCTTTCTTGGAATCTTCATGTTCTTCTTCATGTTTCTCTTTATCTCTTGGGTCCATGGAGTTTCTTATAGATTCCATTCCCTAGAGATTCCACTTCTTTCTTTCATCATAGGATCACGGATGTGGATGGACAACCAAGGATACTTTAAGGCTTCTTTTCAAAGAAGACTTCTTCTAAGGTCGAACTAAACACGTATTGCTTTTCATGGCTTCTACCATGGATATATACTACATCATCTTCAATGGATCAAAGGATTATCTACCTCCTAATCCTTACTTCATGTATGAGTGCATTATAATCAGCTCCCTCCATAATCCACGCTTTCGTCTGCATCCTTATTGCCTTCTGCAAGGTGTCATAATTCTTTCTCCAATTTCTTCTTGATTGTTGACTTATTCATGTCTTTTACTTCTTCTCTTTTACTTCAAGATTGATTATGATTTCGACTTATCTTGCAGCTGTTACTTATGTAATAACTTCCACATGAATTGTTTGATGTACTTCATCCTTTCATTTGTATTTTCTGACTTGTAGTCATAATGATAGCAATCCTTTTTGTTTCTTCCATAGGTATAGTTTCTCTTTGAACATATTATCTTATAAGAAGTAGATATGCAAGATATGTACAGAAAACATGGTATGTACAAGAACTATGAAGAGTATTGTTACCTTGTCTTAGAAGAAGAAGTCGTTTTTATCCTTCTTGGTATTCTTTGTAGGTTCCTTTTCTTCGGCAACTGATGCTTCGTGTGTCCCCTTCATTTTCTTTAGCTAGGGACAATGATTCTTGTAGTGACCATACTTTCGACAGTTGAAGCATTGTATTTCTGACATGTCTTTCTCTTGATTTGGCTTCTTCCTTGAACCAAACTTCCTTTTGTTCCTGAAATTCTTGAATCTTGTTGTAAAGGCTTGATCATCGTACTTCTTTTGGGGTTTCTCTTTTGCACTGATCCTTAATTATTCTTGAGCACAAGTCCAAAGTTCTTCAAATGTGGGATACTCCTTCCTTGTGTTCATGCTTGCGGCAAATGCATCCCATGTCTTGGGAAGACCATTAAGTACTATGTTTACCAATTCCTTCTCTGAAATGATCTCTTCAATAGCTTTTAGTTGATCTCTTAACTGGGAGATTCTCACAAAGTATGATGTTATGTTGTCATCATCATTCATCTTCATGTCACAGAGCTCATTCTTCAGACTCATTACTTGTCCAATGTTTCTGACTGAGAAGAGGTTTGTTAGGGCATCGTACATATTCTTTGATGAGTCAATATGGGAGATGTAGGGTATCAAGTGGTCTTTTATAGAGTCCACTATGATACTCATGGCATTGATGTCACCGTCTTTGAACTTTTCCATAATTGCAACATTTTGTAGTTCTTTCTCTTTTCCTTCTTTAAACTCTGGTTTCACGATATCCAACACTTTATTCTTGGCAAGGATGAGGTCAATCCTTGTTTTCCATGCTCTAAAGTTAGAAGCTCCATTTAAATTGTTTTCTGACTTCATGGAGTAGGTCATGGCTTCTTTGACTTGGTCAACCCTAGATTTGACCAAAAACTCAAACTTGACGTCTTGGCTTGCTGAGAGTACCAGGAGATGCGCTAGGCTAGGCCGCACTGGTCTATCCAGAAATTAGGTCAATCCCTTCACTTAAGGTTCCTCAGCGAGAGGATTAGGGTTTCTGCAACTGAACCTATTGGTAACCCTAGATGCAGTGCTTTGGTGACTGCTCTTGCTAGAAACCCTAGCGACAGTTCTTCAGTGAGCTTAATCTCTGTATGGTTATGCTTCCTCCCAGTGGTTAGACTGAATGAAGGAGGTGTGGGCCCATAACCTATTAGAATATAATGGATGTGCTCATTTTACCATCGACAATATCACTATTTTCACCCAACCATAGGCCAAAGCCACCCTCTGAGCACCTTAACCTTGACAAAGAATCATTCCGGAAGAAAACCCTAGGTTAGATAGTCAAACAAAGGGTAGCACACCTTTCTCCAAGGATAGCGCACCAAACAAGAACTGATCAGATAGTCCAAACCATAACCAAGAGATAGTCCAAGCCAAAGCTGAAATCTTCTAGCTGCAGCAACTGCAATGACATCTCTCCTCAAACTTGCGCACAAACTGGGCAACTACAGTGCGCACAAGTGTTGCTCTGCAATTCTGAAAATGCCCTACTAGAATGAAGATTGGCCTCCTATATTTATACTAATTCTGACTAACTGCCTGGGCCGACTTCCCATTCTGGGTGTCTATTTACTTAGTATATAATATTTCTTCTGGTCAACTTCTTGTCTTTTAGGCTAATAACTTAATACCAATTATCCTCTTGAGTCGACTTATCTTCTAGGGTTATTATCCAACTCATTAGGGTTTCTTCTTTCTTCCCAGAATATTCTATTCTCGTCAGGTTTACACGTGGAGGTAAATACCTCCCACGGCTACCATAATATTAACAAGGAGTAATTATGATATGTTGCTTCACTTTTGTACATGGGTTGAAATTGATTGTTATTTGGATTAAGGGCAGATTGAGCAGGTATATGTGGTCATTTAGGAGGAACACTATTCTAAATGGTGTTATTGGGTTGAGGAGGAGGAGGAATTATTGCTAGTTGTTGAAAATTATGGGGCCTCCATCCTTCTGGAGGATGATTCCAAAGAGGATTTTGGTTTTGTGGAAAACTGGCGAATGGTTGGTATGGAGAAGGAATAGGTTGCCCTTGGTATTTCCATGGATTTTGAATTATCCAAGGAGATGGGTTAGGATTGTACCAAGGTTGAGAAGGAAATCATGTATTATATGCACCAAAATGTTGAGAAGGATTGAAGTTCAAACTTGTTTGGAAGGGTCTTTGTGCTCCAGGTTGCCTTTGATTGATAAAGCATATTGATTCCACATTCTCTTCTACTCCTCGAAATGTAGCTTTTAATATTGGAAAAGAAGGACATTTATCAATTGCATGAGCTTTTTCACAAATACCACAAACAATTATGAGGTCTAGAGGACATCCATTCCTAGGATTCCTTTTGGTGCATCCATGGAAAAAGATAGCTAATTCCTTTTATGCTTCCTCATGTTTTGTGTTTATCTTCAAGGTATCCATTTGCATAACTAAGGAATGCAAAATATCAATTTTCATATTTTCTAATAATCCTCCTATTCATTTTTAATATGGATTTCATGGTTAGAAGATTGAGATACCATCCATTTACCATTTATACCTTTATTCCTTGAGGATCTAGAATAATTCTTGAAGATTTGCTTGATATCATCATAATCCATCTGGTAGATATCTCCATTTGATAAGAGATGCAATGTTTCCATGATATTTTCTCTTACTCCTTTGAGTAAGACAAGCTTGAGCGAATCCTCGTCAAGAGTGTAGTTGTGACATCTTTTATAGCTTGGTTGAAATCTCTCTTCAAAGGATTCTAAAGATTCATCAGGTCCTTGAGTCATTCTGAAGATATCATCTCTTGTATCCCTTGCTCTGAAATAGTCCCTGTACTTTTCATTGAAGTTGTTGTTCATTCGATCCCAACTTGTGGTGTTGTTTCCTTCCAATCATGAATAATACTATAATATTTTGATGAAGTTATTGTGAACTGGTTATGTATTGGATTCAAGACATTTTGGTTAATAGAAATCAGCTTCACTTTCAGCTTATTTTCTTCTGATGCTAAATGTTTATGCTTTGAATGATTCACATGGATGGTTGTGGTGATATTATGATGGATGTTTGATCGTTATATTGTCATGATGTTTATTTAGCTTCCTTAGTTTCTGAACTCAAGAAGATCTTGTGTTAAGAATCTTTCTTCCTTAGGCTTTATGTAGACCCGATGTTTACAGCAACCCCTACATTCCTCTCATTGAAGTCTTCCCTCTATTCACACTCACTCCCAATTACTGATTGAAGTTAGCTAAGACCTTGATTGTTGGTGCATGCTAGCCCTGTTTTCTGAGTTAGAACAATATTATTTTGAGTCTTGTCCATTTGACCTTTTAAAAAACTCATTTACATTTACAAAAATTTTGATGTTACCAAGCTCACCTGATTACAATCTAGGGTGAATTTTGGAGTGATAAAATAAATGGCATTGTTGTCGGGGACGGATTTGAGCAGATCAAAGAGTTCCCTGGGAAGAACCACATAGATCCAACTCTTGATGGTAGACAAGAGAGGGATACAGAAAATTGACTGTAATCATCTACCTGGTGACTCCATGAAGACGAACTTGTTGGAAGACTCCACTGTGGGAACAAGCTTGGACAGAAATGGAAGGCAGAGGCAAGTTCAGGTATCAAGTTCTGAATTTCTTTCTGGAACTTATGCTATTTATCCTTCTCTTTCTTGAATTTCCCTGCACACATTAGGAGAATCATAATCTTCTTTGTATACTCTAAAGACCACCAGCCTGCTCTTGCATATTCCTTTTTCAAACAAGTAGATTTACCCCCTTCTCATGTCATTGATGTTAAGGATATCCATCCACTTCAAACACCTAAAGAAGATGAGGTTCATAAACACTTTTGTAATCAGTCTGAACCTTACGATTCTCTCCCTTCTCCAGATTTCAAAGTTGATTTATTACCTTCTACCATTCCCTCTGTTGTTAATAACCAACCTGTTGAAATTCAGCATGCACCAAATGATTATTGTCCTTTTGAAAATAATAAAACTGATTCAGTTCACGCTGCCAACTCCTCTCACCTTTACCAACAACCTTCTAGTGTTCAACATCCCACTGACTTCTAGTTTAAGGTTAGGGGAAAGGTGTTTGGACCTCTAAAGTTGTCATCCTTTCTTCATCCTTACCCTCCCGGATTTGTAGACTACCTACCAACTTTTTCTAGAAAAGATAACACTACAGGAGAAGAGCATTTGTCAGCCTTTCAAGACTTCATCGATAATCTTGAAATCTTGCATGAA
This sequence comes from Picea engelmannii, assembly GCA_009831015.1. Lineage (NCBI taxonomy): Eukaryota > Viridiplantae > Streptophyta > Pinopsida > Pinales > Pinaceae > Picea > Picea engelmannii. The sequence goes on from ML800717.1 coordinate 60,859, forward strand.
GATATTATCATGAGGATTTTCTCTAAATATTTGATTAGAGATGTTGCCTTGTGGTTCAAGAATATGGAAGTTGCTTCCATTGGTTCATGGGATGAACTATATGACACATTTTTAAAGTGTTGGGGTGAGAACAAATCATTGGATCAGTACCAACATGAATTCACTACTTTGAGAAGGGGAAAAAGTGAAGTTCTATCTATTTTTAATCGAAGGTTTTACAGCTTGTATTGCAGCCTGCCCTTGGAAATTAAACCTTATGAGACTGCTGCCATGGTGTATTACATAATGTCTCAATATTCTAACCTTGTTTTGTATCTTAAGGAAAGAAAATCTACATCTTTATCACAATTATTCATAGATGTTGAGGAAGTCGAGGAAAACCTCCAAGTTTGTGCCAGGATTCTAAGTCAACATCATGTCAACTCTGAACATGAGGCTGATTTTATTTGTTGTCCCTATGAAGAAAAGATAGTGGATGATTTGGTCCTCGAAGCATGTATCTTTGACAACTTTTCCTCTGAGGAAGTCACTGTCTCAAACATTGACCAAGAGCAGCTTGTTGTTGACAAACACTTTGGTAATGAATACTTTGTTGTTAGAGAGCATCCTGAAACAAGACATTTTGAATATCAAGAGTCAAAGGTTTGTTATGGACAACCTATTTTTGATGGAAATAACAGTAATGGTGATGAACAAATTTTTTCTATGATTTGTTTGGAACCTCTTAACACTATTCCTGTATATGATGATTATGATCCTGATCCTTGTAAATGCTATGGAGGTGTTGAAAGGGATTTTCATATAAATCTAATCTCTTATCCATCACCAACCAATGAATAACCCTGTCTTAATAAAAAATAGGTGTATGAGAAGCAGACTTTCCCCACAGTATATGTAGAGATGATCAACCATTGACCAATAGGTGGTTCTAGAGTTACGAAACAACTCTTCAACCCACAAATGCATGTGTTCGTCATTCAATCAAGTGTGCCTGTAGAAGACATCACACAAACTGTCAGCAGCTTTGAAACAGTGAAGGTAACCTTTCATAAATTAATCAGGCATTGCTTTTAGTTTCATGACCCTATCAATGAGTACATAGAGTTACACTTTTCAAATACTTTGGAGCATGCAGAATTGATCTTTTTATCAGCATGTCCGGGTGAGTATGGTTTCTTGGATGAATTTTTATCACTGTTGTTACATTTCAAATATCAGTTGTTGATTAGTGACAAAGACGAGGTTTCTTCAATTTCAAAATTACTTGAATGGTTGTTATGGAAGGCAGCATTTACATAATAAATTGCAGAGCTGGTTAGAGTAGAGTAGGGTAGGAAATAAGCTCGTTGCCCCAGCATTTCTTTTCTTCTAGTTTGCAACAGAAATATCAGTCATCTTGTGTGAATAAAGGTCAGTTATGAAGGTATACAGAGATTAGTTGCATAGGTCTTGAGAGTTTTCAGAGATTGGTTTCATAGGCCAGATGACTAGCCCAATGGAAATGCCACTGAAACTGCTAGGTTCTTGGAGCCTCACAGGGAGGTCTCCATCCTAGTTGGAGCCAGATGTTAGCGATCAAAAATAACTTGCTAATGATTTCCAAATCACATGATAAGAGGAGCATTAGGTACAAAATTTATTTCTAATCTTAAGGTTTAAAGGCTTTGAGACAAGCTCTTAAAACTATATCATTCCAACACATAAATCAAATTGCATTTAAAAATAGACCAAAAACTGATTTTTAGCTTTTGGTGGCTAAGTGGTAAAATTACAGGGTTTTGAGCCGTTGAAATTTAGGGCTTTCGACGGCTAAATCAAATTTTCAAAGGCAAATGAGCCGCCGAAAGTGCAGAAGAGTCTGTTTTTACTATGTTGAGTCATCATTTTCAAATGATGATTCTGAGCGACTGGAGAATCATTTTGAGAAATGAGCGGAGGATTTTGTTACTAACACGTCAAAGAACAATAACTCTCTCAATTTTCCTACAGGTGTCATAGATTGGGAGAATTGAATTCATCTTTGAGCCCTAATTTTCGGATCTCAGAATTTCCTTGTTTGACACATGTTTTTGAATGTCACTGGAATTTAACACTCCCTAGCTTTGACTCCGACGTTTGCTTAAAAGCCTTGAAGAGTTTCCTCTCCAACCTAATTCAAGGCTCTAACCCTAAACTAGTTGGTTTACCCTACAAACATAAAATTCTAATTAATTTTAGATTTAGCGTTCGTTTTAATGGCTTGTTTTAACTCAAAGGATATGGCAGTGAAACTAGTGATGTTTATGAGAGACGAAAAGAGGAGAAAAAGATGAAACTCTGAAAGCAAATTTACTTCTAGTCAAAAGTAAAGATTTACAACTAACTCTTCGTAACCAACTTTTTCATAACTAAATTTTTCAAGATCTTTAAAAAGAAGACCTAAAACGAAATTTTGCTCGACTACGATCTACTTAAGTTTCAAGAAATCAATAAAGAACTTAAAAAATGAACTCTTTTTCCTTGCAATTAAAATAAATAACTCCAACTACTTTACCAAACTAAGAATGAAAAATATTTTCTTTTTTGAAAATGCTTCAAACATGAAAAACTTGAAATAATTTTTTTTTTCTCTTTTTTAAAGCAAATGAAAGGGGTAAAAAGAACTACAAGACAAGACTGAAATAGACCTTTGGCCTACTGTGGATCGCAGGGAATCACTAAAGACACCAAACATGCTTATAAAAAATTCAAAGACTCACTTAAAACCCTTTCATAAGTAAACACAAGAAACTTCAAAAAGACAAGCAAACTAAAATCTAACCCAAACTATGACTGTAAAAACAGAGACACTGAACTCTGTCAAGAAACCCTGAGAAGTATAAACCTCAATCAGGAAAGAGGTTGGTTGCCTCTTTTTCAAAAACAGTTTCTTGAACCAGGTACGCTATTGTTGTTTCAGCAACCTGCGTATGTACATGGGCTATTTACTAGATAGGGCGTGTATGTATGCGGGCTGACCCACTGTAGGGTGCGTACACCTCTATATTTCCTAAAAAAAATAAAAAAAAATAGATAGACTTAAAGGGAAGGGAGAACTGGTATGGCACCAAAATGTGACCAAAATCCCTTAAAATACTCATAAGACTCAACAGAAACTCAAAAGGTATAAAAACCAACCAGACACCCAAAATCCCCTAAAACCCTAGAGGCTTCCCCAGTATGTTCGTCAGTTCTACTAGCAGGAAAAACCCCCCTATGACTACACTAGGGTTCAGAATGTAGGTAGCTCAATTAACTGTATAAAAGTCGACTACTTCTCTAACTACCCCAAACATACCTAAGACTCATACAACAAAAGCAAAGATGAGAGGGATCGGGTAACTATACCTCTACTCCGCGTCTGGTGATGATCCCCTCACGCTTGAAAGCTTCGCTGATTGCACGCCTCCTCCCAAGGCTGGCCTACATTCAAAGAGAGACAAACAGAAAGCAACAAGCATGCAATTCATATACAAATTAGGGTTAGATGTTAGAATGCCAAAACACAAACCATTAAAAGCATTCAATACACCATGATTTGGGACAGGAAAAGTACTTCTTTTATTAATAACTCAATGATTATACCTTTACAACCAAAGCTGACTACTGCTCCATGAACCTGGTCCGGGCTCCTCTGCACCAAGCTCCAAGTGCACCTTTGTATGGCTTCTCCTCTCAACCTTGTGATCTCTTCTTGGGAAGTGAATGGGTTCTAATGGAGGAAGAAGGGCTAATTGGGGAATGGTGAGGCAATTCTCACAAAAGGAATGCAATTACTTGGGGCAAGGAGGGGATGTGAAACGGGCATAGTTTCACTGTTCTTATGTCTATATGTGGACTGAGACCCCAACACCTCCTTTTATATGACAAAAGGATGGTTATTCGATTGGGTGATGGGATATAGGCGGTGGATTAGTTGGGAAACTACCCAATAGCCCGTAATCTCAACAAATTCCTTGAAACTTTTTTTTTTTGCAACTTTTGCAAGTATACGCGGGATGTAGTGGTGCAACATGCGTACGTACGCGGGTTGTAGTAGTGCAACAATCGTATATACACGGGCAGTATTGGTGCAGGGCGCATACATCTTCAAAAAATGCGGTTTTTAGAATAGAAACTCAATGATGGCTTGGAAAAAAATGCAAGTAAGAGGGCCAAAGGCCAGGTATGCATGTGTAAAGAAATTTAGGGTTATAAAAAAAACCCCACCCCCAAAACATGTCAAAGCAATCTATAAATTGGTTGCGATACATTTGAAAGTTTCTTGGAAAGAAAAGCTAGAGAATTTGAAAATATCTCAGAAGAAGGTCAATCTCCATCACCTCGTATCATGGCTAGTGAAGAAGAGATGGTAGAACTTTTTTAGTTTCCTATAAGGAAAGCAAATGGAGAAACTAAAATGAAAAATATTAATCCTTCTACCTTGCCTCATTTTCATGGTCTTGTTTTAGAATATCCTGACACCTTTTGTTTGAGTTTGTAGTTATATTCAAGACATATGATTATACTACAGATGAACAAAAGCTCAAACTCTTTCCAAGAATCTCTTTTTTTCAAAAAGAGGCAGCCAACGATTGATCCAAGAATCATCAAACATGAGATAACAACTTATCCTAATGAAGCCGGTCCGAAAGAAGCTTTGTCCGGTGAATCCTCGGAAAGCGATAGAAATTAAGGCTGAAGTAGAGAAATTTCTTAAAGTCGGTTTTATCTACCCCATAGAGTTGATGCAATGGGAGTCAAATCTCGTTCTGGTTAACAAAAAATAGTGAACGATTCATGTGTGCATGGAATTTCGTGACTTGAACAAGGCCTGTCCGAAAGATAATTTTCCCACCCCATTCATTGATCAGATTGTCAATGAATGTGCAGGCTGTGAGGTATTTTCATTCATGGATGGTTTTTTGGGATATAACCAGATTCAGATCAAACCCGAAGACCAGCATAAAATAGCTTTTATCTATCCTTGGGGCACATTTGCTTATCGTAAGATGCCTTTTAACTTGAAGAATGTTGGAGCCACTTTTCAGTGGGCCATGTCTTTTTCTTTCCATGAACTTAGACATATAGTCGAGGCTTATCTAGATGATCTAGCATCATGCTCTCGCAAGAGATCTGATCATCCCACACACCTCTGACTAATCTTTGAACGATGTCGCTACTATCAGATTATCTTGAATCCTAACAAGTGCAGTTTTTGCGTGACGTCGGGTCACCTCTTAGGTTTCATAGTTTTGACAACATGGATCATGGTCGATCCTCTTAAGGTTGAGGCGATAGTTCAGTTGCCTCCCCCATGCATAATACCCCAGCTTCAGAGCTTACAGAGGAAAGCGAACTTTCTTCGATGTTTTGTCGCAAACTACGCCGAGATCACTAAAGGGTTCATGCATTTATTGAAAAAAGGAGTCCCTTTTTGTTGGGATGAAGCCTCTTAGTGCTCTTTTGAAGCATTGAAACGTGCCCTTATGTCTTCCCCTCTACTCCAGTCTCCCGATTATAACAGATATTTCTTGTTGTACTTGGTCGCTGCAAAGTCAACCATAGGCGTGGTCTTGGTTCAAGAGGATGATCTACTCGAGGAGCATGTGATTTATTACCTGAGTTGAGGCCTGGTTGGGTTGGAAATCAACTATTCCCATGTTGAGAAGCTTACTTTGGCAGCATTGCATGTTGTCCAGCAGTTCTATCATTATATTATGCTTCGCAAGACCACCGTCATTGTCATTGTGAATCCATTTCAATATTCGTTGACACGACGGGTCATTGGTGGAAATATCAGTAGATGGATGGTAATCCTCCAGGAAATTGACTTGGATTTTGTTTTCGCGAAATCCAAAAAGTCGTTGGTCTTTGCAGAACTTATTTCGGAACTTCCGGTCGAATCAAGCGATGTCACGCCCAAAGAATCACCTATTAAAGGAGATATTTTTCTGATCACATCTTTGGACCCCTGGTATGGAGATATACTAGTATATCTCCAGAATTTGAAGTGCCCTACTTCTGCCTCCCACGACGAGCATCGGCGAATTCACCATCAGGCACAAAATTATCTTGTACTCGATGACACTTTGTATTGTCGAGGTGTAGATTGCATTCTTCGTCGGTGCCTTCTACACAAGGAAGCAGAACTCGTTCTTAACAACTGCCACACTGGAGCATGTGGTGGTCATATTTCTGGGTTGGAAACATCCCAAAAGATTCTACGAGCTGGTTACTTTTGGCATACGTTAATCAAAGATTGTGTTGAGTCGGTCAAGAAGTGCTACCTGTGTCAGATCTTCTCTCAGAAGATGAGGACACATCCTGCTCCCATGTTTCCTGTCATCGTGGTTGGTCCCTTCACTAAGTGGGGGATTGATTTTACTACATGCCACTCGGCTTTAGCCAGAGGGCATCATTATATCATCATAGCGGTAGACTACTTTACAAAGTGGGTCGAGGCTATGCCAACGTTTAACAATGATGGAGAAACAACAACTCTCTTCATTTTTAACCAGATAGTAGCAAGGTTTAGCATCCCGAAGGAGATTGTCACTGACCATGGCAGTCACTTCTAGAACAAAATGATGTTTGAGTTAACATCAAAGCTTGGTTTGAGGCAAGAACATTCATCACCCTACTACCCATAAGTGAATGGTCGGGTGGAAGCTATGAATAAGTCTCTTGAGACTATTCTTCAGTGAGCAATCAATTTTTCCAAGTCAAATTGGAATTTGATGTTGTACTCGGTGTTATGGGCCTACCGATCATCTATAAATACTGCCACTAGTTTCTCACCTTTTCAAATCGTTTACGGGTTGGAAACAGTCTTTCCTATTAACTGCCAGATCTCATCTTTAAAGTTGGCAGTAGAGTTATTTCCAGACACTTCACTGCTTGAGGAATGCCTATTATATCTCAAGCAGATTGATGAGCAACGTCTTGATGCAGCCTTGTCTAATGAGGCTCACAAGCAATGAGTCAAGTGTCAATATGATCAGTCCGTTCATCCTCGGATTCTCTCCAAAGGAAATCTTGTCCTAGTCTATGACCAAGACAAGGATCCCTTGGGGGCAGGCAAGTTCAAACCCATGTGGTTCAGACCTTTCATTGTGAAAGAGGTCTTAAAGAAGGGTTCTTATCCTCTAGTTGACTTTGACGTAAATGCCTTGGCGGAGCCTAGAAATGGGCTCTACCTCAAGAAGTATTACTCTTAGGTTGGTCGCCTCGGTGACTTCTTGTACATATGTATAGTTCTTATACAAGCTTTTTGTCTTTTTTGTTTTATGGATGTGTCATTATTTATGTCATATTTTTCACTGTGGCAGATGTCAAGTGAATTGGAGGTGTTCTTTGGGTTCACGGAAGGTGCTAGACAACACACTCGGAGGCTTGCTTCCGCACCTTGGGTGATTTTCACACCTCAAGGCCAGTTGTTATCTTCTGGAGGTATCTGTCTAGGTGACGCCACAAACAATGTCGCCGAGTACAGTGTAGTGATAGAGTTTCTTTGTGATGCTTTGTCGCATGGCATATCTCCCCTCCAGGTCTGCTTAGATGCTCAGCTGGTTGTGTCCCGGTTAAATGGAGTTTACCATGTTTATGATCCTACTTTACACTGACGTTTCCTTAGGGTACGTTTCTTAGAACATTACTCTGATTGCAGTATGTATATCCATGTTCCTATGAGATTAAATCAATTGACAGATACTCTATCTAATCAAGTATTAGATTGGCATGTTTCACACACATAAAAAGAAGCGCACGCATACACATGTACATACATTTGTAAAAAATGTGATCCATAAAACATAAAAGATGTAAATATATATATATATATATATGTCAAAAAGTGTCATAGTACATAGGTGAGTGCGAACGCCTCAAAAATATTATCCGGTATACATCACGGGGCTTATGCCCTCAAAAATATACAAAAATTTCCCTCGGCACATAATAAGTCCAGCCTATCTAAGCTCGGGTCTTATTGGCCCTACCATAGTGAACAAAGGCGTTAGCCAAAAGCCGAAAAAATTGGACCCAACTCAATGGCACCCCAACTACATGAGGCTGCATGGATGATGGGAGATCCTCGATCTCTTCCATAGGTCTTGTGTGAGTGAGCATGGTGAGGTTTCACTCTACCTATCTCAAAACTCTCTCAGCCTCTCCGGCTAGAGGTCCCCCTACGACTGTGGTCCCGTCAGTTGTTGTTGGTGCCACCTCTGGTCGAGGACGTCGTCGAGTCCTCGCGAAGTCTGTCGGGCGCACTGGTACCACATCTGTACATAACATATACATAGATGTCAGTACTCTAATGCATATAAAAATGATCTATATAAAAGAAACCAAAAATTAAATAACTTTAAAAAACATGTACCTAGCTCTCCTCGCTCCTCTCCGGGAGGTACGGGCATGTCTGGATCTCTGGAGAAGTTGATTCCAGCATAGGGGTAGTCCTCTATTGCTGGAATCTGTCATGCCCACCAGTCGAAAAATTTGTCATCAAAGGCCTCTATGGTCCTTCCTCCCCCATGTCATGGCAACAGTGTTTCCCATCTACATACTGCTAGGAAGGAGGCTATATGCCCCCGTACTATCTCTCTTAGACTCAGACTGGCCACCCTCTCGAAGAAGAACGAGCATAAAATGGTGACAAACCTGAAGTTCTTGTTGCTACACTCTTGACACTATGTCAGCTGCCTCTTCATGCAAGTGAGCATGGTAGTGCTCAAGTCGTAAATACGTGCATCCAGGCACTGAATTGCACAATGCATGTGCGCCCGGAAGGTCTGGTGTAGGGCCACGGATCTAGTGATCCACCCAATAAGAAATAGGATCACATTTAGTGACAAGTTGGTGACCTTGTTGATGGGCACTTGAGAACCTACTTTCTCAGTGTCGGCCTCGCAATGCATCTCAATGTAGTCTGCAATTTTTAAGGGCCCAGGGGGAAAAGTGCTCAGATTGACTGGTTCCCCTCTCCTTGAGAGGCCAGTCAAGAAGTATATGTCCTTAGTCGTTGGAGTCAATGAATGCCCCTCTATCACAAACACCTTTGTGTTTGGATGCCAGTAATCCACCAGGGTGTTCAGTAACCTGGGATGTGCCCTCGTAAACGGGCATCGGAAGAACTTCCACAACCCACATTATTTCAATGTGGCAATGGCAACATGGCCCTCATCATCCAAGATATCAATATTCTCATATTCCCTCTCCTTCCAGTGGACATACATCATGTTCCATGACAGTTCAAAGGGGAGTTAGCTCTCGCATTTTTATTTTTTCCATACTTTTGAGGGTGTACGCGGGATGTTTTGGACATAGTCGCGTATGTACGTGAGCAGACTATTTTATGCCTGAGTACATACATGGGGTGTCCTTGGATAGCCTGCGTACATGTAGGGCCACCCTTTTTTAGGAGGGCGCACACCCCAAAAAAAAAAATACATAAAGGAGGAATAGAAATGCAAAAGGGATGAGTTTGTACTTACTTGGTCCAAGCGGAAGTTTGTTTCATCCTCTAAAGCTCCCAGAATCAACTTCTTTAGCAAAGGGGTCTTTTTTACCTTTTGGTTAATTGTAAAATTGCAATGGTGAAAATGAGCTGTCACTTTTTGACCCCCTTTGTCGTTTTTTTTGGCTTGGAAATCATTTAATTTGGTTCTTGAGTTTCTTATTGGATGTTACAATGCACTTTGCCTTTTGGTTTGGTAACTTTTTGGGAGATGGGTCACTTTTAAAGGTCCTTTGGTAAAAGTCATTTTTTCCAACTTTTTGCATATAAGTTAGGATTCCACCTCCACTTTCTGCATCTTGTTGCCTTTTCTGCTTTGTCATAGGATCGATCCCACCGATGTCCAACACAGAACCGTCATTGCTGATTTAGAAGTGTCTTTATTAGATGGTAGAGCCTACCTTTACATGGATGCCCTAGATAGATCCTTGTTGCATTTTGGCATCCATGTTGTCTTTAACGACTTTAGGCTCGAGTGTCCTTGTTAGTCCTGTCATGATTACGAGATTGAGCCTCATTCGTCTGTTGCACCATCAATCTTGGCCTCACCCTCGGGACTCCCAAACATGAGCACACTTTCTTGTCTTTCAAGCTCGCATTGAAATCCGAAAGCAACATCCGACAAGACTACATTTATGCTTTTCAATCTTGTCTGGATTAACTGAGAAAAGTAACCTCTTGGAGTCTTCTTTAAGCCCTTTTCAGACTCTCTAAACATGAAAATATTGTCGAGCTATCTTGTTACCCTTCACGCTCGCCAAACCAAAACTTGAAGGAACGTCTGTCTGGCGATAGTTTACCCCTTTTTCGGTCTGGATGGTCAATTGTATGAACAAAGGTATACTCTAGGAACTTCGGTTCACTAGAAGAGTATTCTCATGTATAAGTTTAACCCTTTTCGGGCCTGAGGGACTAAATTTATGAAAAAGAAACATTCTCCTTGGTTTTGGTTTATCACCTTTTTTGGGCCTTGGATATTACCTATGAAAAAGGAACCCCACGGAGTCCATAGTTAAGCTCTTTTCAAACTCCCTAAAATTGAAAAGATCGATGAGTGACCTGGTTCCTTCACACTCGTTAAATTGGTCCAGAAGAACATCTACTGGAATGAGTTTACCCCTTTTCCAACCTATGGATTATTGAGGAAAAAGGTACACCTCAGGAGATTCATCTCACTAGGAGAGTTCTCCTCAGTAAATTTTATACTTTTTCAGGCTAAGGAGACTAAATCCAAAAAAAGATAGTGAGTCCATAGTTAAGCTGTTTTCAGACTCCTTAAAATTTAAAAGGTTGTTGAGTGATCTTGTCTTTGTCACACTCGTTAAAATGGTTTTTAGTAGACATATTTTCGGTGCCATTTTACCCATTTTTTTAACCGACGAGACTATTTGCGAAAAAGGTACCCCTTGGAGTCTTCTTTTACGTTTTTTCAGACTCTCTAAATGTGAAAAAACTACCGAGGTTACCTTCTCTGGGCTCATTAAAATTTCATTGAAGGGGGTTTTGTGTCTTGTTAATCGAATTTGCATCTCTGTGTATTTGGCCTAATACCAGCTACATTTTTCTCTCAACTGAACCTTTGAATCATGCCTTATACACAAGACTTGTAGCACTTTGCCTCTGCGACCTAACACCTTGACCCATGGAGGAATTTTCCCCAAGTGTCCTTTTCCTGCACATGTCTCCTTGCTCTGAGCATTAGTGTGTTCCTTGTGCCTGGAAATAGTATGCTTTCTTGCGACACTCGTTCCTCCTTTGTAACGTAGCATTCTTTTATTCTTTTTCAAGCTCTTTAAAAAATTGAAAACGACAAAAAAATAAAAAAATAAAACCCAAAAAGAGGGGACGGGAAATATATATTATTTTTTGACAGCACAATGAGTCGCCCTTGGACAAAGCACATCCCTTGGTTAGTTTGTCAAGCATTGGGATTTAATATGACCTTCAGAAGATTTTCTCGCTACATAGAGTTGTGTCCTCCTCTGTTTGGTTACTCTTCCAAACATATGGAGAGTTTGTGTTGCCTCCTGCATCGTGAACTTATGTGAATGTCATGATGCCTAAGTCTGATCATCTTTTGTGCTTTTTTCCAAGGGAATTTTCACCCAACCTAAGTTGGCCTTTCTGCAGTTTGTCTCTTGACCTCATGACCTAGCCATCTCGGAAGTCCAATCAAGTCCTTGTTTGAAATCAATGAAGTTCTCTACCTGATCATCGAGATCCTCTTGTCTTTTCCCAACGAGTTGTCAAAGACCTCTGGGTAGTGAAGTCATACACTAACATTGCACTCCTACCCGATTTTTGAAGATCTTGAGGTTGTTGCTCGAGCTATGAAGACCTCATCTCCAACCATCGGGCATTATTGGCTTCTTGAAGATGGATATTATACTTGTATATCTTTCATTTTGAGATGTAGATCCGTTGTGTATTGCTCGTGGGTACACTTTATATAGTTATATGACATGGATCTACAATGTATTTGATTGGCAACCATGATTTATTTCATCTCGAGCATCGATATGCCCTCCCCGGAGAGACAATTGTTATTTTTGCAGATGGCACCTCCCGAACTCTAGTCCCGGGCTCACTCATTTCGTACCTTGGTGAAGATTTTGTAATGTATTTTGGCCATTAGATGCTCTTCTAACCTCACACATTAGGGGGCATCTGTTATAACCCTAAATTTCTCTACACATTCATACCTGGACTCTGGCCCTCTTATTTGCATTTTTTCCAAGCCATCACTAAGTTGCTCTTCTAAAAAAACCATTTTTTGAAGATGTACACGCCCTGCACCAATACTTCTCGCATACATACACTTGTTTCACTACTACAATGTGCGTACGTATGCATGTTGCACCACTATAACCCGCGTATACTTGCAAAAGTTGCAAAAAATAAAAAGTTGCAAGGAATTCGTTGAGATTACGGGCTATTGGGTAGTTTCCCAACTAATCCACCACCTATAGCCCGTCACCCAACAGAATAACCATCCTCTTGTCATATAAAAGGAGGTGTTGGGGTCTCATTCCACATCTAAACATAAGAACAGTGAAACTCTACCCGTTTCACATCCCCTCCTTGCCCCAAGTAATTGCAGCCCTTTTGTGAGAATTGCCTCAACATTCCCCAATTAGTCCTTCTTCCTCCATCAAAACCCATTCACTTCCCAAGAAGAGATTAGAAGGTTGAGAGGAGAAGCCATACAGAGGTGCACTTGGAGCTTGGTGAAGAGGAGACCGGACCAGGTTTGTGGAGCAGTAGTCAGCTTTGGTTGTAAAGGTATAATCATTGAATTATTAATAAAAGAAGTACTTTTCATGTCCCAAATCATGGTGTATTCAATGATTTAAATGTTTATATTTTGACATTCTAACATCTAACCCTAATTTGTATATGAATTGCATGTTTGTAGATTTATGTTTGTCTATCTTTGAATGTAGGCCAGCCTTGGGAGGATGTGTGCAGTTAGCGAAGCTTTCGAGCACGAGGGGATCATCATCAGACGCAGAGTAGAGGTATAGTTACCCGATCCCTCTCATATTTGCCTTTCTTGTATGAGTCTTGGGTATGTTTGGGGTAGTTAGAGAAGTAGTTGACTTTTAGATGGTTAATTGATCTGCCTACATTCTGAACCTTAGTGTAGTCATAGGGGGGGGTTTCCCACTATTAGGGTTTTGGGTAAAAGGTTTTCTTTCTTATCTTTAGGTTGAGTCATTCATGAACATAAAGGAAATGAAGCTATTTTTTTCTTTTTCATATAATTATAAAATGCAACGAATGTGATAAGGAGCTATCAATACTCATTCTAAGTGAATGCACTTGGGATTTTACACTACATAAATTCTATAGTGAGGTTGGCTTACCATTCCTACTCCTCCAAGTCACCAAAAATAAAATAAAAATGAAATGATGTGCAATCTTTAGCACATCCCCGACAACGACACCAAAAAATGGTGGGCCTAGGAATAGAAACAATAATTATACTGCTTCCTTGGCTTGTTACTTTACTTGAAAACCTAGGGTTCATACAAACTTTAGAGGTGTTTTTCAAATTATATGTAGAGTGCACTGATAATAGTCTAGATCTGAAACTAGCCAAGGGGTTTAATGCATGAAATCTAATTGTACTTGTGCAGAAAATCTGAATTGCATGAAAACTTAAGGTACTTGTATGAATGGAAGAAAACCAAATGAAAGAGAAGCTAATCTATATTCAGTAAGATATTTATTATAATGGAATGAAAGGAAACATATTGAGCTATAAGAAGAAACCAAACTGATTATAAAGCATGGAAAATAATTATGTTTGCATGGAAGAAGATGAACTATTGCATGGAATTAATGAACCTAATTATACCTAACCCTTGAGCCAACATCAATCCATGTGTTATCTTATTAACTAATGCTAACTTCATGAAAATATGAGTAATAAATTCAAGAAACTTTAGCTAAAACTATCCTACATGAAGTTTCTACAGGAACTATAACAATCCTACGTGAAACTTCTACGTGATGACTAAAAGAGTCCTAAAGAGCTTGTAAAAACTTTCCAAAGCATAGACAAAGATAGACTAAAATTCAATGAGATGTAAGTAAGGTTCTTAGCCTTGAAAATATGCCCTTGAGCATCCCAATAGGAATCCAAACCTTTCTACAGGAAACTTGCTAAAAACTATAGTTTGCTAATGGTCTAAACAAAAGTTAGTGATTGTTGTGCATGACCATCTAATCTTCTAAGAGAAATAAAGAAATTGAATTATAACTGACTAACATGAAAGAAAAAAGAAGAAATTACAACATGGTCCTTGAGCCCTCTTGAGTGGGACCTACCCAAGAAGCACAAGGAACCTTTAAAACTCTAATGAGATAAGAAAAAAAACATCTTTGTTGATCAAATTTAGTTCTACATAAGGATAAGAGCTCCAAATCTCAACAAAATCTTCTTCAGCAAAACTAATATAATATTCAGATTTATGTGTGTCTTTGTTAAGCCCTAATATTGGCTCATTACCCCTTAATTGGGGCATATTATATTAGTAATGTTATTTTATTTATGTCG
>ML800717.1:83446-145198 GCA_009831015.1 Picea engelmannii
AAAAAAAAAAAAAAAAAAAAAAAAAAAATCTTATCCTATTTATCATAATCAATTAGTTAACATGGTGGTTAACCATATTCTTAAAAATGGAAAAAAATCATTGGCTTATCGAATTCTTTATCAAGCCATAAAAAATATTCAACAAAAGACAAAGAAAAATCCATTATCTGTTCTATGCCAAGCAATACGTAGAGTAACTCCCAATGTAACAGTAAAAGCAAGACGTGTGGGTTGATCAACTTATCAAGCTCCCATTGAGATAATATCTACACAAGGAAAAGTACTTGCCATTCATTGGTTATTAGGGGCATCTCGAAAACGTCTAGGTCGAAATGTGAATTTCAAATTGAGTCACAAATTAATGGATGTTGCCAGAGGGAATGGCAATGCTATATGCAAAAAGGAAGAGACTCGTAGAATGGTAGAAGACAATAGAGATTTTGCACATTTTCGTTAATTCATAAACATGTTCGAGATAATATCATTTGTATTTTTAAGTTTTAAATATAGTCAAGTTGAAATTTCAATTATTATTTGTTATTACTAACTTTGACTAAATTGGTGATCATGTTGGTAGAAAATCTACTTTGGAAATTTGTAGATGAAATTGAAATTCAATACTATTGTTTGTTATTACTAACTCTGACTAAATTAGTGATCATGTTGGTAGGAAATCTACTTTGAAAATGTGTAGGTGACATTTCTCATGGTAGAAAGACACAGGAAGTTGTCGCATTATCCTTTATGGAAGTTGAATACAACAATTCTAAGTTTTTGTTACGCAAAATATTGTCTAGCGAAGGATTATAATTGAGAAGTTGCATCTTCCTCAAAATGAAGGAACCATATTATTTTGCGATTATAAAAAATAGATTACATTGACTCCAAATCTAATTTATCACTAAATAACAAGATGGACAAGTTTTTAATCATAAGATGTTATTATCATCGAGCACATATCAAGCACAAGATTGTCAAGTTAATAATTGTGATTTGAGTGCAAGGTGTTCCATCAAGGAGGAATATGGATGTGATGTCAATCCCTTATACTTATACTTCCTAACTAATATATAGCCTATATCATTTGATGTAACCCTTGGCAGGAACATCCACTCCCTCTCTTTTTTTTTGTCGCTCTCCCTTCTCTTTTCTATCTTTGATAATTGGAACAAATTAGGTATGTGATTTCTTATTGTAAAGGCCCTAATATAGCCATATGAGCTATCGTAGAAAGGCATGTGGGCATATGTTGTAGCCAAGGAGAAAAAGAGAGATATGTATTATAAATCCCATATAGACATGTTCAAATTACCTCAACGGACACGTTCATTTGGTCATTCATCACAATGAAAGCACTGAAACATGTAAACCCTATGGGCGCTCAGGGTCCCACTGCAAGTCTTATAAATAAAACTATTAATTGTTTGGTTGAAGAAATTTATTGTGTTGTTGTGCAGAAGAAATTGGGGTTGCAATAGAGAGCTATATATTGCCCATTTTTAGATTCATTGAGTGTCTTTCTTTAGGGATTTAGGTATGTTTTCTAGGAGTTTATTATGACATATAAGAATCAACAATAACTCATATTTTTTTATATTCCTCACTTGATAGGCATACAAATGTGTCTTCTTTGGAAGAAATTTAAACAAAGTGGCTTGCACACTCATATGATCTGAAAAGTATCCCATCTTCTAGCTCATTGAAGAATTTCTCAGGCATTGTTGGCTAGCCACTCAGAATTTGCAAGACACTTTCCAAGGGCTCAAAGACACTCTTTACAGAGAAGGTTTTCTGGTGGATGACGAGACAATAAGTGAGGAATGCAAAACTAAAGAAGAGTATCATCCACCCAATGAAGAATAAGTGCTAGAAGAACAAATCTATGAAGAAAGTTGTCAAGAATATCTCCATAATGAACACCCAGATGAGACATCGGTGTCCATCATCTCACTTGATGAAGGTGAAGTTGTCATGCCTTCTACACATGAAGATGAAGAAATGATCAGCATAAGTGACACAAACGATCTTGTGGAAGACCATTCTAATATGGTTGATCAACATATTGATGATTTCATACATGTTGGGAGATGTAGACGGGGTGTGGGTTGCATTATTTTTTATGGAGATCATATTTATGACGTAGAAGGTAGCTCTCAAGTAAAAGAGTTTGAGTTGTCATCGTGATAGGACTAGCCTTCATGTGTATATGATTCAGATGTTTGGCAACCTGATGATGATATGGTTATAGATTTGTTCTGTCCATTCGAGGATGACTTGTCGCAACATGCTCAGGGTCATATCCAGACATCCTTTGGGAGTTGTGATGCATATCCTTTTGGGGATACATATTTTTTCTACAAAAACTTTCATCCATATTCACCCCTGGATTTAGATGGATACTAGTACGTGACCATTATAGAGAAGTCAAAGACTCACACCACAGAGAAACATTGTTTTCATCTTGCATTCCTTTTGAAAGATTTATAGATGAAGAAGCAACATGTTTTGGATGTGGGAAAAGAGTCCTTCTTAAGACCCAAGGTTGTCCCTTATCTTGTTTCCTCTTCTCTAGGGAATCATAAGGTTTTTTTAGGATCTCTTATCTATTCTCAACCTTCAAGGACCAGTAATATTCTAAGAGAAGATGAAGATGATTTGTTGTCTATACATGGTAGCCTGATTCAGATATGGATTAATCGGGCTTGTAGCCATTCTCTCCAGCAGGATTTTTTCCCTCCCACCCATCTCCATGAGTTGATTTCTATGATTAATTACATGCTTAAGTATGCTTATGACTATTTTATTCTTGACTTATATTTGTTGTACTACATGATTAAGCACAGGGGGATATACCTTGATGAAATGTTGAGCAGGTGGTTACACTAGTTATATGATTTCACCTGACATTTTCAGGACCTGATCTTTAGGGCCCCAGGTAAGTAGGTAGGTCATCTTGCTTTCTTGCATTTGCATCTTGATTGTTCATAGTAGCTTAGTTTCATTTCATATTTGATTTTCATTTTTCTCTACTTGAAATGTTGATTTACAAGTTTCTCTTTCATCATATATATGAAAAATACAAAATTTTATATTCTATATTAGTTGTCAATTTTGGTTTTCAAATTTTTTGATGTATATGGAAAAAGGGTGATAGAACCACCCTAGATTTTACAGTTTTATGTTTCAGTGTAGGCACATGTCCAACCAGGAGATGTTGAGGTTCTCATGCACTCTACGACGAGTACATGTCCCCAAGTAGTAGCCAGACGTTATCCCCATTTCCTAGGGATAACTAAGGAGATGATGTCTCAAGGCCCTCAGGTTGTAGACATGGAATGCCAAGAGATAGATGGATGACAACGTCCACTTGCACAAATAGAGGCCTGCCTCACCACCACAAATCTCATATTCATCACAATGGTATATGCCACACCAACTTGCTTCCAGAAGACATTGGGTCTTGCTCCATGAGGTAATAACCAAGTATTATGGTGAGTGTCATTTCAATATTTGAGGCATTTGAGTTTGTTGCATTTAAAAGTTTCTTTTGATTATGTAACATATGCTTGGAAGTTATGTTATTTGCCTTGTTTCACCTTGATGGTTGACATTGCGCCCTAGTAAGTGGTCACCCTTAGGGATAGGTTTACTACTGGGGGGTCCCCTTGACAAGTCATCATGCCATTCCTGATCATACTTACCACTTTCCACACTTCATCCCCTTGTCTCCTTATTATTTGGGATTTTCAGGTGTAGTGACCCAAGAAGGGATTGTCCCTCATTTCATGAGAAGAAGGGGTTGAAGGCCTGGAGACTTGTAGCTGGAAAAAGATAAAATCCAATCATGAACCTTCTAGATTCTCACCCATGGATCCTGAGGACAACGAAATGTCTCTCAAGAAACAGATGGAACCCGTGAAAAATAACAAATGAAAAAAATCCAACCATGTTAGAGCATGTGTGGGCAATGTTTTTCATGCTTAGGTAGAAGTCCCACACATTGTCTTAAACCAGGGGAAGCATGATGTGACAAGGGTAGAGTCAAGGTGGGAAATTTTTTTCATGCTTAGGTAGAAGCCCCACCTTGGATTCAACATGGAAACATCTTAAAAGAACAAAAGGAAATAAATGGGCATGGAAAAATGATGCATTAATGAAAATGAAGGTGCAACACACCCTCTACAAAGGCACCCATAAATGAGACACTACAATGCCTTGAACATCATGAACTCCATGCCCAAAATTCTTGCACCCATCCACTTCATATTCTACACATGGCTTAGAGGGGGTTCCACCTGGGAAACACTCCTTGACTTAGGGGATGATTCACCCAATAGGTCACTTTGTCAACCCTCCCATACCTAAACTTGGCAAGTTGCATAGGGTCTTTCAACACTTGTTTAATTTGATGATGTGGTTTTTTATGCACATGCTTAGATGATTCTTTTATTGATTTGATTTACTTATCATGATATGTTCTCGAGATCCTTGGAAGGCGTATTCATTGTCTTTGCAGGACCTTGCTTGGTGGAAAGTTTTGGAGGAACAAGCCTAACTTGGGCTTTCTTGGGCCATGAATCCCACAGGGTGGATACAATGGTCCACACACCATATGATGATAACAACCTTTGGAGGCTTGAGAGATGCATTGGATGACCTCACTTGGGCCCCACAAACCCAATTCTTGTCCTTTAAAGGTCAAAACGTCACATTTAGAGGGATTTACGTCACCCTAGGGATAGGGTTTGGTGTGGTGGTGTGGTTGACTTGAAACTTGACACCTTTTTATGGAGAGAGGCCTTGGATTGATAGAGGAGACCCTAGTGCATGAGAAGGAGGCCTTTGGAGGCCCAACGTTTCATCTCCAAGCTCAACGATTTGCTAAAGGTGCCAAAATGTTGCTCTAAAGGGGTGACATCATGCTTCTTTGAGGGTTTCTTATGTGCAAAATCAAATTTAAAATGGTAAAGGGGAAAAGTAAGGGTTGTTTATGCCTTACTTTGTGTTTTACCCTAAAGTTAAGTGGACAAACACTTTTAGGAGGATTAATCTAAATAAGAATCATTTCATTTAAATCATAACTCACTCTCTCTTAAGTGAGAGATACTTGGCTATAATTTTCACCCCTCTTGGGAAAATTGCATGTCTCTTTCTTTTATGCTATTTGGATACTTAAAACTTGTCTTGTGGAGCTAAAGTGGTGCACCATCTCTCTTGATGCTTCTTCATGCATATGTGGTGGAATATTCTTGGTAAGGAAGAGTTTATCTTGTTAATACTTGGACTAGGTAAGGAATTTATGCTTTGTATTGTTTCTTTCTTGCTTGCAAGGTTGATATTGTTTAATTCTTCAAGGAGTATAAGGATATACACCCTCCACTAGGATCTACCACTATTGTCTTGGATAAGTTATTTTGCAAAGGTTGCTAGGAGGAGTAAAAGGGCTTACACCCTCCTAGATTTACCTTGCTAGGTTTTGCATGCTTTAGGAAGTAAAAGGGCTTACACCCCTAGAGAAGTTGAAAACCCTAGCTCTTATACAATAGACTCCATAACCCAATATATAAAGCACTAGTCTAAATTGCATTGGAGACACAATATTCATGCATTGGAATACGTGAATTTACGAGATATTACAATTGTTCAAGTTGGATTATTTTCTACATGTTGTAAGCTTTCTAGTGCCCTAGGGTGTCCTCTTTTAGCCAAGGATTTCATTGTTGCAATAAAGTTAATGCTGCAGCCATTAGGGTTGCAGAAAAAATCACTTTCTTTCATCATTTACTCACTTTTCAACCGTGGAAATTGACTTCTAAACCTAGATTATTGATCTACTGGTTATTGGCTATCTTTTTGACGATTTACTTGTTTATTTTTATGGTTGGAACTTGTCGTTGTAGCAATTGTTTGCTATAGCCATAAGGATTCCCTAACACTTTGTTGATAACTTAATTTCGAAGCCCTAATTTACCGTCGAAGTTTATGCTTAGGTATTGGAAAGTTATCTATTGTTTTAGTACTTCACTGTCTAATAATTATTTGACAATTTTGATGATTAAATCTGCGGTAACTAGCTATTGTTATTGTTGATATATATTTCTGTTTACTGCTGCAATATAGGGCATCAAACTTTTCTTGCTTGTCCACTTCATTTTTGGGCTTGTATCTCAATTGTTTACCTTGTCTCGGGCATGTGTAACAATTTGGTGCATGTAATCAAGTCTCTCGCAACCATTTACCATTATCAAGACTCATATCCAAGCCATATTCCATTTCTTATCATGACCAATAGGGGAATCACATTCCATTACTCCACTTTCAATCTCATTTCCCCCTAGGGTCACCCAGGATTCCCCCCTTGTGTTGGATCTATCCTTCACTAAACTAAGGAGAGGGTTTATCTAAGGTGATAGTGGATAGAATCTCCCACAATTATTACCATCTTGTGGATTGGATCAGGATTTGCCCAACCTACAGATTGTGAGATAACAGTACCCAAGGTAAACTAGATTATTTAGGGCTCAAGGCTAGGTCAACATCTCAAAAACAATCACCTCACGAAGAGAAAACAAGTTACTAAGTGGGATTTGAATCTAAGCAGGGGAGGAAATAAGTTTTCATCTTCGCCACTTGAGTTACTTCCAAATGATTGTAGGTATGAAGGTCTTGCACCTAATGGCGTAAGTGGTCATGTGGTGGCTAGGGTGAGAAGGGAAGCCCAACCATGGACAGTTATTCCCCCCTCGTGGACAATTTGGAATATTCTTTGTCAGAGAAAGCGATGTTCTCTTTTCCTTTTCATCTTCAAGGTTGAACTTTGGGTGTTTTAGAGGAGGTTTCGTCATCCAAGGTGGAAGGTGAATTTATTCTACGTAATGAGCCATATTATGATTCGATATCCTCTTTCTCAAGATCGAGGTCAATGGGACTTGATCATCTAGAGGTAGTTCAAACATTAAAATCGGATCGTCGTGACAATTTCTTGCATGAGGGTTTAACTGAAAAAGTTGAGTCCAAGGATTTACATGGTTCCTTTTCCCTCATGCCTCTTGTTCATGGGCCATCTGTAGCAACACCAAGTTTTGGGGGTGTCAAGGTGTAGATTGGTTTGGAAAAAATCTCTCTACTCGTCGATCGGGAAGGTGGTAACTCTGTCCAGGATCATTCTCCTCATAGAAAATGCAAGAGAGTGGTAAAATCCAAATGTGGTCGATTTTCTTTGGTAGTGGGGAAGGATATCAAAGTTAGACAAATTTTGGGGTTAGAGGGTCACATGTTGGTTGGTATATTCTGTGGTCAATGATTTTCCATCAACTCTATCTCTATTTGGATGGAAATATTTTGGGGAGCCCGTTTAGGTTATGTGTCTATCATGCATGACCTGTCACACTGGTGGTGGGTTTTGTGTTTAACAACAAGGAGGATGTGTTGATGATTACTATTGAAAGGTGGTATTTCGATCAACATTTTCTCTGTGCTAATTTTTGGCATCCCCTATTTGATAGAAAGGAAGAGGTTTTATCTAGTCTTCTAACGTGGATAAAATTATGGAATATGTCGTTGGAGTTCTAGTTGAATGAGAGGTTGCAAGTTATTGGGGAAACATTGGGCTCATTTATAACCTCAAATCAAAGTTATAAGAACAATATTCATTGCTCGGTAATGCAAGTACTTGTAGCTTTAGACCTCAAGTAGGGTTTATTTGAGTCTTTGGATTTGGTTTGGGGTGAGAAGACCTTCACATAGAGTATGAATTATCTTAACATTCCCTTCCAGTGCTCTTGATGTCACAAGATGGGTCACATATTGGCTGACTGTGACTTATATTTTTAAAAAGGATACCCTGCATCCTCATATTTAAATGAGAAGTCCAGGGGTAGTGTGGAGGAAAAATTGGGTGAGTCTTCTCTAGTTCCTTCCCTTACAAATCTTTTACATGAAAAAGCTAGGCCTCCTCATGTGGAAGCGGTGGTAAGCATAAGGGGGAAGGACTCGTCATTTATATTTGGTGAGGTTCTAGTTGATTTTAAAATAAATAAATTTCAAGTAGTGGAGGAAAGTGTGGGAACGCCCACCCTCTGGATTGACCTTGACTTGTTTGCTTCTCAATGAAAAGAAATTGAATATATTTGGGCCAAAATCTCCCCTTTGGTTGAAAATGAAGGTATCTATTTATTCGAAAATTCTTCTTTGCCTCCTCCTTCTTTTAGTGATTCTTGTTACATAGAAAGGCATGAAGGTTTGGGTCTTGACCCTCTTGCAATTTTGACCTAGGCTTCAACAGGTTTCTGGGGTCATTTTGAGGGTTTGCATGTTGTAGATTTGGTTAAGGATTTTGACTGCTCCTCGTGTAAGGAGAAGGGTGTCCGAGCGTTTTGATCCTCTTCGAGTTCTTTGTCACTTTCTTTAGGTAGGGACTCGTACTTGTAATGGCCAAGGGATATTTATTGGGTGTCTGTTGAGTAGGGAGGCTTAGGGTTTGACATTTGCAAGGATTTTGGGACTAGTAGGGCTGGTTGAAAGTCGACCTTAAAGCATGCCCAAGAATGAGCATCTAGGGAGGTGTCATGGGGAAGAAAACATTTAATTTTAGGTGTTCTTAGAGCAGGTAAATCCTCGTTTAGCGGGCCTCCATGAAAATTTATCAGTCAACCTTAGGGGCCTTGGAGGGAGGGATAAAAAAATATCCCTGCGTTGCATCGTGGAGCTTGATCGTCTGGATATTTTGATGTTGCAAGAAACTATGGGGGGTAAAAAAATTATAATTGTTGAGTTGGTTAAACTTTTTTTGTGGTGGGATTTTGTTGGTATAGATTTTGTGTGTCTCTATGGAGGTCTTATTACTGGTTGGTATACAAACTGTAAAATATTAAACTCATTTTCCATTTGTTTAGGCATTATGATAGATATTTACAGTATGGAGTTAGATTGCAGTTTATCGATCCTTAATTTGCATGGCCTGTATGTAAAAAATACATATTTCTGGGTCAATATCTTTGGGTTGCAATATCTGAAGCTAGATTCTCTAATTATGGGTGGTGACCTAAATCTTACAGTTAGTAGATTTTAAATATGGGGGTCAAAGGGTCGTGAAGACAATTTGGCTCAGTTTTTCTTGGAACATTTTGAAAAGTAAGGATGGGTGGATGTTGAACCCGCCAATTTGTCGCCCACATGGTGCAATAATCAAATCGAGGAGGAAGCTATATCAAAATGGTTGGATCGTTTCACAATCCATCATCAAATTGTAGAGTATATGGGTCTGTACAAATCATGGGTTGGTAATACTCAATTTTCTGATCATTTTCCTATTTTCTTGGAGTTCGACTATCTAGGAGCGAGACTGGGATCCCCCTTCAAGTTCAATTCTTCCTAGCTACTACTAGAAGAGCTTCATAGCATAGTCAAAATTAATTGGCACCAGTTTCAAAGAGGAGATAATTCTTCCCCTAGTAAGTGTTTCGTCTCAAATCTTAAGAGAATAAAGGGTTTGGCAGTTGCATGGGCTAGAGAAAGGAAGAGGACTATAGATTATGATTTAAAATCCATAGAGGAAAAGCTGGAGAATACATATGGTTATTTACAATCTACAGTGGGGGGTCCGATGGCAATGGAAGAATGTAGAAGTCTTGAGTCTCGTCTTCTGACAGTTTTATTAGAACATGAGCAAGCATGGAATCTCAAAGATCGTGCCATATGGATAGATGTGGGAAATCAAAATATAATTTTTTTTTTCATAAATTTTCAAATCACAGGAGAAACAAAAATTCATTATGGGAGCCAGAGGCTTCGCAAGGTAATTCAATGCGAGGGTTTCAAAATTTGGAAGCTATGGGTGTTGACCATTTCAATGATTTATTCAAGGAGTCGGGTCAATATAAAATGGATTCCATTCTCAAACAACTGGCCTTCTTTCCTCACCTTCTACCTGACAAGGCCAATGCCAAATTATACAAATAAGTTTTTATTGAATAATTGAAGGGAATCTTATTAAATCTTAAAAAAAGGAAAAAAATTCTAGGACCAGACGGATGGACTATCAAGTTCTTCAATTTCTTTTTTGACATGTCGGGAGTCGATCTACTACAGGTGATTGAATAGGTGATAAAATCGGGAAAGAATCTTCGTTGTATAAATGTCACCTTTATAGATCTTATCCCAAAGAAGGATTGCCCAATCTCCTTTGACGATTTTCGACCTGTATCCCTCTGTAATTGTCTATATAACATCATTGAAAAAGTCTTAGCGGCCCAAATTAAGTTGATTCTTGCCTCTTCAATTACAATTGAACAATTTGGGTTTTTGGAGGGGCGCTTGATGCATGAAGTTCTTGGATCTACGCAAGAAGGGATTCACTCTATTAATACACATACAAGACATTGTTTGGTGGGCAATATTGACTTATCAAAATCCTATGATAGGGTATCATGGGTTTAACTCTGTCTCATGCTTTCACACGTGGGATTTTACTTTTCCATCATTAAATGGATAATGGCATGTGTAACTATTGTCTCTTGCACGTTCCTCATTAATGGGGTGAGATCACCTTTATTTCTCCTAGGTTGTGGCCTTTTTCAAGGTTGTCCTTTGTCACCATATTTGTTTCTTTTGGTAGTGGATGTTCTCAGTCGAGCATTAGATGAAGCAAAACGAGTCAAAGGGTTTCATGGGGTCCGCCTAGGGTGATCGGTAGACCTTACCCATTTGTTATTTGTAGATGATATTTTAATTTTTGTCCATGTGCAGAACACAATGTTGCAGTTCTCAAAGAATCATTGGCATTGTTCTGCGAGGCAACGAGTATGAATATCAACAAGGAGAAATCATCAATCTTTCTAGTTAGTGCCTAGGGTCATCATATACTTCTATTTGACACTCAGCTAAGGTTTTCTATTCATGATATGGGGGATGGATTTAAATATCTAGGATACAATTTGAATCTAAATGGTTATGGTAATGAAGATTGGTGTTGGTTGGTGGCTCGGGTCAAGCAAAGGATCCAATTCTGGTGTAATAGATAGATGTCTCGAGGAGGAAAACTGGTGATAATTAAATTTGTTCCAGATGCTTCCCTTTCTAGTTATGTGGGGCATATGGATAACACGCTATGTAAGTTTGTTTAATGGTTATGGATTCTCTGCATATAAAACTTCACAAAAGATTCTGACACTCCTTCCTTTTTACCTTGTCTCTAGTATTGTAAAGGAGTCGAGAACCCTTAGACCTGTCAATATTAACCATAACATTCCATGGGTTTTTTTCGACAGTGCGTGTTAAGGGTCCAACTCTCGGTGTGGCATCGGGTTTCAGTTGCATCTCTCAAAATCCAGCTTCATCTCTAGTAAAGAAAATATCGAAAAAGGCTCAGATAACAAAGTCGATTTTATAACTCTATTAAATTATCTATTAAAATGTGCGACAGATAGACAATTTTTGGAGATTTGGGTCTTTGGGGACTCCAAATTATCTATCAATTGGATGTCTAGGTTTGTGCTTCTTGATAATATAGACCTACAGGTCATGGGACGAAGGCTAAAGAGCATTGTTGACTCATTTTCTTATATTTCTTTTCAGCATGTAACTGAAAGCAGAAGCTAACAGATTGTCAAAAGAAGCTTTGGAGCTCTTGGAGTTTCATTTGATCCTAGAGGAATTCTCGGATGGCGAGGTTATTTCCATCTGGAATGAAGATATTCTATGAGGTTTATGGTTACTATTTGAACTATTATGTACTCATGTGAAGATGAGTTTTCTAAAACTATCTTAGTTTTTTCTATGAAACTGTATTGAAAAATTATCAGTAAAACTTTTTTATTTGCACTTGAGCACCTATGGATTGTAATGTTTTTTTCAAAGAAATAGAAGTTTTTTTTTTTTTTGGGTGTGTGTAAAAATCTATTTTTTACATAAATATTTTAATAAAAATAAAATTGCAAAATTGTAGTGAAAACTAATTAAAAAAAAAAAAACTCGGGCACAAGGCCATCAACAATGGGGGCTCAAAGCCGTTACAACAATATGATCATAGTGAGTTCAACATACTTGGATGTGGAGGATAACACTCCATCCCACAACCACACGTGCTAGACCCAATTGACATTGCATTATATATTTATATTTATATTTTAGTTCAAAATTGTTGCATAATAAATTATATATTTAAGAATTTTTTTTTAGGGGAATCATACTTTCTATTTCAAGAAAAAATCCAAAAGAATTATATCAGACTAGTCATATTGGTTCAATTTAGCAATCACTTAAATTGTTATGAAATAGAGATAAATTATTTAAACAACTTGTTGAAGAAGCTCAAGTAGTCCTAACTACAATGAAAGAAAACACCAACATAGTAAGAAAGCTTACATGAAATCCTAAAGAAATTAAAATTAAACATCATAATAAGTTTAACAATTTATGAAGTTGCTCTCCACTCAAGCAACCATTTGATTATCCTCGTGCTCTTCGCAAGTAAATGAATTCACAAGGAGGAGTAATGCCTCCTTAGAGATAACATCCACCTGCATGTTGCGTTTTCACAAGACATGTGTAAAGGAGATCTCTTGTAAGAGTATAGAAATTGATTTCAGTTGTTGTGCAATTTGTATAAGACCGGTATTGCAAACTTGAACTCTGCCCTACATCTAGAGAATAACCAATTATGAATTAACAAAGACCTGAAGTTGTTGAATGCTCCTTTCGACTACACATTTGAGCATTGCATGGAGTGCATTAAATCCCCCCATGTTATTTGTGCCAATACCCAGGTTGGATTTGCCAATGAGGAAATTATTTATCGAGAAATGGAGAATGAAACCCACACCACACAGATGAACCTCACCCTGGCTCATACCATCAAAAAATCCCCACGCTTATCCTTGTTAATTTGGACCTCTCAAACTAAATGAGGAGGTTTTGGGTTGTATGTGGATTTGAAAGTATCTATAAGTGTTAAAACATGTATGGAAACCTTCAATGGAGGATTAAATTTGTCTTCAAACAAAATTTTGTTGCATGTTATCCAAATTCCCCACACAACCAAAATGGGAAGCGATTTGAATTTCTCGAGGTTGCTCGAGGTGAAGAAAAACCTAACATTCCTCAACATATTTTTGATCGCAAAGACACATCAATTCCAGTTGTTCCTCGAGATGTTTCCATACCTACCTGGTGGGACAAGCCAAAAAAGATAGATATTTGACTCAACCTCATTACAACATAGATAGTAGAATCATGGTCCCTCTATATTTATCCTTTGTATCATATCCCAAGTGAGAACACGATTCTTCAAAATAAGCCAAAAAAAGAGTATGCCCTTCGATGGGGCCCTTGACTTCCATATTTTTTTTGTACCACTAATGATCTATCATTGAGTCTACATCCTACAAAGAGTGGTATCCTAACTTCATTGTATATTTTCCACCTGTATTATTAAAGGCCCACACCAATTCATGTTTATCGTCTTGAAGTCTAGCATGTGCTTTATTTAGTTCAAGAGCATATGAGTACTAATGTTGGTGTCGTCTCACATCTAACCCAATCTCCTAAGTAGATAGCCAACCTTGTCTCCACATAGTCATAGTAGTCGGGTTGTCTATATTTTTTAACGTCCATCTACCAATCCCTTATAGATGTATGATAATATTTTCTGGTAAAAAGATATTTTGACCACAACCTACAATCGTGTCTGCTTCAATACGAACTTGATATCCTGATCCCACCTTCCATGCTAAGTACCTCCCCACAACAGGGAATGCCAAAGAAAGATATTTCCATTGATTTGATGACTTTGTCATGGATTTAGACCGGTTTCTGATCTAGTTTATATTCATTCCAAGTGCAACAAACTTGGCTGCCATAATTTGTCTCTAGAGACTAACGCTAGATAAAAAATTAAAAAATAAGGGATTTCCCTACCAGAGCCTTTCTGAACAAAAGGATAATCGTCAAGCCCCACACCCCTTGATTCTTGGGAGTGGCCACTTGCTTCCATTTGACAAGATGGGACTTGAAAAACTCAACGCTTCCTTTCCACAGATAGCTCAAACAAATTTTACAGATTCCTTAAGAATCAAAGATAAAAGGTGCCAATACGTCAAAATAGCTTCAAGTATTGATTTTATGAGTACCAACCGACCTCCTCTATATATCTAGCAGTTACACTAGAAATTGATTTCCTTTTGCACCCTTGAAAATAACTATTTCCAATCTACTATACCATGTTTATTGGGTTTTATAATATATATAAGGTACTTGAATCCTCTATCGAGGTCGAAGGTAGGGAAGGCAAATACATCAGCCAATTGTTGGCGAATATCATCCTCCATCACTGGAAAGTATAAAGTTGACTTCTGAAGATTGATTTCCATTTCCATTGTGCCACGAAAATTATTTATGATCTTCTTATAAATCAAACCTTCAGTCTCATTACAGAAACACAAAATAAGCACATCGTCTACCAAAAGTAAGTGAGTGATATGAACAAATATACTAATCTGAACGCCCTGGATTTGATTTGTCCTCCTTGCATTAGAGATAGCTCAACTAAGACATTCCACTATAAATAGGAACAAATAGGGGGAAAATATGTAGCCTTGCCACATGCCTCTAGTTGGCTTGAAGAATTGTGAGCCTACACCATTGATTAGAACTGCAAAGGAAGATGACATCACACAACCCATTATCCAATTTACAAATGGTAAATCAAAAACCACATGAAGGATCAAAAGCCTTAAATAAGTCCAAGAAACTTGATCATATGCCTTGGAAATATCAAGCTTGAGAACTACAGTATGGATTCTATTGGTTTTGATCGAGTGAATACCTTACTGAGCCGATCCAATAACTTCATGAATTAGTTTGCCTTTAAGGAGTCTAAATTGCTCCATTGATATCACTCTTGAAAGTAATGGTTTTAGTTTGGCAACAATCACTTTGGCAATAATTTTGTATGGGTTATTACAAAGTGAGATGGGTATTAATTCATTGAAGGTGTTGGGACAGTCCATCTCCATAATGAGAGCAATGAACATGGAGTTGTAACTACTCAAAATTCACCCAGGCCAATGAACTTGTTCCACAACTCTTAATAAATCCTCCCCAACTACCTTAAATAAATCAACAAAGAACTCCACAGTATAACCATCCAGCCCAAGAATTTTGTCTTTTTGAAATACGTGTATGACTCTAAGATGCTCTTCAATAGACACAAGTTGGAACATATCAACATTTTCCTATGCGTCAACTAGCCTCGGAAAACTCCCTAAGATCGTGAGCATATCCCAATATTTTCATGATCTAGTGCCTTGAATAAGTTTCCAGAGTGATTGACCCCCATCCTAGCCAAATAATTAAAAMCTTTGACCCTAACCCCTAGATCATCAATTAATTCCCATATAGTATTGAGATTATTTTGGTGGTTCACAAAAGTTTGAAATTTTTTAGTATTTTGATCTGCAACCTTGAGCCACAAGGCTCTACTTTCGAGTCTYCGCTGCCTTTATTGGTCCAAGAGAACTTTCACTCTTTGCTTCTCCAATAACCGAATGTGATCCACATGATCTTGTGATATTATGCCAGTGTTATTTTCTATGTAAATCCCTACTAGTTATGACTCAATCTCCCTGAGGTAGTGAGACCACAACCTTTGTTTCTCCCTCGCCCATACAATAACCACCTCATTGATTTTTCTAAGACCTGCAATAAATTGTGCATGGACAGGTATCTCTGAATTAGGTTGGAAATGAGGCCAATTATCCTTAATAAGGTCCTTAAAGTCCTCCTCCTCACTCCAACGTGGATTGTATTTAAAAGGAGCATTAGGTTTATTTGCTCCTTTGCCTAGTTCCAACATAATAGGAAAGTGGTCAGAAATGAAAACTTTTCCAATCCACAACCTGTATTGCTCTACTCTCTAAATGAGACCTTAATGTGCCAAAAAATGTTACAACCTTTTCAAGACTATGTTGGATCCACTACAGTTGTTGAACCAAGTAGGCCCTATCTGAACCGGCTCTAGGTCTACCCATCCTATTTTTTCAAACTGGTCAACAAAGTAGTTAGACAGTTGATCCTCCTGAGCACCGGTGTCCCAAATTTCCTCCTAATTGATAGTAAAATTTAGGTCACCACCGATGATGAGATTGTCTACCTGAATACACTTAAGATTGAATATGTGATTCCAAAATTGTTCCCTACCCTCATAGGGCCCATACAAATTTAAAATGGCCAAATAAATATCCAACTCTTTACTATGAATTGAAGTCAATATGCCAGAGTGGATATCAAAACTATAATTGAGTGTGAGAGTATCCTTAAAACTTGAAATAAGACCCCCCTGAAAAACTGAATGAATTAGATCCTACAAACTACTAACCCTTAAACACCTTTCGAAGCTTAGTGATAATGGGACCACACTGGCCCATAATTTCTTGCATGAGAATGATATCCGAACATTCCAGATCTATCATTCATTTGAGGGAAACTTTTTTCGCCATCCCTCTCAGACTATGCATGTCTAAAGACATA
This sequence comes from Picea engelmannii, assembly GCA_009831015.1. Taxonomy (NCBI): domain Eukaryota; kingdom Viridiplantae; phylum Streptophyta; class Pinopsida; order Pinales; family Pinaceae; genus Picea; species Picea engelmannii. The sequence goes on from ML800717.1 coordinate 99,971, forward strand.
ATTTTCATGGTGGACGTGCCTTAGGGGCAAGTCTAGCTCTAAGGACCCTATAAAGAACCCATTGACGACCCTGGTTAATCTCCAGATAGTCCTTTTCATATGTAATTTTGATAGTTGACTTTCGGCCCACCTTCAATGGGACACAATCCTTTGGGAGATCATAACCCAGGCCCCTCGAGGCCTCAGAGGAAGATCGAGGATAAAGAAGATAGGGGTCCATTTCCATGGAGGAAGTGGGGGAACCGGGTGAACAATTACTTTTCTATCCCCAAGAGGAAGCCAGTGAGGGGTCATAATCCTCGGAAAAATCCATGGAGATGGAAGACCCATCAATTGTAACCAACATTGTGTGTGACTTGAGCACCAAAGGAAGGTGATCAGGGATTTTTGGGAGCAGAGATGACCCATCCATCAAAGAAGAAGTGGGGGGAGGGAGAGAAATAATAGTGTCCTTACCTGAAGAAACAAACGAAGGAGAATCATATTTCCAAATTGATTACATCCTTGCTCACTGCGACGCTGAGAAATCTGGGTCTTCGAGTGGCTCCAACTGTGACCTTGTGTCTGATGTCCTCATCAATTAACCCATGCACAAGGAGAAAGACATATCACCCACAATTACCTCCCCCCTCTGAAACCCTAGATATAGTTAATGGCTAGCATTTCTCCCCAAGCAACAAATGAACATATATAAATTCAGGTTGTTGTCGAGGAACATCCCTAACTTCCAAGATCTTATTGACTTATGGAACCTCCTTAGAGAATATAGGATCTACCTTCCTCTCCACCTCCTGAGTAGCTCGATTAAGCTCATTTTGATCCTTCTTTGCTATCTTACCAAACAATGCCCCTTCTTTGTCCCAACAATATATTTTTACAACCTATCACAATCTACCATTATATGGCCTACTTTATGACACTGAGTGCACCAAAAAGGAACGTTCACATAATTGAGTATCTAAATATATGACTTATCCTCACTGACGATGGTGAGGGATTCAAATAGCCCCTACCATGCATCTAGATCCACCAAAATGCAGGCCACTGAACAAAGGTTATTGTCCCTATACTCATTATCCACGACGATAAACATTTAGATGGATTCCTCAATGGATTTAATACCCGCATCTATCCAAAATGACAGAGGAATATTTGAGAGCTTTACCTAGGTCAAAGAGCTAGAATCAATGGTGACCATAACATCAAATAATGGGTGTCAGGGATTTATCCTTAAAAGGTTATGGTCCATGTACCAATATCCCACTAACACCCTTTGAGCATCCTCCTCACTTATAAAAATAAAATCTATCCATCCCCTAGATATATTACGAGCAATAGGGTCGTAGCCCATAAACAACATCCAAACCTCTTGCATCCACTAGTTCAAACTAGTCATATTGATGTGGCGTCCACATAATTTTCCCTCAACAATTAGACCTACTAGGTCGCTAAGTTGTTCAAGATGTAAATATCCCCCCACAACAAGAGACACCTCGCTACCCTTAGATTTTATTAGCTTTTTCCTTCTACATATGTTTCCCCTGGCCTTCTTTAGGGCATAATCGAGATGTCTCTGCTCTTCAAACCCTAAACAATATCTAATAAACCCTAACAGTGTTGGAGATTGAAGTGAATTAGAAGATGAGGGTGTTGAGGATGAGGAGTAATGAGCTCCACTTTCCACACCACGAGGAGTAAATCCTCCCCCCCTCCCTCGATCCATCAACCTCCACTCATGTCAAGATCCAAATATACGAGGTAATATCTGCATTGATCACACCACATGCCTCCAACTGACCTCTCAGACCTTCAAAATTAGTGTAGATGTCAGACTTTTGTACCTCACTAGAGGTCTGACCTTCCAAAAGGAAGGGAAAGCTCAAACCCCCATAGGAATTTTCTGGATCTGACAACAAAAAAACCATTGCAACCTTCGTACGAGTGGAGTCAAAAATATGATCTTCAGAAAGGCAATCTTTTGAATAATCAACAAGTTGTATATCCACATCTTCTATGGGGAAATTCCCCCTAAACTGGCTCTAAGGAATAGGCAGAACGATAATTCTTTTAAAAGACTGATCTACCTTTAATCTTTGATCTTTCGCTTGTTGTTGCCTCGTAGATCACAGATATCCTCCCAAAGATGACATGCAAGGGGTTAAGAATATAATGCAACAACATATACAATCTCTAATGATCACTTTAAAAGCCTAAATATAGATATAAATGCTCAAATTAACAAGAACGTGTAAACATCGGGTTTTGGGACCAAGATGATCTCTTTTATTCAAATTCAAGATAAAAACGGTTACAAACTTTGTTGGCGACCGCTCTACGAACCAAGCCTGGGATCCTATGTCATGGCTCCACGTGCATCAATCCCACATTACATTCTCACAACCAACATACCATCAAGGGAAGGAGGAAGGGTTGCATAGGGAGAATGGCTAGAGGGGAAAATTAAGGCTAAAACTCATAGCAGGATGCAAATCTTGAGCAATGAAAGGGAAGGGATTTTGGCAGAGTTTTCTTATTCTCTTGTTCATGTCTCTAAATGACTCCCCAATACCTCTTTTTATATGAGAAAAATATGGTTATTCGATTTGGAGACGGGCTACAAGGAGTAAAATGCTTAGGAAACCCTCCATAGCCTGTGAACTCCGCCAAATTTAGCACAATTTTATATTTTTTGCACTTTTGGAGGTAAACGCGGGCTAACTAGCATGCAACACACGTGTGTACACATGCTAACTAGCATGCAACACGTGTGTGTACACATGCTAACTAGCATGCAACACACGTGTGTACGCAGGCTAACTAGCATGCAACACGCATGTGTATGCAGGCTAACTACCATGCAACACACATGTGTATGCAGGATAACTAGCATGCAACACACATGTGTACGTGGGCTATTAGTGCAGCAGGGAGCGTACACTATCCAAAAAAAAAAATTAGAAGGAAGCCTCAGCAGTATTTTTGGCAAAGTATGCAAATGGATGGGCCAATGTCTTGGATGCACAGATGTAGCATTTTTGGACTATAACAGATGCCCCCTAATTTGTGAGGTTAGAAGAGCAACTGATGGTCGAAATACATTAGAATATATTTACACAGTGGGAAGGCACGAAGTTGAGTGAGCCTGAGACGAGTGTTCATGAGCGTGTCATCTGCAAAATAATGATAATATCTCTGAGGCAGGCATACCCATGTTTGAGATAAACTAAGCATGGTTGCCAATCAAGTACACTACAGATCCATGTCATATATATAGTAATCATAACTACAAGACAAGTATTAATGTCTATATAAAGTGTAGCCGCGAACAATACACATCATATATACATCTCAAAAATCATCTGAATATATACAAGTACAATGTGATATGTATCTTCGGGAAGCATCGAAGCATCAACGCATGTGGTTGGAGATGAGAATTTCATAGCTCAAGCAACAACTTCAAGATCTTCAAAACTTAGGTAGGAGTATAAGAGGAGTGTAAGACTCAAAACTCTGAGGTCTTCGACATGCCATCGGGAAAATACTGGAGGATCTCGATCATCAGGCACATAACTTCATTGATTTTGCATACGAACTTGACTAGACTCTCGGGATGGCCGATTCATGAAAGTCAAGAGATCAACTGTAGAAAGGGTGACTCAGGTTGGATAAAACTTCCTTTGGACAAAATGACGACAAAATGATGAGACTCAGGCAGCATATGATTGACATAAGTCTATGATACATGATGCACCATAAACTCTCCATATGTTTGGAAGAGTAACCAAACGGAGGAGGACACAACTCTATGTAACGAGAACAACTTCCTAAACTCATACTAGGTCCCAATGTTTGGAGAACAAATGGAAGGATGTGCTTTATCCAAGGGTGACTATCTTGTTGCTGATAAAAGAGAATGTATATCTCGTCCCCTCTTTTTGGAATATTTGATTATTTTGTCTTTTTCAATTTTTTAACGAGCTTGAAAAAGAATAAAATAATGCTACGTTAGAAAGGAGGAATGAGTGTCGCGGGCAAGCAAACTATTTCCAAGTGCATGGATCATACTAATGCTCAGTGCAAGGAGACATGTGCAGAATAAGGACACTCGGGAAAATTCCTCCATGGGTCAAAGTGTCAGATCGCGAGGGCAAAAAGTGATACAAGGATTGCATTTAAGGAATGCTTTGAAGGTTCAATTAATAGCAACATGAAGTTGACATTAGGCCAAATACGCAAGGATGAGACATACGATGCGATTAAGGATGACACAACAAGACTCCTTCTATGTGAAGTTTTACGAGCCCAAAGAAGGTAAGCTCGGTGGCTTTTCACGTTTAGAGAGTCCGAAAAACACTAAAAGAAGACTCCAGAATGTTCATTTTCGTAATTAGTCCAGTCAGTTCGAAAAAGGAGTAAACTTATACCAAAAGGACATCTCTTCAAAACCATTTTAACGAGTGTGACCGAGACAAGATCACTCGACTATCTTTTTAATTTTAAGGAGTATAAAAAGAGCTTAACTATGGGCTCACAACCTTTTTCTAAATTTAGTCCCCTTAGCCCGAAAAAGTATAAAATATAACTTAGGAGAACTCTCCCAGTGAGATATGTCTCATAAGGCGTACATTTTCTTGGATAATCTATTGGCTAGAAAAAAGGGTTAAACTTATGGCAAATAGATATTCCTTTTGGACCAATTAACGAGTGTGAAAGGAACAAGGTCACTCAACGATCTTTTCATATTTAAGGAGCCTTAAAAGAGCTTAACAAAGGACTCTGAGGGGGTTCCTTTTTCGTAGATAATCTCCAAGGCCCGAAAAAAGAGATAAACCAAAACCAGGGAGAATGGCCCTTTTTCAAAAATTTAGTTCCTCGGGCCTGAAAAATGGTTAAACTTACACCTAAGAATACTCTCCTAGCAAACCGAAGTTCCTAGGGCATACCTTTATTCGTAAATTAATCGTTCGGACCGAAAAAGGGATAAACTACCATCGGACAGATGTGCCTTCAAATTTTAGTTTGACGAGCATGAAGGGCGACAATATCGCTCATCAATCTTTTCAATTTTAGAGAGTCTGAAAAGGGCTTAAAGAAGACTCCTGGGGGGCTTATTTTCTTAAGTAATCCAAACGAGACCGAAAATAATAAATAAGCTATCATTAGATGTTTCTTTCAAAGTTTAAGCGAGCTTGAAAGACAACAAACCATGCTCTTGGGGAGTCCCTCGAGAATGAGCCAGAAAAGATGAAGAAGAATGGGGCTTCAACACACAGTCATGGCGGGACTAAAAGGACTCCCAAGCCTATGGAAAAAACTCACAGTATGGACACCAAAATGCAGCAAATGATCTACCTAGGGAATCCATGTAAAGGAAGGCTCTACCACCTAATTATGACACTTCTAAAGCAACATAGAAGGTTTCATGTTGTACTTCGGTGGGATCGATCCTATGGCAAAGCGGAAAAATTCAATAACATGTAAGATGCAATGTGATGAAACCTAACCTATATGCAAATGTCGATAAACAACTTTACCATGAGATGATGTGAATGTAACCTGTCTCATAAGAACACCAAATCAAAAGAAAAAGTTCATAAGAATGACCCAAAGATCTCTCAAAAAGAAAATCAAGTACTCATCGAGCCAAGAATAGGGAAAAAGAGGACAAAAATGGGGCAAAAAGAGCCAAAAAAGTCTATAAATAGGGGTAGACAACTCATTTTAACCATTGCAAAATGGAAAATAACCAAAAATCCAAAAAACCCTCTTCTTTAAAATGTGAATTCGAGGAGCTACGGTGGACGAAAGATCTTCAAACCTGAACCAAGTAAGTACAAATGACCTCTCTCATCCTTTTCATTCATCATTTATTGTCTATTTAATTGTTTAGAGGGTGTGTACCCTAGTAAAAAGGTTGGGTTTGCATGTACGTGGGTTGTCCATGCTCAACACACATATATACGCGGGCAAAGTAACACTTAGCCCACATACATACGCGACTATCTTAAAGACAACCTGCGTACATCTCTTTAAGATTTCAAAAAATATGAAACAAGGGACTAACCTCACAAACTTTTATGCAACAGGATGTATGTTCACTGGCAAGAGAGATAACATGAGGAGTTAGATGTCTTGGTAGAGGAGGATCCAGGGGCCATTGCCATGCTCAAGCAATGTGGTATGTGGAAGTTCTTTCAGTGTCCATTAGTGAGGGCACAACCCAGGTTATTGAACCATTTTATAGAGTATTGGCACCCATACGCAGAGGCCTTCATTCTAGAGGGCCAATCATTGACTCTGACGACTAAGGATATATACTTTTTGACCAGCCTCTCCAGGAGGGGGGAACCAGTTAACTTGAGGACCTTTCCTCTAGGACCGCACAACATAGAAGATTACATTGGCATGTACTATGAGGCTAGCACTAAGAAAGTAGGATCTCAGGTGTCAATTCATAATATCACAAGCCTCAACCTCCTGATAGTACTTTACATGATTGGGCGGATCACGGGATCTGCATCACTTCATCAGGCTTCACTTTCACAGATGCATTGTGTAGCTCAGTGTCTAGATGCCACCATCTTTGACTGGAGCACTACAATGCTCACATGTATGACAAAAAAATAACTGACTGTCGAAGAAAACAACAAACAAGAACTTTAGGTTCAGGACCGTGTTGTGCGCTTTCTTTTTCGAGAGAGTGCCAAGCCTTAGCTTGCGAGAGACAGTACGAGGCCATATTGCCTCCTTTCCAGCAATATGTAGGTGGGCATCTTTGTTGCCTCAACAAGGTGCAGGGAGAGTGCAGGAGGCCTTCGATGAAAAATTATTTGATTGGTGGGCCCGTCAAATTCATGTGATCAAGGACTACCCCTACGCAGGGATCGATTTTTTGAGGGATCTTGATATGCCTATGCCCCCTGGCGAGGAGCACAGAGAGATAGATATAGTGTACACATTTTTTAGAGTTATTTTATTTTTGATTTTTTAAATATTATCCTTTTTATGATAACATAAATGTACCAATTCAGTGATCTGTTATATACAGGCGTGGGACCGATACGACCAGCCGACTTCACCAAGACCAGGCACCATCCTCGACTGGGTGTTAGACCAACAGTCGTGGGAGGACCACCAGCCGGAGAGGCTGAGAGAGTACTACGACGAGTAGAGAGGAACTTGATAGCTCTCACTCATGCAATGTCGATGGTAGAGATATAGGACCTTCCCCGTGCCATGCAACTGCATGTTGTAGGGGTACCTAGGACTTGGGTTCAGTTGTTCCAGTGTCTTTCGAATGTCGTAGTTCATTATACTAGGGCCAACAGGCCTAGGCCATATCTAGCACTGGACCACATATGTGCCAAGGGCACCTTTTTGTACTCTCTTATGTAGTGATGGCTTGAGCCCAACGATGTATATCGGCTTTACGGCCCACTTTTGTACTTATGACATTGTTTTTTGGACACATTATTATATATATACATCTTTTTTCCTTATGGATAAAACATTTTGTACAAATATATTTACATATGCGTGTATGTGTGTGTTTTTACTTTTATGTGTGAACAATATTCCAATCTAATACATGATTAGCCAATGTATTAGTTAGTTGACTAGATCTTCTAGGAACATGAAATAAGTAATATAATCAAAATAGCGTTCTAAGAGACGTACCCTAAGGAATCGTCGGTGAAGGTTGGATTGTAAACACGATATATTCCATTTAACTGAGACATAGCCAGTTGAGCATCTAGATAAACTCGGAGGTGAGAAATACCATGTGACAAGGCAGCACATAGTAATTCTATTACGACATTGTACTCGACAACATTATTGGTTTCTTCGCCTAGACAAATACCTCCAGAAGACATTAACTGACCAAAGGGCATGAAGATCACCCAATATGCGGAAGCAAGCCTCTGAGTGTGTCGAATAGCACCGTCTGCGAACCCAACATAGACCTCAAATTCACTTGACATATGCCACAACGAAAAGAAACACAATAAACTACACGTCCATAAAACAAAAAGACAAAAAATGTATAAATAAAGATATCCATTATATATAAGAAGTTGCGCTTAGGCGATCGATCTAAATGTAATACTTCTCCAAGTAGAGCCCATTTCTAGGCTCTGATAAATCGTGACCCTTGAAATCAACCAGTTCATAGGCACCCTTTTCTAAAACTTTCTTAACAATGAACGGTCTGAACCACATGGGTTTGAATTTTCCTGCCCTCAAGGGATATTTATCTTGGTCATTAACCAGGAAAATATCGCCTTCGGAGAAAACTCGAGGGCAGACAGACCGATCATACTGACACTTGACACATTGTTTGTGAGCCTTGTTGGCCAAGGATGCATCTCGATGTTGCTCATCGAGCTGCTTGAGATATCGAAGACGCTCTTCAAGCGGAGTATTGTCGGGCAATAGTTCCACTGCAAACTTAAGAAAAGGGATTTGGCATTGTTATCACTCAATTTGTACTTATTCCAAAAGAAAAGGTTAAGGGAAGGCAAATTGGCATAACAGGAGTTTATTCTATCACTGTCACCTCAACAAGATAACTCTTTCTATTTAGGGTTGATGTCCCAGGGGAGACGTCCCCGGTGACCTCAGGGTTTGAGAAGGCAAAGGTTAAAGTGTCTATTAAAGTATCCCCTCTCACAAGTCACATTGATCAGAAAGTCCTAAGGTTTAAATCCAATGAAGTAATGAAGTGTTTAGATGTACTTGCCTAGAACAAAGCAACAAGAAAATGATATCTTTTCCAAGTACAAATTGTTGTTAGTACTTCATAAAACCATGGACTTATCAATAGAAGCAATAGTTGATGTATGATGAAGCAAACCGAATTTTATAACAACAATGTTTATAAGATGGTAGCTTCACAATAAATGCCTTGAAAGAGCTTCACAATGACCCAAAATAATCACTCATTAATAACAAAGTACTAGCATTTGTCAGAAGTTAATTAGGCAGTGTATAAATCAACTTTACAATTGATTTTAGGTGCTTTTAATGTTGCAATAGATGGTTGTAGCTTACTTTTGTAACAACAACAAGTAGGTTAGTAGATTAGTCTATTCTAGGGTTAGGAGAAGTTAGTAGAGAGCTTGAGGTAAAAGATTTGAGAGTAGTTTTTATCAATCACTCAATTGTAAGGTTTAGATCAGTGTTTTTAGGGTAAATGGAGTCTCTTTTAGCAGAGACAATCTTGAAGGAACAAATTGATACTAAGAGAGCTAGAGACAAGAAGGTCAATGATTGAAGTGTTGGTATCCCAAGGCTTCAATCACTAAACCCTAGGGGGAAAATAGCCACTAGAAAGTAGGTAACCCTAGGCCCTAGCGATTTTCCTCCTTCTTTAGCTCAAGGATGGAGAAGATGATGGCTAGATGAAGCAAAAGATGCTAGGGTGTTGCAATGGCAAGGCCGTTAGCATGAAGCTTCAAGAAAATAGGGTTTCTAGCATAATCTAGTAGGTGAAAGTTATTAAGGCAAGAACAATAACATGTGCTTTAGCCTCCTAGGGTTTTAAGCTAGCAATTTCATAATCTTAGAATAAATGCAATATAAATACACCATAACCATTAAATGAAGAAGAATTGCAGAAAATTTACTTACATTCACCAAGAATCATCTTACAATAGGCCTAGTTGAAGACTTCCACCAAGRAAAATGCTAAAACACACCAAAAATAATCTCCTTCAAGAAGTGCACACCAAATTTCAGCCAATAAACCYTAATTAGGGCACAAATTTCAGACCTCACTTAAGTGTGAGTGAAAGATGATGAAATAATAMRAGRGAATWWWCCCTTATTTATACARTRMAAATGACCTTTAATTTACRAATTAGGTCAAAAAGGCCGACATGGCCAGTTTACATGTAATATCYAGTTTTTACATAAAAATGACAAATTAAACCCTAAATCAAGAAGAAAAGGTGACGTCATGCCCTTTTAGGGTGACGTTAGGCCTCTCTGGTGAAACATTGGCCTTTAGGAGTAAGACATTAGGCCTCCCAAGGCCCCTGGATCAAGCCACACATGCCACTTGGCACACAACTGCCTCCAAAGTGTCCATCAAACGTTGGGTGACATCAAGAGTCACAGAGGTGACATCATGGGCCTCCCAAGGCCAACATCATAGTGGGAGGGAAAGACCCCCTCGGGTTCGGGCCTGCCAGGTTGTCTTTGGTGGAACTTCCTCCTCTCTCTCTGGTGCAAGCCTTTGACATGTGTCTGCCCCCAGTTGGGGTTTCAACATCCATCTGGTGGGATTTTATCCCTATGGAGGTTGTTGTTGCTGACAAGGTGGAGGCATTGAAGATGAAATATGGGTCCTCCAGGACCATGCTCAAGTCAATATGGCTCTTGGTACTCCATGTCTAGGACCTGTGGGCCTCGAGACATAATATCCTTAGTTATCCCTAGGATAGGGGATAATAGGCACTCTATGGAAAAAGATTGCCTCCAGCCCGTAAATGAGTTGGAAAGGAGAAAAACTAGTAGTAGTATTGACTGAGTTTGATAAGCCCAAAGCGTTGAGTACAACATCAAATGCCAACTCGACTTGTTTGAATTGATCGTCCGTTGAAGAATAGTCTTGAGAGACTTATTAACAACCTCCAATTGACCATTCACATATAGGTAGTAAGGTGAGGAATGTTCTTGCTTAAACCCCAGTTTTGATGTTAACTCAGACATCATCTTGTTCTGGAAGTGACTGCCATGGTCTGTGACAATCTCCTTCAAAATACTAAACTTGGCTACAATCTGGCTAAAAACAAAAAGTACAGTTTCTTCTCTATCATTGTTGAATGTCGGCATTGCCTTGACCCACTTAGTGAAGTAGTCTACCACCACAATGATATAACGATGCCCCCTAACTGAAGTCGGGTGGAATGTAGTAAATTCAATCCCCCACTTGGTGAAGGGACCAATAACAATAACTTGAAACATGGGAGCAGGGTGTGGCCGCATCTTCCGAGAGAAGATCTGGCATGGGTTACACTTCTTGATTGCCTCTACACAATATTTAATCAATGAGGGCCAAAAGTATCCAGCGCGAAGAATCTTTTGGGTTTTTGCCAACCCAGACAAGTGACCACCACATGCTCCAGTGTGACAGTCATTCAACACAAGTTCTGCCTCTTCGTGAGTGAGACAACGACGAAGAATGCAATCCACTCCTTGACAATATAAAGTATCATCAATGATAAGATTGTTCTGTGCTTGATGGCGTATTCACTGCCGCTCATTGTGGGAAGCAGAAGAAGGGAACTTCAAAGTCATGAATACACAAGTATATCTCCATACCAAGGGTCTGAAGATGTAATAAGGAAAAGATCCCCATTGATCAGTGACTCTTCGGGAAAATCTTTATCACTCTCAACCGGAAGTTTCAAAATTAGTTCAGCAAATATCGAGGACTTTTTATATTTTGCCGAAACAAAATCCAAATCAGATTCTTGTAGGATGACTATCCATCGACTGATTTTCCCATCGATGACCCGTCATGTCAATACATATTGAAACGGGTTCATGACAACTACAATGGTGGTCTTGCGAAGTAAGATGTAATGATGGAACCATTGGACAACATGAACAATTGCAAAGCAAGCTTCTCAACATGTGTGTAGTTGAGTTTCAGTCCTACCAAGCCTCAACTAAAATAATAGATAACATGCTCTTCAATCACATCATCCTCTTGGACCAATACCATGCCAATAGTAGACTCTGCGACAACCAAATACAACAAGAAATTCTTGCCATAATCCAAAGGATTGAGCATAAGGGCATATGTCAGAGCACATTTCAATGCTTCGAAAGAGCATTGAGCCGCTTCATCCCAACATAATAGGACCCCTTTCTTCAAGAGACGCATAAACACTTTAGTAATCTCGACATAGTTGGCAACAAAAATGTCGACCAAAGTTGGCTTTCCCCTGTAGAATTTGAAGTTGGGGGATTGTGTGCGGGGGAGGTAATTGAACTATTTCCTCAACCTTCAGAGGATCAACCATGATCCCTTTAGTTGACATAATAAAACCTAACAAGCTACCCGATGTTACACAAAAACTACACGTATTCAGATTAAGGCGAATTCGATAGTAGCGACACCTCTCAAAGATAAGTCGTAAATGGGTGAGATGATTGGATCTCTTACGAGAACGTGATGCCAGATCATCAAGATACGCCTCGACTATGTGTTTGAGGTCGAAGGCAAATGACATGGCCCGCTGAAAAATGGTTCCAACATTCTTAAGGCCAAAAGTAATTTTCATGTATGCAAATGTACCCCAAGGACATATAAACGTCGTTTTATGTTGATCCTCGGGCTTGATTTGAATTTGGTTGTACCTGAAAAAACCGTCCATAAAAGAAAATGCCTCACAACCCGCACATTCATCGAAAATCTGGTCAATGAATGGGGTTGGAAAATTATCTTTCGGGTAAGCTTTTTTCAGATCACAAAATACCATACACATGCTAATCATACCTTGCTTTTTGTTGACAGGAACAGGGTTCGACACCCATTCTGTCAACCAATTGGATAGATGAAACCAACCTTGATGATTTTCTCTACCTCAGCCTTGATCGACGCTGCCTTGCAAGGATTGACTGGGCAAAGTTTATGTCAGACATGATTAACATCGAGGTAAGTTGTGATCTCATGTTCAACTATACGTGGGCCAATGCCTAGCATCTCCTCATAAGACCAGGCAAAGATGTCGTGAAACTCTTTAAATAATTCAGTATAGATCTGAATCTCTTTGGGGGAACAATATGCTCTGATGAATATGTTTTCCATGATGCCAGGGGTTCTAGATATGTCGATAGGAATTGTTTCAACTATACTTGCCATGTTGCCCTCGACACAGATTATGTGTGTGGCCAGAGGGTTAATAGGACAAGGGGCATCTCCATTCACGGTCGTAGTGAACTCTCTTGCCTCTATTCTCCTCAGCTCGAGTAAAAAATAAGATATGTGGTGAAGATCGTCCCAAGGTTTATCCAGCCCAGTCATTGCCTCCAAAATCGCCTTGTCAGAGGGAAAGACTAAGTCCAAAGGATCGCGAGTGGCAAGAGAGTCTTGAGCCCAAATAGGCTCAAGAACGGGATCTAGCTCCCGTGGGGGAGCCGGATCAGAGTTGGCCGAGACTTGCTGGAAATTATAGTACGCAACCTCAACGTGGATAAGGGCATATCCATTCCAGGTTTCCCTACCCCTTCCATCGAATCCGATGGGGAAGGTAAAATCCATGGGTCGTTAAACTAACTCGTTCTAAAATAAGCGACTTGAAATGTCACATCCTTTGGCTGGTCGGGGATGACTGAAATAAACTTAACATCATTAGCAGGCGACGRATAATCAAAAGTCCCCTTTAAATATGGAAACAATCCGACACCTATGTTGACGGTACCTCRTTGTGGGTTGTCAATCATCGGGACCGTGGATGCCCCCAATGAAGGGTCAGGGCGGGAGAAGGATAACTRATCAACGGTTATGATCCAACCTTCGTGAGGAAACCATAAGACCTGAAAAATGGTGGATACAACCGCTGTCATAACGTAGGTCCAACTCCGTCCTAACAAACGATTGTAGTCGAGAGGCGCATCGACTACCTCTACCTCRATGCACATGGTTTTACCCTCCAACTGTATGGGGAACAAGGGAATTATGCCATGTGATCTAAAAGATCGACCATCAAACACAGTTAGCAACGTGGGCAACGGAGACAACTCAGGTTGGCCAATGGCCTTCCAACATGCCAATGAAATCATGCAAGTCGAGGCACCCTCATCAACTACCGCACGGAAAATGTTTCATGTCAGCGATTTCGTGGCATACACCACTACTATCTGAAAAGCGACATGGTGAGGAAGACAAGGTTTATAATCTGTATGGTCAAAAATAATCATTCCTGAGTTAGTAGTCTCGACCGCTCCCAAGGAAGACAACTAAGCTTTCCTCTGTGAGGGGAAACTTCAGAGGACTTCCAAAGTAGACATTGCACAAGGAGTTTGTTCCAGATCCTCTAGGATGGAGTAATTCTAAGCAGCCCTCGCGTTTGGGTTGTGAAAAGATTTCTTAAACACACCCTTAGGGATGCGAGTCATAGTTTCTCCCACGGTCTTCTCAATTTGAAGAGGAGGCGGTGGGTTCGAGGCTTCTTTTCCCTTCTCAACAAATTCTGGCATTTCGTAATTATGAGCACTGGTATGTAGATGAGCATCAAATCTCATCATATACAAAATTTCGGCTCCGTTATTAGCATTAGGTGCGGGGGCTCCCTGACTGCCCCTAGACGCATTCGTGGATGAGAAAGCTTGAGCCATATTTTTCCCTTGTAGAAAAGGGTTGGTTAACATAGAAGGCTACTATTGTGCCAATAGCTTTTGGGCTTCCTCAAGTTGAGAGCATTGGTGAGTCAAGTGGTTGTCCGTGCAAATATTACACAGAAACTTCACCTTCCTCTTTTTGTTTTTACCCTCGCCAATATTATTCGCAACTTTCTTATCCTCCTTACCCTTCTTGTTTTTAGATTTCCTCTTTCCCTTGGATTGTTGGTTACCCTTGGGATTCGTCGGTTGCACACTGTGTACATCCGACGTTTGGGTTACGGGGGCAACCGAACTAGGAGTTTGGTTGGCCATAGTCTGTTGAATCGATAACTGCTACAACTGATTAGTCAACTGATCTGTGGGATTGCTCTGTGTTGAGCCTACTATGCCATCGACGTGAGGCCTAAAATTTTATTTGGTCTTGTCGAAAGTCGATCGTGGTGTGTCTAGTAGGATCTCGTACATCATACTGGATTGAGATTAAATCAAATCTAGTTGTTGGGCTCTCATGATAGCCTCTTCTTCGAAAAAAAACCCTAGATGTCGCAACATCTTTGGATACACAAGGAACCAAGGAATTTAGGAACCACTCGAGCAAAAATGCGGGAGGGACCCTAACTTCAATCAAGCTCTTTTGTCAATGCCATTCTCGAATGTTATCTACGATATGGATGACTTTTGTTTGCTCGAAGTTGGCCAACAACTTGGCATCGACATCATATCTTACTGGTAACTGGAAATGGTTTAAGAAAACCATAGCCAGGTCGTTAAAGTAAGCGTACTTCGAGCTATCTAGATCGATATACCATTTCGTGACACCCCCTTTAAGAGTGCATTAAAACAAACACAATTGAACATAATCATCCTTTAACGAGTTGGATGAGAACCATAAATGAAATGTCATAACATGATCACTTAGATCTTCGCCAGGCCTTCCTTCAAACTTAGGGATGTCCAAGGGAAACTTAGTCAACATGGGGGGATAACATGGATCATGACAGATCGGGTCGTTCAACAGCCTCGACAAGTCTGACAAATGGAGAGTTTCTAGGAAAGGCAGTCTAGGTTGTGGTGGATTCAAAGGAAAAGAGGGACTTGGATTTTGACTGGCACCAGGTTGCCAGGAAAAGTTTGCTTGTTGTCCAGGGTTTTGGTAGAAACCATGGTGGCCCTGGCCAATAAAAGGAGTTTGTGCTTGATTCTACATCATCGATTGATTCTTGTAGTTGGATGACATACCTTGTGTAGGGATTGATCCCTGCACGATATTCCAAGGACCTTGGTTGGGGATGCCCCCAGCTGACCCTCTTCGCATAGGTATTGAACCTTGCCTAGGGTTCCACTGAGTGTGGGAGGGGTTTCCCTCGATCGACATCCCTTGCAAAGGAAACGAGCCCTGCTAGGGATTTCCAAGACCTTGTGAGGATTAAACTCATGTCATCATTCCTCGTGAAGGAATGAAGCCTTGCATAGGGTTTGGTTGACCAAATATGGGGTTGCCCCCTATTGAGAAAGCAGATGATGAGAAAGCGTTATTTCCAAATGCATCGAACAAAGAAAAAGGCATAGACCCTATTGAAGTCATATAATATTAAATCCCATGACTCCCCCCACTGAACAAACTAGAGTTGTTGTTAAGCTTGATTGGTTGTTGGAAAGCGCCTCCGAGTGAAGGGGACAGAGGAGGGATATGACCCCCACCATAAGGGATAGCATTAAACGGGGTAGTGGTGCCCGTGATCGATCCTTGTAAGGGAGCATTAGAGCTCCCTACCCCCAGACCAACAGTCTATAGAGTAGAGTAGGTTAAGATCGAACTAGAGTCGAAACCCAACATCCCATATGAAAAGGGAGCACCAAACACGTTTTGGATAGAGGGAACAGTGGTCATAATCATTGAAGGGACTATGTCACTGCCCGAAGTAGTGGGTGTTTGGACAACCGTAGTCCTGATAGGTGAAGTTGGGGAAGAAGGCACGATAACCCCTCCCGCGGTAGTCAAGATAGGAGTATGCAGACTCCCATAAGAGGTGGCGCTAGTTGCTTCCATCGTCGCTCGTCTAACAAACTGGCGTTCAGGTGAAGTCACCTCATGAGGGACTATCTGAATAAGAAGCGACGTTGATAAGTCAGTGATTGGAGGGTTTGCGGGCCTACAACCTTCAGCTTCAAGGTCAGAAACGGTGGAATCCTCCGATGCAGGAAAGTCTTTTCTAAAAGCTGGCTTGGGTACATTTTCCCATGGCCTAGTTGCTTCAACAGAACCCTCTTGATCTAGCCTGCGCCTCAGCGGTGGCAGAGGTGGCTCCAAAGTAACCGGCGACAAGCCCTGAAGCCTATGCGAATGACAAAGTTGTTGATATTCCACCTTGTGAAATGATTCATCGACACTCTAAGGTTAAGCTAGCGCGAAACACAGAGCACACACTAAAAAGTTCCTAATGGCAAATCAAGCAAACAATTGACTGGCAGGAAGAACAATTACGCTAATTGACACTAGAGCAACTTACCGATGCAAGTGTAACTCGAACATGGAAATACCCTCTGGGTATAATCTGCAAAGTGTGATCTGACGTTTTCCCTAGGTACCACGGTATACCCCTGCATTCACCCATGTAAGTCCCTAAAAACATGCAACTAGGTTGCCAACTTGTATTCAGTCACCAAGCGGGTATAATCGACAGTCGAGCTGATCGTAATGAGAAGGATAACAAAGTCTGAAGCCTTTTAAGGGTACCGAAGGCAAATGGTCTGGAAGACAATTGAGGATCTCGAACAAATTTGAGGTCCATGAGGCTCCGTAGTCAAGTGCGATCAACATAAGTCCCAAGAACGACCCTCAATATACAATCCCCACTATGTTCGATTCGGCTTTGGAGGGGTTATCTCCTTTATCTTTCCTCACACGACCTCTTGTTTAGCCCCTGTGTTAGAGGGGGGGTCCCAATTGACTCTTACAAAACTGGACTCTGACACTCCCTATCACAGACTCTTATGTTTATTTAAGCGACCTTGAAGATTTTCCTCTCCACACCTATTTTAAGGCCCTAAAGCCTAGACTACTTGGTGAACCCTACAAACAAAAATCTAGTTGATTCTAAGTGTTAATCGTTGATTTTAAGTGGCTTGATTTACTCAAAAGGGTACAGACGTTCAACTTATGGTGTTTTCAAGAGACAAAAGAGAAGAAATAAAAGATTTAGAACATTCATGCAAAAATCAAACTAGGTTCTACAACTGAAAAATGGCTTTTAATCTTTTTAAATGCAAACTTTTTGAAGTATAGTCCAAGATCCAAAAATGCAAAAAGTTTCCTAGTATGCGTTTTTCGTTTTACAATGTAAATGCAAACTACTAAACTTTCAAGGAAATAGCGTAAAAGGAACTTTGGAAATGGAACTCTTTTCTTTTGTAATAAACAACCTATGCTACAACTACCAAACAAAAATGCATAACTAAATGCAACTATAATTTTTTTATTTTTTGAATGCTTAGAAAAGAAAATCACAAATAAATGATATTTTTTCGTTTTTCAAAGCACAAACAAGGTAAAGATAAAATAAACCCAAGACTAACACAGACCCTAAGCCATTGCTTGAATGCAGGGATTCACTGGAATCCATGAGAAGATCTAACGCTTACAAGTTCACCCTAAACCTTAAAAGCAAACTAAAGAAAATAAAGAAACACCAAGGGTTCTTTATAAACTGCAAGATAAAATGAATCTTTAACCCAACCAAACACAATCAACAGAGACCCTGAAGAGTTTAGGAAGGCCCGAGAAGCAAAGAGCTTCTTGCTAAGAAAGAAAAGGTCTTTTTAAAAAACCCTTCCAAAACACATAGACGTGTGTTGTGCACAAGCATCCTGCGTATGTACGCGGGTTGTATACTATGCATAATGCATATGTACACGGGATATACAGAGTATAGGGCACGTACACCTCTGCAAGTTTTCAAAAAAAGAAAAAGGTTTGGACAGATAACTGGGCAGGTGATCCAAAATGGGTCCAGGAAGGCCTAAAAATCAAAGTTCTTGAAATCGAACGAAACTAGTGCCATTGTGTCTGTCTTGTCGTGTTGATTTCGACCATATAATTTTTTCCTCAAACAGACACCGTATGCAAAATTTATCGCGTTCTGATCAAATTCCCAACCATGCAAAAAGTCAACTGGGTCAAAGTCAACACTGACGTCAGCAGGTACGACAGGTGATGTCAGGATGATGTCACCATGATGACATGGCATCGCCAGGAGGTGACAAGTGTCACGTAGATTTGGCGTTTTCGGGCTGAGTTGGCACTGTACAGATTTGACATGTGTCACTGTACATATGACACGTGGCAGTCTGTACAGTGACGTGGCCCAATGACAGGCTGACACGTGGCTGTACAAACGACAAGATGATGTGGGAGTGACATGTGGCAGGTGACTAGACTATATGGCGGAGGACGTGGCCGTACGGACTGACATGTGCCAGTACGACCGACTGACATGGAAGTGACACATGTCAGATGATTGGGATGTATGACATATGACGTGGCAGGTGATTGGGCAGCTGACTAAGTCGTTGCATCAGCAATATGAGCCAATCCTAGGGTGACACGTGGCCCAATCAGAGGGCACCACTTGGCACCCCAGATTTTTCCTATGTTAGCTAAAAATTTGTTATAACGTTCTGGGGATTCAAACCCCCGACCTCCATGGGCGCCAACGACTTAACAAACCGAGCGTTACCACCTCCGCTACATGTATCACTTGATATGGATATGGCACAATTTGGTTTTAAAATAACATATGGTGCTATTTCGGGATAAGCCTCGGTCGACAGGGACTAGCGTCGTCCGCCCAGGGGCTAGAAACCAGGAGCTAGAGCTAGCTGCAGGCACGTGGGGGCTTAAATATAGGCCATATGGCCATACCAACGACCAAGGGGCCCGAGATCGGGGGCTAAAGACCAGTGCCAGCCAGCCCAAGGTCATATGGAGGCGCGCATGTGACCAAGAGCCCAAGGATCGGGGGTTGTGCCAACATATTTGGCCAATTTTTGGGTTTTTAACATTAGAATATGATTTTTAATGCTGTTTAGGCTTGTTTTTTATGGATTTTGGTCATTTTTGGGGGATTTGGAGCGCTTTTTGAGGCCAGATCTTGGGAGGAAGTTGGGAGGTTGTTGCCAACTTCAAACCTATATAAATCAGAGGTTCTTTTTAGCTTTAGACAGGTTCAGAGAAGGGGAAAGCCTAAGGAATTTGACAGTCAAAGCCATTTTTTATGCAGGGAAGCTATTGAGGAGAGCAACTTTGCGGGCCATTTCCGGGAGCTTCGTTCATCCGTTTTCAGTGCCATCAATTTTGTTGGGTTCTTGAGGTATAGAAGAAAACAACCAGACTAGTTTGTAATCCATTTGACACTTTCCTGATGTACTTTTGAAGCTTTGAAGAGAAATAAGAAAGCCTCACCCACTGAGACAAAGGCCCGGAGACGTATGCGATATTGTCAAACTCCGTTAACAACTTTTGTTGTTATGGTTTGATGATTCTTTGTGCTTATTTCCATATCTATATATCTTATTATGGCTGCCATGTTACATAATTAATTCTTCCTCTTTCTTCAATTCCTAAATGGTTATTGAACTCATGCTTTAAAAACTCAACCATAGTCTTTAAGAGATCTTTTCGGATCAAGTGGTATCAAAGTAGGTTGATGGTTGGTTTTTGAGTTTGCATGATTACCAGGGAAGAGATTAATCATGGTGAAGGCAAGCTTGTTGAAGAGAATCCTGAGATTGGATCGAGAAAGAGGACTTCTCAAAGTGAGAAGATGGCATCGAAAGAGGGACTTTCTCATGACGAGATAGAGTTTCAAAAAACTTTCTTCTCCATGTCGGAGATGGTAAAGGTTTTATATGATGATTACTTGTAGCGGAAGAGACCGATTCTAGGTGAATATTCAAAAGCCAAAAGTGAAGAAGGAGAGGATCCTCCTAAACCTCCTCCTTCTTCTCCATCAACTTATTCTTCTTCAAGTACAAGTCCCAAATCCACCGCAAGAAAAAATTCCCATAAACATAAAAATGATATACCTTTACTTAATCTTGATGTGAAGTTTGAATTACCCATGTATGATGGTGAAGTCAATGCAGAGAGGCTTGATAATTGGGTCATACAGATGGAAGTTTATTGCAGTGGGCAACAAATCAAGGATGAGGCAACTCAAATCAAATTGGCATCGCTTTGACTTGTAGGCACAACACTCATATGGTGGCAAAGCAAGTTTCAAAATGGCACGCAACAAGTGGGTAATGTATTTCCGTCATGGCAAGTTTTTGTTTCTGCACTTAGAAATCAATTTTATCCTTTGGGTTATAAAGATAAGGCTTTAATTGAATGACAAGGTCTTAAAATAAGAAAGGGACAAATAGTGCAAGAATACATAGATGAATTTCGTAAGATGGCATTAATGTTAGACATTCCATTACATACCCAAGAAACTCTTATGAAGTATATAGAAGGTTTACCTGCACACATTCGTAACACTGTATTTATGTTTGGACCTACTAATCTTGACGAGGTTTATGTTCAAGCAACGTACATTGAGGCAGGGAAAACAAGAGTTGGTGTATCAGGGGAATCGTCTTCGAGAAAAGAGGACAAAAGGAAGTGGAATGGCAAGAAAGCAAATTCAGTGACAAGAAAGGAAAAGAAGCTCTCTTGCAAGCATTGCAAGAAATAAGGGCATGATGATGACCATTGTTGAAAATTGCATCCCGAGAAGAGACCGAAGTGGTTCAAAGAAAGGAAAGGGAGGCAAACAACTGCAACAACAACACGACCAATAGACTTGGGATCGGATTCGGGTGATGAATCTAAAATCACAACGGTTTGTTTGACATGTAAAATTGGTGATGGATATGATTCTAGAAGTAAATTGTTTCACATAAGGGTCATATGAGGCATACTAAGGTCGACACATTGATAGATAGTGGATCTCAATCTAACTTGATTTCAAAGGAAGTGATTAAACAATTGAGATTAAACAATCAGATGCATCATAAACCTTACTCACTTAAATGGATAAGAAACAATCATAAATTGCACATAATAAAGAAATGCACTTTAAAGTTTGCAATTTCATCAAAGTTTATGGATGAGGTAACGTGTGATGTGGTGCCACTCAATGAATGTAGAATGGTCTTAGGCAGTTCTTATTTGTATGATCGCAAAGCAATCTTCTACAGGAAACATAATCAATATCACTTAACCAAAGAAGGCAATGAATATGTTATACATGCTCATCACTTAAAATCAAATCAATCTCTTCAAACAATGGAACAATTAAGGAAGGCAACTCATGCAAGCAACACACCTATAATTGGGCCAAACCAAGCAATTGATCTTAAGCAAGAACATGAGATGATTGTAGAATGGAAGTTCAGTAATACTTTGCTTCAAGATAAGCTAATGTCATGCAAGTACTATACACATATTAGCTCATTTGCAATCATATTTATGCTAATGTTGTCAACATGGATGGTAGTGGCTTTAGTAAGATGTGACAGAGTACAAGTGGCTAACAATATGCTGTCAGTTGTCATGGTTGTTTTACAATTGATCTTGATGAGACAGGTGCATAGGACATAGTTTAAAGACAAAGAACAAGTGGGGTGGCCTATCCCATACTTGATGACTGGTTAGTATCCTTTTGGAGGACCAAAAGGTCTTAGTGGGGAGGCGTGATCCAAAATGGATCCAGGAACCACAATGGGTCCAGGAAGGCCTAAAAATCAAATTTCTCGGAATCAGATGAAACCAACACCATTGCGTCCGTCTCGTCGCGCTGATTTCGACCATATAATTTTTTCCTCAAACAGACACCGTATGCAAAAGTTATCGCGTTCTAATCAAATTCCCAAACATGCAAAAAGTCAATTGGGTCAAAGTCAATGTTGACATCAGTAGGTACGACATGTGATGTCATCATGCTGACATGGAATTACCAGGAGGTGACACATGTCATGCAGATTCGACATTTTTGGGCTAAGTTGACACTATACGGATTTGACACGTGTCACTGTACGGATGACATGTGGCAGTTTGTACAATGACGTGGCCCAATGACAGGCTGACAGGTGGCTGTACGAACGACAGCTGGACGTACGACATGATGACGTGGTAGTGACACATGGAAAATGACTGGACTGTAAGGTAGAGGACGTGGAAGTATGGATTGACACGTGGCAATACGATTGACTGACGTGGCAGTGACACATGTCAGATGATTGGGTTGTACGACGGATGATGTGGCAGGTGACTGGGCTATTGCGTCAGCAGTATGAGCCAATTCCAGGGTGACACGTGGCCCAATCAGAGGGCACCACGTGGAACCCTGGATTTTTCTTATGTTGGCTAAAAAGTTGTTATAATGTTCTGGGGATTTGAACCCCCGACCTCCACGGGCGCTAACGACTTAACAAACCGGGCATTGCCATCTCCTCTACACGTATTGCTTGATATGGATATGGCGCAATTTGGTTTTAAAATAGCATATGGTGTGATTTCGGGATAAGCCCCGGTCGGCAGGGGCTAGCCTTGTCCGACCAGGGGCTATAAACTAGGAGCCAGAGCTAGCTACAGGCGCGTGGGGGCTTAAATATAGGCCATATGGCCATACCAATGACCAAGGGCCCGAGATCGGGGGATAAAGACCAGCGCCAGCTAGCCCAAGGCCATATGGAGGCGTTCATGTGACCAAGAGCCCAAGGATCGGGGGTTGTGCCTGCATATTTGCCCAATTTTTGGGTTTTTAACATTAGAATATGATTTTTAATGTTGTTTAAGCTTGTTTTTGATGGATTTTGGTCATTTTTGGGGGATTTGGAGCCCTTTTTGAGGCCATATCTTAGGAGGAAGTTGGGAGGTTGTTGCCAACTTCATACCTATATAAACTAGAGGTTCTTAACAACCTTAGACAAGTTCAGAGAAGGGGAAAGGTTGAGGAATTTGACAGTCAAAGCCATTTTTATGCAGGGAAGCTATTGAGGAGAGCAACTTTGCGGGCCATTTCCGGGAGCTTCGTTCATCCCTTTTCAATGCCATCAGTTGTGTTGGGTTCTTGAGGTCTAGAAGAACATAGCCAAACCAATTTAAAATCCATTTGACACTTTCCTGATGTAATTTTGAAGCTTTGAAGAGAAATAAGAAAGCCTCACCCATTGAGACAAAGGCCCGAAGACGTAGGCGATATTGCCGAACACCGTTAACAAATTTTGTTGTTATGGTTTGTTGATTCTTTGTGCTTATTTACATATCTGTATATCTTATAATGGCTACCATGTTACATCATTAATTCTTCCTCTTTCTTCAATTCCTAAATGGTTAATGAACTCATGCTTTAAAAACTTAACCATAGTCTTTAAAAGATCTTTTCGGATCATCAGGGGAGGCTGGTAGGCACCTAGAAGGTGACCAAAGACCCTAACTGACTCAGTAAACTTAGAAAACTCAAAAGAAACTGAAAAAATCAAATCAAACCAAAATCTCCCACTAAGGCCCTAGAGAGAGTCCCTAGTGAAGTCACTAATTTTGCTACGGGGAAATCCCCCCTAAACTGGGTCTAAGGAATAGGCAAAGCGATAACTCCCTTAAAAGACTGATTTACCTTTAATCTACCCCAAAACCATCTAAACTAAGTGATAAGAGAAAGAGGGAAGAGAGGGTTAACGAGTGCACCTTCAATCCTTATGGTTGGTGTAGACCTCTTCCGTTTGTTGTTGCCTCCTAGATCACAGATCTCCTCCGAAAGCTAACCTGCAAGGGGTTAAGAATACAATGCAACAACATATACAATCTCTAATGATCACTTTAAAAGCCTAAATATAGATATAAATGCTCAAATTAACAAGAACATGTAAACATAGGGTTTTGGGACAAATATAATCTCTTTTATTCAAATTCAAGATAAAAAAGGCTACAAACTTCGTTGGTGACCACTCTACGAACCAAGTCTGGGCTCCTCTGTTGTGGCTCCAAGTGCATAAATCCCACATTATATTCTCACAACCAACATACCATCAAGAGAATGAGGATGGGTTGCATAGGGAGAATCGTTGGAGGAGAAAGTTTAGGCTAAAACTCAGAGTAAGATGCAAATCTTCAGTAATGAAAGGGAAGGGATTTTGGTAGAGTTTTCTTATTCTCTTGTTCATGTCTCTAAATGACTCCCCAAGACATATTTTATATGAAAAAAAGATGGTTATTTAGTTTGGGGATGGGCTACAAGGGGTAAAATGGTTAGGAAACCCTCCATAGCCCGTAAACTCTGTCGAATTTCGCACAATTTTATATTTTTTGCAACTTTTGGAGGTAAATGCGGGCTAACTAGCATGAAACACGCATGAGTATGTGGGCTAACTAGCATGCATCACACATGTGTACGCAGGCTATTAGTGCAGCAGGGCACGTACACTATCCAGTTTTTTTTTTTTAGAAGGAAGCCTCAACAATATTTTTGGCAAAGTATGCAAATGGATGGGCCAATGTCTTGGATGCACAGATGTAACATTTTCGGACTATAACAACGTCCTCAGAGATTTGTCCCTAATGTGAATATGTAAAGATAGCCCGAGGTCATAAACCCTAAATCACCATCTCCACTTCAGACCTCAGACCCTAGACAATCTACGATGTTGTGCAAGCTTTCCAACTTTTCTCCTAGGACATGATTGATCTTCCCCGATGTAGCTTTTTATCCTCTTCCTATCATGATATTGTGTTTGGACAATTGCCTATGTTATTTTAGGACCATGTTGGATATGTTATTTTGGGACCATGCTATTTTGAGGATGATTTGTGCTACTACTTAGTTGTGCAAGCGGTCATTTACTTTTTATTGTTGTTTTTGGAAATACAAGGTTTATGGTTGACATTGATATAACTTACCCCATACTTTTTCACGTGGTTGTTGCTTATATTTTGCTTTGAAACTTGTGATTTTTTTAGTAAAAATATAGGTAGATTGTAAAGCAATTATTGAATATATTGTTGGAGAAAGATCGTGGACATGAAAACTTCCATCCATCTTTGGGAGAAGGATGTCAGACATGTTATTATTTCAAGAATACAAATTCATTGTTATAGGTAATATATAAGGTATCATAGTCTCACATCATTCCTTGATAGATACTCTGTATATGTATTGTAACATACGTGGCTCATGTACATGTTGTTTGTCATTTTTGTTGTTGTTGTATAAGACCACTATTTTTTATGGTGGAAACATGGTTGTTTTAAAAAAAAATGGGTTACACATTTTCTTCGATACCATGCCTTGTCTTGAAACGCATAAGGCTTCTCTCAACAATGTGTATATTTGAAAAATGAATAAATTTCAATTTTTGTTATTTTGATTATTCATTTTTACACAATATATCATTTATCTACATGTCTTTGCATCTTCCTTAACATATCATTTATCTACATGTCTTTGCATCTTCCTTAACAACTGCTATGAAAAAAATAAACCAATCCTCCAATCCCCAACATGACAACGATAAAGACATAATACCTTATAATGGCATTAGTGAAGGGCATAGTATCTTATAAGTTCCTAACAAACATACAAAGTGATATGAAATATATGCATGTATAAGCCAAGAGGGCACCATAAATATAGCCACTTAAAAACATGGATGTGAAATTCCTTATAATTATGTAATCTAAATATGCCTTTTTTCCTTATATGTATCTTGATAGCTCATGATCGTTTAGTGGTTCAATGCAAATTTCGGTAACAATTTTTTTGGATTGTATTCACCATGAATAAATATGTGCTACGGTTTTCTACCACTTTTAAAGACATTCCAATTGCAAATATTTTTCAAGGAAACTACAATGAGGAAGAAGGACAAACCCTTCCCCTGGCATGCTTGCTCTTTTAAACATGTAACCAAATACAAACAAATCCATAATCAAGTTCTTCTATTATGGAGAAAGTGTAATACAAATCCATATAGATTTTATTTTTTTTAATTTCAAAAATATATAAGATAAAAAAAAATATGAAGTTGAAACTATAATTTAAAGGTAAAGTCGGTCTCTTCTTTAAACCGTTTTTATTCTAATTTAACTTTATTTCAATATCTATTTCCTCTTTATAACTTTTTTTTTTAATAGAAAATTTGCTTAAATTATATTACTGAAAATATAAATTTTTTACATCTTCAAGACCATAACAGATGATCATAGCAGAACTAGTCCATAGACCATGCTCACAAAAAATATAACTACTACATCCCCAACAGAAACCAGAAGGTCACCAGAACCAGCACACAGACTGTAATATGGGAAACAAAACAGGGGGTAAAACCCCCAACAAACACCAGAAAAGAAACTAAACCAGATGTCGAACGCCCCCAAAGGACCTCAAAGTGTTTATCCAACACCGCACACCCCTAAAGGACCTCAAAGTGTTAAACAATACACATCATGCCCCCGGTGTGGACCTCAAAGCTCTGGTCCAAAACCTCTTATAGCCAAGGCGGAAGAGATCAAGAGGGTCCAAAAAAACTAAAGAGAGGACAAAAGCCCCATTGCAACAAACCATGGAAGCCTCCACCAACGCTCCAAACTGCCGCGCATATGGAGTAACGACAGTGGTCGATACAACTTTTGGTAGAAGTAGAGAGAAGTTCGGCCCCAGACAAGAGGTAGCCACCGCAGGTTATCCACCTTCCGTAGAGCCCTCGCTCGCCCACAGGCGATGCAGAGCACCGCCACACCGCAGGCCCGCTGGGTACGATCGTTCGCCACCACCGTCGGACCCTCACTCGCCCTGCACCCGTCGGGCCGCTCCGCAGAGTCTGTTCGCCCTGGAAGCTCACGCCCTCGCCCACACTTTCCTAGTCCCTCGCCCTCGCCCTCGCCCTCATCCGTGCTCTCACTGGAAGTGGCCCACACCCTTGCCCGCGCTTGCCCATCTCCATGGTAACAGGGATGTGGCTAACAAAACCTAGCCGCAGAGCCCCCCAAGCAATGGATAACTTATAACTTAGTATGGTGTGATTGTTAAATCTCCTCCTTTACTTGTGGAAAGAGGAAATCTTAAAAAGCCCAAAACTTTTTGAATAACTTTATCAAATCATATCCAGCTTAAGAAAGGATATTTCTTTTAATATTAAAATGCGTATAGAACTATACTTGACAAAGGGTTTACCAAACAAGAATGTTTTAAGTTGCAAAGATTTTAAATACATGCTACAACTAGATTATAAGTACATTTTTTTCCATGGATAGTTTGAAGTTTTCGCAAAGTTAAAATTTTCTCATGTAAAAAAATGGACGAATAATAAATCTAATTGGTGGAAGGACCATAAAATGAATCATCAATGGATGACATTGAATAAGGATGTAAAGGAACCTAAGCCTATATCTTATGTAAAAAACCTCATCCCATCCTCTTAGTGGTATAATGTTGATACAAATACAATAATAGTTAAGTAGTCAACTCCTTTCAAAATGTTTCCTTTCTATACCGCCCCAATAATGTTTCCTTTCTATACCTTCCGTTAAGGGCACGAAGATGAGGTATGATTTAGATAATTCAAATTAAGGAAATAATCCTACCTTTTTAACAAAGTTAGATGATGCAAAATGAAATTGTTGAAGATTTTAATTTAATAAATAAATTTAAGGAAACCAAAAAACAATTTATTAGTTTACAAAAAAATTAAGAGAACGATAACCCGAAGAATAAGAAGTTATGGTTTTTTTTTTGTCTTTTTTTTTTTAATAAAAAAAGAGAATGACACTTCTACTTAAATATTGTACAATGTAGTTAACATTTGACTTTTTTAGGTGACAAAATCTATAATAATTTAGTTGCTAATCGATAAGGAAGACAATTATCACTCACTGTTATCTGCGAATGCAGACTAACTCATCATCGGTATTGAAGGAAACCATGCCACATGAAATAACATGTTGGTAGTTCATAAGGGGGCAAACTTTCACTTTTGCCAGATGCCTCTCGGTCTTGGATTGTTAACTTGTTTCCTTGTGTCCAAGGAAGATGAGCTCTTAGCTAATAAAAACACTTTTAGGTTTTATTCCAAAACCAAAAGACTATTTCAACCTATCCCTTATGGTCATCACTAAAGCTACCTCTAGTGAAATCATGCACTTTTTAATAACATATAACTTTAATCTTATACATGAAACCCAATATTGTCCTTGATTATAGTTTAATTTCTTACTTAAGAAAAAATATTGTTGTGATTATTTTAGAATATGGGTTAGGCTCGAGATAAAGTCTACTGACTGACATTAAATAATTCATGACTTAGCAAGCGTCTTCAATGGGGTCCCTATTCTTCTAGCCTTATCATAAGGGGTCATAGTCTCATCAAGGATTTGAACTCAGGTGGAGAGAGTGCAAACACAACCTCCCAACCATCTTACCCAATCCCCTCAACAATATGCTAATATATTGTTGATAGACAATAGTTGAAGTGGTGGGAAGGTAGGTCTTGCATTTTCCTCCCCTAGATTCAAATCCTTAATAAAACTTACCTTATTATGATAAAGTTAGAAAGATATACATCTCTTAAAAGTTACTTAAGAACTCTTAAATATATGATATATTTGACTTAAGGGATATATGATATGTTTGACTTAAGGGCTTTGGGACATACTCTTAATTATAGTAGTAGTTAATTAATTTTATCATTGGCCTAACCTAGATCACTCCAACAAATTACCATTTCCCATGGTTAAAAAAACAGTAATATACTCATTTGAAATTGGAACACTCAATTACCCAGTAGTATACTCATTTGAAATTGGAACACTCAATTGCCAAGTGAAAAAAGAAGGAGAGTCTTGATCGAAGTGAAAAAAGAAAAAGAAAAGTCTAGATCTTTCTCACTTGTCGGCCTTTTTTTATTGTTATTTTTTTGAACTCGATAGACATATATTTCTTTCGGATCTATTAAACGACAATGAACATTGACCATGTGTTCAATCTCCAAATATAATTTATTGCATATATTCATACATTGGATATACACATCTTTACATATATGCGTATGTTGTTAAGGGTTTGAGTTGAATATCTGTTTTGTCGTACGCGTTTCTTCTGAGGCCTGCATTCTCTTCGCGGCGGAATCCGTTTTCTTAATTTGGGTTTTGTACAGTGGGGGTGCTGCACAAATAAGCCTGCCCTTCAGCTTGTTATCCTGAAGAGGGAAAATCTGTATCCAGTGATGGCCGTGGAGGGTTCATCTAAGGCAGAGGAAGTACCTCAATCGCCCTCTGATGGCGAAACCGAAAGTGGAAAAGACGGTAATTCCCAAGAAAACAATGGCCCACAGGAGCAGAAGAACAACGCTGCTTCCAGAGACACTTCCAGTCCTGGGTGAGTCTCTAAATCTGTCTTTGCATTTATTTATTGCTTCATGGAGGGCATACCATTCCCGAGGGTTTTAAGGCTTCTATTCATTGGCTTGCCTTGCAATTTTTTTACAGAAAAATCTTCATTGGTGGTCTATCGAGGGAAACGAGCTCAGGTATGCATAGATTTTGTGTTCTTAGCTCATATCTGTTCCGATTTCTATTTGTATTTTCATGCTATGCTTGTCATGGAACGTGAGTATTTCAGCGGGGGTTTAGTACTTTGCGTCACGGTTTTATCAGGGTTTTATAGGTATAGGTTTGTATGTACTCAGACTGCTAACAGGAGGCGTTTCCTGCATTAAGTTTGTAGTGTATTGATTACATTCCCCATTTGTCTTCGAGAGTGTGGTTTCAAGAGAATGATTAGTCCAGGGTCCTTGTGAAATAAGCTAGGATTTTGATGGGTGCAAGCATTTGTGTGTTTTAAGCCTGTTGGAAGTGGACAGCCATGGTGTATTCCTTCTCTGGAGTGACGATCCGATTAGATATTTAAGAATAGATAATCTAGGGCTTTAATAGCATGATTGGAGGATTTTAATGGGTATATTTTTTAATGCATCACAGCGACTTTCACCAAGTATTTCAGCAAGTATGGAGAGCTTACAGACTCGGTCATAATGAAAGACCGCGCCACAGGCAACCCTAGGGGTTTTGGGTTTGTGACTTATGCTGATCCCTCTGTTGTAGACAAAGTCATTAAGGATAAACATTTTATAGATGGGAAAATGGTAAGTTCTAGGGTAACTGGCCCTTCAGATATCAGGTTTCTGCTGGAAAATTTAATGGCTTCTTTTTCTATTCTTTTTGTTTATTAGCATACATGGTATTCAGATGGGCTGCTTGTTTTCTTCCCATATGGGGTGCTGAGGATGGAGAGTTTTGGGTTTGACAGGTGGAAATCAAAAGGACTATTCCAAGAGGGAATGCGGCAACCAAAGGCCCCAAAACCAAGAAAATTTTTGTGGGCGGTATACCTACGTCAATTACAGAAGGTGGGTTCACTGACACTTTGTCAAAATGCCATCTTGTGCAATACCATCTTCCGGCGTTTCAAGTTATGAGACAAAGTGTCTGAAAGGGAGTTGCTTCTTGTGATTTTTGTAGCCTACTTTTGGACAAGCTAACATTTACTCCTGTTTGCAGATGAGTTCAAGGATTACTTTTCCAAGTTTGGCAAGGTTCTTGAGCATCAGATCATGCAAGATCATGGCACAGGTCGTTCTCGGGGTTTTGGTTTTGTAACCTTTGACAGTGAAGAAGCTGTTGAAGAGATCTTATCACATGGCAAAATGTGTGAGCTGGGTGGAAAGCAGGTAAGCGTTTTGCATTGTATGTCTTCCAGTTCACACGGATTTCTTTTTTTCACCTTTTGGATTTCTATTATGCACGGTCTGGAGCCTAGTTGTTTAGTTTTGCAATAGTCCGTGTCTTTGGATATAGTTTAATACTGAAATCCCATATAGTAACTTTTGGATAAAATTGTAGTAGTAGGATTGCCCTACTTTGGGAGACGTGGTTCTGTTAGCTCCATGATTTGAACCATAATCTAGGATAATTTTTGTGTCTTGTTGTAGGTGGAGATTAAGAAGGCTGAGCCGAAGAAGGCTTTGCCTGAGCCTGAACCTGCATATGGGATGGATGGGAGGCCTCCCTTTATTCCAGGTGCCCGTGGCTATGGGGATGCTTATGGTGGATTAGGTGCTGGTGACTACAATAGTTCTTATAGGGCAGGACCTTATGGCGGTAGGGCAGGAGATTATGGTGGGTATGGAGGTGCTGACTATGGTAGTGCCTATGGAAGCTATGGTGGTGCTAGTCTAGGCGGTTATCGGGGAGATTCTGCTGCTGGCTATGGAAGCCGATTTGGGTCTTATGGTGGCAACTTTGGGGGCTATGGAAGTGGGATGCTAGGTGGCTATGGAGATGGTGAGGGTTTTGGTAGCTACGGTGGTAGTAGTTATGGAGGCAGCTATGACTCAGGGATTGGCGGTGGTTATGGTGGAAGTGGACGGGGAGGCTATGGTGGTAGTAGCAGTACCCGATATCATCCATATGCAAGATAGGATAGGATTCATTCATTGGCCAGTGTGTGTGTCCTAAGCAGTTTCCTAGTGCCGACGAGTGCCATTCTTTACCTGAAGACAGTACTAGACATTTGAGTCTTAATGGTGTTACAGTAATGAACGATCCAATGTATTCTCTGAAACATCGAGTTCTGAAGGGATTTTGTGGATATTCAGAGGGGTATTGCTTTTAATATTCTGATAATTTCCAACTATTTTTGTGAAAACATTACATGCATCACTGGATAGGCATAGCTGATACTAGATTATTAGATATTTATGTGATAGTATGGTTTGGATGATGAAGTGGATGAAGTATTTGCTTCATTTGCATGCCCTGCTCTTTTGAAACATTGAATTGAAGTCTGAAATAGTATTGCCTTCTTTTACGATCATTTCATTTCTAGCTCCATTTTCTGTAAATTTATGAGGAAAATTAATTTTCATTTTTGAGAACTGTCACTTTGTGCTTTAGAAACATTGCGTCAGACCTCTGCTTTATATTCTTCGTTCCATGGAAAGTTGTGTGTTTATAGCCCCAAATTTATTGGGTGAGTTGTTTATGGGCTTTTGTATTAGGACTACTGTGAGTTGAAACTTAAGTTTTTCAGAAGATTTTTTGTACTAAACATACTATCGTTGTCTGGTAGGCCTTATTATCTGGTGTTGTATCGTTTTGAAAAACTGCCATCTTAGATTATCTCCCTTGCATCACTTTCACCATTTAATATATGCAATGTAGTGTATAGTGTGGTGGGAATGTCTATTTATAGCTTTTCTAGACATTCTAGCAAAAGATTCAGAGAGGCAATTCTTTTTTCAAAATGTAATCGAAAGGACATCCAATTATATACTCTGCTATAGGGCAGGAAGTTCCACAAGAGACACAACTAAAGCTCCAATAGGCTCAGCAATTTGTAAGAGTTTTTAAGAGTGTTATGGGAGAAAAATGATGGATGTAATGAATTTTATTTAATTTCAATCTAATAGAGATACGATCTCCCCTATGGGTAACTCGAGAAATAGAACAAAGTTGATGTGTTAGAAGAATTGTGAGGGGTCTGTCTTGGCATGGTATTGGGTGAGTTGTATATGGGCTTTTGTATTAGGACTACTGTGAGTTGAAACTTAGTTTTTCAGAAGATTTTTGTACTAAACATACTATCATAGTCTGGTAGGCCTTATTATCTGGTGTTGTATCTTTTTGAAAAACTGCCATCTTAGATTATCTCCCTTGCATCACTTTCAAAGTTGACGTGTTAGAAGAATTGTGAGGGGTCTGTCTTGGCATGGTATTGGGTGAGTTGCTTATGGGCTTTTGTATTAGGACTACTGTGAGTTGAAACTTAAGTTTTCAGAAGATTTTTTGTACTAAACATTAAATCATAGTCTTGTAGGCCTTATTATCTGGTGTTGTATCTTTTTGAAAAACTGCCATCTTAGTTTATTTCCCTTGCATCACTTTCACCATTTAATATATGTAATGTAGTGTATAGTGTGGTGGGAATGTCTATTTATAGCTTTTCTAGACATTCTAGCAAAAGATTCAGAGAGGCAATTCTTTTTTCAAAATGTAATCGAAATGACATCCAATTATATACTCTGCTATAGGGCAGAAAGTTCCACAAGAGACAACTAAAGCTCCAATAGGCTCAGCAATCTGTAAGAGTTTTTAAGAGTTATGGGAGAAAAATGATGGATGTAATGAATTTCATTTAATTTCAATCTGATAGAGGTACGATCTCCCCTCTGGGTAACTCGAGAAATAGAACAAAGTTGATGTGTTAGAAGAATTGTGAGGGGTCTGTCTTGGCATGGTATTGATGCACATCAATGTGGACATCTATAAGAATTGTGATGGGTCTGTCTTGTCATGGTATTGAAACACATCAATGTGGACATCTATAATAAATACATTATTTGCATTATTCGCTTGCTGCAATGAGATATATGTTGTGAAAAGAGTATTAGCTCAATGGATGGAATGCATTAGAAAAACTAATGTTGGATATTTTTAGTTAGCATGAGTATTTACTATTTTGACTACAAGAAGGATCTCTATAAATACAGTATTCCTTGATGCAAGTAGAGATATATCTGTGTGAAACGACTATTGGCTCAATGATCTCTATAAATATAGTATTCCTTGATGCAAGGAGAGATATACCTGTGTGAAATGACTATTGGCTCAATGGATGGAATTTCATAGGAAAAATGATATTGGTTAATTACAGGTTGCATCTTTAGTTATGCTTTTAACTCCTACAAAAAGGAGTTAAAAGCATAACTATAGATGTCGGAAGATGACTTGCAATTTGAGTTTTTTTGTGAATAATAATAATAATAATAATAATAATAATCTAATTTTAAGGTCACGGCCAAGCCAGACACCAAATTGGTGTATGAGACCCTCTAGTTTGTGAGACAGGGGATTCCCTCCGTCCAATGATTTGACTGGTAAAATCTAGGGAGGTATACATACCCTACTCCCTTTGGATTTGAACTTGTAACCTCTTAGGAGGAAACACATGTCTTAACCATTAGGCCCACTCAAGAGGAAATACATAGTCCAAGTCCACTAAGATTATTACAACGACTTAAAAGATCATTTATTGAAGGGTTGAAATTATCAATTGCATTAAAGGCTTTTTAAGAAATGCTAATTAAGGTTGTTACGACGACTTAAAAGATCATTTATTGAAGGGTTGAAATTATCAACTGCATAAAAGTTATTTAAGAAATGATAAATAATTTTAACTTGAGAGTTGTTTCAAGGTTTATATGTGAGGGGAAGGGGAAGGAAAAGGCAAATGAAAATGTTTATTTGGGAGACTATTCATAGAAGGTAGTTTGTGTTAGCACTAGAAGTCACACTTAGACTGTCGTAGGTGTAAGCCTAGTACCTATCAAAATATAAATGGTTAAAACAAGTTTATACTTGAGTGGATTAACAAGATTGAGTAAGAAAGAGAGAGTGCAACAAACTGTTTCCAAAGGTATCCCATTAGACATGGAGTCATAACATCCTGCAGATCAAAGACATTTAAACTGTATATCAGATAAAAGTTTTATATAATGATGAGTAGAAGCATAGAGAATATGACAAAAGGAAAAACATTTATTGACATAGATCCTTTCTGCAAATAGATTAAATATTGCTTAAATAATAAACAATGATTTAATGGGCAAGCGACAACAGATCCTCTAATGTTCATGAATCCATCAATCAATGGCAGCTATGATTCTCAAAATCTGTAATATATTCAAGCAAGAGGATGACAAGAGAAATGAAAAACAAAGAATACAATTTGATAAACAACTTTCATAAATCTTTAATGGCAGAAATGTTGATTACAAACAGGGCCTTAGGTTTATAAATGAGCAACTAAATTGCTTTTCCAACTCTCTCCTTTTGGATCATGAATCCAACATTTTTCTTATCAAAACCCCATTTATATACAATGAATTTTCTCTCTATACTCTAAGGAGGTCGAAACAAAGGAGCTAGATAGGATCCTTCTCCATTTAGGAGTATATTACAAAAGATTCCAACAAAAACATAACAAATTTCTATTTTTTTGGATCTTGTTTATTGTGATAAATGCTTTTTGAAACATGTCATGCTGCTTGATCTGGTGATAGAACACATGTCTCTCATGTCCAACTACCTCCTAGGAAACCATTCGAACCCCCTCAGACAAGTGGCAACCCTCATACAACTCGGATTTATCAAACTGTTAGAGTTGCAACGCCTTTGACAACGTGCACTGCGAGCTTTCCTGTAGGTGATGATTTCAACTTTTCTCCCAAACGACAAACTGGGTCAGACTGATTTTTGGTCAGCAAGTCCATGATATTATGATTCATCTCCACAAAATATTTAAGAAGAACCTAGATGGACATTTAGAAGTTATGATTGAAAATTGACTATGCTGTGTGCTAATTGATACAAATTGTCCGAAATTACTAGTTCGTAGTGTTTTTGACAACACATGCTGCGAACTTTCTTGTAGGTGCTTGTTTACCTTCAAAATGATTCTAATCTTTAAAAAATTACATAAGAAGTTGGGAAAAACCTTCCAGAGCCTACTACAAACCTATTGAAACTTGAAGTAACCTTGGAGAAATCATATGAAGATGTTAAATTTAGCTCAAGACCCAAAATCGTCACTTAAGTTGTAATTGTATGCATAACAATTGTTGGAGGATGAACAGGTTGCAAGTAGATGAGAAAAGAAGAACATAAATTCAACTTGGATGAGGTTGTAGATAGGCAGAATTGAAGCAACTCAGTGTAAAATAGAGGGTTGCAATGCCAGTGGTTATGTTTGTAGTGCGAATTGAACTAGGTTTTATGAAAATCTTGTAAGATTTTCCATGCCCGAGGAGAAAAATATGAGTTGATAGGTTAAAACCTCGGACCTAGATGAATCTCAATTGAAAAGGGTTTGATATATCAAGAAAACATAGAGTTTCTAGTGCCAATTTGCAGTGCAGATTTGTTATGAACAGTGCACAACGTAGGGTTGGTAGCGGATAATGTTGCTGTTGCAAGAGGAAACTGTAAATTGCTCCTTTGGTATAACAAACTTGAAAATGGTCAGGGTTTAGGATACCAATGTTGACCCCTATTTCTTTCATGATGATGAACACTATCATGACACCAAGACTCTTACATGGACTAAGGTCAAAATTTTTGACTCCTGAACATTTCATGTGCTAACATTGGCTCCACAGGGGATGGCATGCTCTCTGTGAGCTGCCAAGAACATTGCAGTTCTAGTGCCTTATCCATTGGGCTATGAAGTCTTATTGTTGATCTACTGCAAATCAATAAACTAAAAGAAACAAAAATGCTCGTATGATGAGCTTACTCCCCTACTTCTACCTGA
The DNA here is from genome assembly GCA_009831015.1 of Picea engelmannii. Classification (NCBI taxonomy): domain Eukaryota; kingdom Viridiplantae; phylum Streptophyta; class Pinopsida; order Pinales; family Pinaceae; genus Picea; species Picea engelmannii. The sequence continues at coordinate 136,732 of ML800717.1, forward strand.
TCTCTGAGATGCTTGATCAGGTGAAATAAATAATCCAGTGTAGCCATGCAATAGCTTTGTCGACTGATTGAATTCCTTGCATAATCATGCTTAATGACAATTCAAATTGAAAATTAAATCCAATATGAAAACTCATCCATTTTGAGCCCAATTCCACTGATTGATTCTAAGTAACTCATAAAGGTCTCTTTCTTTGATGTTTCCAATCGAAATGCAAAAAGATCTTGAAGAATATGTGTGAATACCACTAGTTGATCGATAAAAAGGAAAGGACAACCCGTGCCTATAGTTCATTCCCGTTCACAAGTATATAGTAACATACAAGCTTCTTTCTTCACTGTATCCTTTTCTTCAAATGCTAATTTTTCTTGTTCTAAGTTTTCAAATGCAAGATCATTCTTAGAACAAATGACAACAATTTGATTATTTTCCTTATCATGCATTTCAATCTCAATAAAATTCTCCATATAGAGAACCATAGGATCTCTAATAACATTGAAATGTTGTTGTTGACTTGTAATGTTATACTTATGTTCCAAAAAACTTGTGTGATTTTGCAGCTCAACTTTTTCTGCACTGCAAACAATTTCATTTTTTTTCTTTCAAAATCTTAAATGAAGAAAAGCATAAGGGAAATGACTTACCTCCAACTAAATCACAATCTTCCCTATGATAGAGGTCATAACTGTCATAAATGGGCTAAATCTTTTCATAAGATTGTTGAAAAGAATCATTTTCTAGATGAAATGATATTTCTGATATTTTTTGGAAATCAACCTCATCATAGTTATTGTACTCATCATATACAGGTAAACAAAAGACTTCTTGAAGATCATAATTAACAAAGTTAGAGGCAACATCTTGCTCCTCAACAGGATACTCTGTCAACTTCTCCTCATGACCTCCTTCCTGTTCATGTTCACTGTCAGCTATGTCTACATTCCACTCCTTCCTTAACTTGATATGAAAATTTTCCACAGGTTTTGAGATTGTCCTCAACCTTTTGAGCATCAATGAACATCTGCTGCAAGGTGACAAACCTTCTTTCTAGGAAAAGAAGAGAAAAATATGGATGAAGAGTTGTTACATAACACTATCTAGCAACAACTTTAGGAGGTCAGATATCTAAAGAACTCACCCACAAACCAATGGAACCAACCTATAGATTTTCAAACCACAAAGCAACATCTCCAACCAAAGATTTGGAAAATAACGTCATAACATCTTCATGCTTGATTTCCAAATTGTCAATGGCATTATGAAAAGATCCCAAATGCTTCTCAGCTATAATATGATCTTCTCCAACAAAAAGAGGCAGATATTCTAAAAACTTGGGAGGGTAAGGATGAATAGTAGATGGCAGCTTTAAGGGTTTAAACTTTTTTTTCTCTTTTTTCTGGACTGAACATCAGTAGGCTGAAAGTGAGGTTCAATGGATTGATTGCAAATTCCAACAGTGGTGGTAGAAGATGGTACTATGACCAGAGAAGGTGGTGAATCGGTTGTATTATTCACATGGTTATAGGGCTAATCATGTTCATGGAGGATTTGAATACAAACAATGTTCTCATATGTTGCAGATGAAGGACTAGGGAGGATTTGAATACAAACAATGTTCTCATATGTTGCAGATGAAGGACTAGGGTCAACATCAACTATGTAAGAAGAATGTAGACCTTTTTCTTTCAAAGAGGGATATACAATAGTATGATTATGGTCATCAAAGTAAACAAAGAAAATGATAATTCTCTTGATATATGAAGGAAAGGACATGAAAGAACTGATAAAAAAAATTGAGCTCTTGAAGAAAACTTATATCTTGATACCAAGGCTTCCTGTGTCATCCTTCCATTTTCTGTTTGCGCTCGTTCCTCAGTGGAGTCCTGTAACTTGATTTGAATCACCAACAAGTTTCTTCAAATGTGTGGAGTCGCCATGGTGAAAATTTGCAGTCTGTTCTGTTACCAATCCTTGCTCACCATCAAGAACTGGTAGTAATCTGTGTCGTACAACCTAGGGAAGATCTTCAACTTTGTCTCCAGCAATGACGCCAAAAATGTTGGCACTAGAAGTCAGAGCTAGACTGTTGTAAGTGTAAGCCTAGTACCCATCAAAATATAAATGGTTAAAACAAGTTTATACTTGAGTGGATCAACGAGACTGAGTAAAAAAAGGAGAGGGCAACAGACTGTCTGCAGAGGTATTCCATTGGGCATGGAGTCATAACATCCTACAGATCAAAGACATTTAAACTGTATACCAGATAAAAGTTTTATATAATGATGAGTAGAAGCGTAGAGAATATGACAAAAGGAAGAACATCCATTGTACATAGATCTTTTCTGCAAACAAATTAAAGATTACTCAAATAATAAACAATGATTTATTGGGCAAGCTACAACATATCCTTTGTTGTTCATGAATCCATCAATCAATGGCAGCCATGATCCTCAAAACTTGCAATATATTCAAACAAGAGGATGACAAGAGAAATGGAAAACAAAGAATACGATCTGATAAACAACTCTCAAGAATCTTTAATGACATAAATGCTGATTACAAACAGGCCCTCAGGCTTACAAATGAGCAGCTAAACTGCTCCTCCAACTCTCTCCTCTCTTGGATCATGAATCCAACTTTTTCCTTATCAAAATCCCCTTCATATATAGTGAATGATCTCTCTCTACCCTAAGGAGGTTGAAACCAAGGAGCTACATACGATCCTCCTCCATTTAGGACTATGTTACAAAAGATTCCAACAAAAATATAACAAATTCCTATTTTTTTGGATCTTGTATATTGTGATAAATGCGTTTTGAAACATGTCATGCTGCTTGATTTGGTGATAGAACACATGTCCCTCATGTCCAACTACCTCCTAGGAAACCATTCGAACCCCCTCAGACAAGTGACAACCCTCATACAACTTGGATTTATCAAACTGTTAGAGTTGCAACGCCTTTGACAATGTGCACTACGAACTTTTCTGTAGGTGATGATTTCAACTTTTCTCCCAAACGACACACCGGGTTAGATTGATTTTTGGTCAGCAAGTCCACGATATTATGATTCATCTCGACAAATTTTTTTAGAAGAACCCAGATGGAGATTTGAAAGTTATGATTGAAAAATGACTCTGCTATGTGCCAATTGGTACAAACTGTTCCAAATTACCAGTTCGCAGCGCCTTTGACAGTACGCGCTGCGAACTTTCCTATAGGTGTCTCTTTACTTTCAAAATGATTCCAACCTTTAAAAAATTGCATAAGAAGTTGGGAAAAACCTTCCAGAGCCTACTACAAACCTATTGAAACTTGAAGTAACCTTGGAGTTAAATTTAGCTCAAGACCCAAAATCATCACTTCAGTTGTAATTGTATGCACAACAATAGTTGGAGGATGAACAAGCTGCAAGTAGCAGATGAGGAAAGAAGAATATAAATCCAACTTGGATGAGGCTGCAGATAGGCAGAATTGAAACAACTCTGTGTAAAACAAAGGGTTTGCAGTGCTAGTGGTTAAGTTTGCAGCGCAAATTGAACTAGGTTTTTATGAAAAGCTTGTAAGATTTTCCATGCCCGAGGAGAAAAATATGAGTTGATAGGTTAAAACCGCAGACCTAGATGAATCTCCACTGAAAAGGGTTTGATCTATCAAGAAAACAGAGAGTTTCCAACGCAGATTTGTAATGGACAGTTCACAGTGTAGGGTTAGCAATGGATAATGTCACTGTTGCAAGAAGAAACTATAAATTGCTCCTTTGATATAACAAACTTGAAAATGGCCAAGGTTTAGGATACCAATGCTGACCCCTATTTCTTTCATGATGATGAGCATTATCATGACACCAACACTCTTACATGGACTAAGGTCAAAATTTTTGACTCCTAAACATTTCATGTGCTAATAGTGTGAACAAGACAATTGTTCTATTTTCAAATTATTATTAGAAGGTAGATTGATTGCACTAGTCAATTCTCACTGAAGCTTTTTTTGATTAAAAAAATAAAATGTGGTGTTTTTTTCGTTTACCAATAAACAAAACTCTTTGGAAGATTTTTCTTCTATTTATATGATGCATCTCTATTTACGCTGCGTCTCATTATTCATTCAAGGACAACCTTGAACTCTATTCATTTAAAAAAACCTTTAAACCCACGATGTTGGAAGATGAATCTTGAATTTTGCAATTTGAGGTTTTGGAAAATGTTTAATCCTAGCCCACTAAGATTATTGCAATGAATTAAAGATGATTTCTCGGAGGGGTGAAATTATCGACTCCATACAGATATTTAGAAATGCCAAAAACAAAAACTTGCACTGGATGAGAGATGTTCAAACGATATTATGTGAGCTACAAGCTAACTAATACAATTATATTCTAGTGTTTTACATATATTTATTAATAAACTTACTAATAAAAATATATAGAAATATATAAAAACTATTATTTTTCTAAATTTTTCCAAATATTCATTATCACTAACATAAAAATATAAATAAAAGATCAATTTAAAAGTATTTTTTTTTTTTTTTTTTTAATGTTATTTAAGTTTTTTTTTTTAAACCTTCATTCAAGTCTACTAGTGTTTTATCTAGGTTCTAAAACTTCATTCAAATCTAGTGACTAGATTTTATCAAAACAAATGGGCGATAGTCCTATTAGGTCTATAAAAGGAAATATTTTAATATATTAAAGGGTGATGTGATATATTATTATTTTTATAAGAATTACTTAGCAAGGGCTATTTTTAAGGTCGACAATTTTTTTACATCCTTCCATATCTTGGTTTTAGTAGTGGAGGAATTTTGGTTTTGGAGGTTATCTTTGAATCAACACAATATTTGAAATTTTCAAATATCTTATTCTTCATATTTCAATGAATTTTTTAAATATTTTTTTTCCTTTTAAAAGTCAAAGTTTTTTTTAATAAAAAGATGGATGAATAACAAACCTAATGGGTAGTGGGTGGAAGGATCTTAAAATGAACCAATCATTAATTGATGGCACTAGAAAAAGGATGCAAAAGAATCTCTAAATCTTATTTCCTAAACACAATCTCATATCACCTTCTTAAAGATATGTTGTTGATATAAATTCAACAATGACTAAGAAGTCAAACCCTTCTAACATGTTTTCCAAACTTTGATTTAGATAATTCAAACCAAGAAAATAATCCTATTCCTTTAACTAAATTAAATGATGTGAAATGAAATTGTTGCTTCTATATCCTCTTTTGGAAACACAACCCAATCCCACCCTCTCTAAGGGTATGTTGTTGATACAAATCTAATAATGATAATTCAAACCAAGGAAATAATCATATCCCTTCAACTAAATTAGATGGTGTGAAATCAAATTGTTGAGAGTAACAATTTTTCATTAATTATCTTAATAAATAAATTTAAGAAAAAAAATTAATTTATTAATTTGCAATTTTTTTTAAGGAAATCTCTTTCAAGGAAGTAATACTATTCCTTTAATTAAATTAGATGATGTGAAATGAAATTGTTGTTACTCTAACAATTTTTTATTAATTACTTTAATAGATAAATTTAAAAAACAAAAGAACAATTTATTAGTTTGTAGGTTGAAAAATCCTTAGACTCTTACAGAATTTCAAGTAAATATCCCAAAAGTAGTTTGTTTAGACCAAGACCTTTTAAAAAATGACTTTTTTCCTGAGGAAATTACCCTGAAAAATCCTGGGTCATTCAAATTATAAAGAAATAATCACTCATCTATAGATCTAACAATTTCTTGCTTGCTGAATTTTGAGTAAATATCTCAAAAATCTTTTTATTGAACGTTTAGAGTACGAATTTTTACAATATATTACGAATTTTTACAATATATTAATTACGCCGAAAGGCATATACCTATTGACAATGGGCACATTTAATATATTTTTAGTACTTAATCAGTTTTATATGGACAAGATTAAATATTGTTGAAATATTGTATGGAACTCTTACCGCATTGTCTTACCACGACGATTATTTAATGCACAGGATTCTGCGATTATTTAATGCCACGAGTGACTTGTGGCTTTGCTAGTCTAATCTGAATTGAACACTGAATACTGAATACTACCATTTCGGAATATGCTACCATACTAATCTGAGAATTTCGTAACACTGAATACTAGCATTTCGGAATATGCTACCATACTAATCTGAATTTGGAATACTGAATTGGATCTCTCAATGCCAAGCAAAAAATAGAGGACTTGAACATTCCCTTCATACTTTGCTGTGAGCATTTCGGAATATGCGAGTATACTAATATGAATTTGTAACACTGAACTGGATCACTCCGTCGCCAAGCGAAAAAAGATAAAAAGAGTAAATCCATCCAACATCTGAAGTTCGATTTCTCAGCTTAATGTTAAAAGTGTGCCGGCTTTTTTAATTGTTATTTTTTTGAACTCCATAGATATATTTCTTTCGGATCTATTAGAAATGACAATGAACATTGACCAAGGATTCAATCTCCAAATGTAATTTATTGCATATACATATATATATATATATATACACGCGTTTCTTCTGGGTCTGCTCGCTCTTTGCAGCGGAGCCCTTTTTCCTGATTTGGTTTTTGTGCAGTAGGGGTGCCACACAAATAATCCTGCCCTCGTGCTCGTTTTCCTGAATAAAGAAAATCTTTATCCACTGATGGCTGTGGAAGTACCTCAATCGCCCTCTAATGGTGAAACCCAAAACGGAAAAGACGATAATTCCCAAGAAAACGATGGCGCACAGGTGCAGAAGAACAACGCTGTTTCTAGAGACACTTCCAGTCCTGGGCGAGTCTCTAAATTTGTCTTTGCATTTATTTAATTCTTCATGAAGGGCATACCATTCCCGAGGGTTTTAAGGCTTCTATTCATTGGCTTGCCTTGCAATTTTTTGACAGAAAAATCTTCATTGGTGGTCTATCGAGGGAAACAACCACAGGTATGAATGGCTTTTTTGTTCTTAGCTTATATCTGTTCCGATTTCTATCTGTTTTTATGCTATGCTTGTCATGGAACGTGAGTATTTGAGCGGGGGTTTAGTACTTGTGGGCGTTAGGGTTTTATAGGTATAGGTTTGATGTATTCAGACTGTTAACAGGAGGCGTTTGTAGAGTATAGATTACATGCCTCATTCGTCATCGAGAGTGGTTTCAAGAGAGTGATTAGTCCAGGGTCCTTGTGAGATAAGCTAGGATTTTCATGGGTGCTAGCATTTGTGTGTTTTAATCCTGTTGGAAGTGCACAGCCATGGTGTAGTCCTTCTCTGGAGCGACGATCCTTTTAGGTATTTAAGAATAGATAGTCTAGGGCTTTAATAGCGTGATTGGAGGATTTTAACGGGTATATTTTTGAATGCATCGCAACGACTTTCACCAAGTATTTCAGCAAGTATGGGGAGCTTAAAAACTTGGTCATAATGAAATACCACCGCACCACAGCCAACCCTAGGGGTTTTGGGTTTGTGAGTTATGCTGATCCCTCTGTTGTAGACAAAGTCATTAAGGATTTTCATGTTATAGATGGGAAAATGGTAAGTTCTAGGTTAACTGTCTCTTAAGATATTAGCTTTCTGCTGGAAAATTTAATGGCCACTTTTTCTATGCTCTTTATTGATCAACACACATGGTATCCAAATGGGCTGCTTGTTTCTTACCACATGGTATGGAGAGTTTTGGGTTTGACAGGTGGAAACCAAAAGGACTATTCCAAGAGGGAATATGGCACTCAAAGGCCCCAAAACCAAGAGAATTTTTGTGGGTGGTATATCTATGTCATGTCAATCACAGAAGGTGGGTTCACTGACACTTTGTCAAATACCATATGCAATGCCATCTTACGGCCTTCCAAGTTATCAACCAAACTGTGTCAGAAAGGAAGTTGCTTCTTGTGATTTTTTTAGCTTACTTTTGGAGAAGCTAACATTTCTTCTTGTTTGCAGATGAGTTCAAGGCACTCTTCACGTCCATTTGATGGACCTTCCAACCAAACCATGTTTCCATGGCTAGAACAAGTCAGATGGTGCTCATCTTTGCTGTAGGAGAAAATGTATCCTCGTAGTCAATGCCTTCTTGTTGAGTGAACAATTTTGCAACTAATCATGCTTTGTACTTGTCAAGTGTACCATCTTCCTTGTACTTGATCTTGCACACCCATTTGCAGTTAATGGGTTTCTTCCTTGTTGGAAGAGTTGTGAGGTTCCAAGTCTGACTTTTCATCAAACTCTCATGTATGGTTGCCATGATCTTTTTCCATTCAAGTCTCCCTTTTTCCTCCTCTTGATGATCGCCCCTTGATCATTTCACCTATTTGAACATCTCCAATGGTGTCGTGCCACCACTTGGATCTCTTCTTGGGATTTTCATCATCCTCACCTATATCTATGTCATCTGAATGCTGATTCTGGTTATCTGCATTGGAAATTACTGGCCTAGAAGATTCCTCATACTCAGA
>ML800718.1:7033-19636 GCA_009831015.1 Picea engelmannii
TATATATATATATATCAAGTTGCATCAACCTTGATCATTTTGGCTCCTTCTCATGGGATGATGAAACAAAAACCTATATGGGTGACATATGACAACCAACCCAAAAGAAGGGACAACCAAATTAGGAAAGATTATGTATGAACTAGGATATGGACAAGTTACCCCCTTCAAAGCCTCCTAGTAGCACCACCCTGCGCACGAGTGATAACACTTATCTAGGAGATGGGGATGACCACCAAGGTGAAACAAGAAAAAATGTATAAATTCCAAGCATCGTGATCCATTATGTGATCTATTATCTAACTCAACCGCTTGATCAATACTTTCATGACAAGTACATAAGGCATTAACACTTAATATGAAGTATTGAAACCACAGGGGCTTCACCTTGTTGACCAATATCTTATCACGTTTATTCATAAATGGGGTTTTTTAATTGTGAAAAATAAAGTCAATATATTGTATGTATTGGGGGGGGTGTGGGGTCTAAGGGGGTTTATAGGTATTGGGGGGTGTAAAAATGGGTATCTAGTAAAAATAGGGGTTTCTTTTATTGGAAATATGTATTAGGAGGGGGGTTCAACAAGAGGAGTTTTGGAGGTATTTATCAATATTTAGTGAAATTAGGGGTATTCTTTAATATCCCACAAATGAAGGTGTTATGTCACAAGTTCACTTAGTGAAGACCCCGTGATTGAAACAAATTAGCTCATGTGGGCTAAGCACCATAGTCATAAGTGAAAGTGAGTTGAGCAATATATGGGAAGCATCATCGATCATCTATCTATGGATAGCCATGTATATCATCTATGGATTTCTTATCTATAATGTGGATCAAAAGAGAAAAAATCTCCTTTAGTTACACCTAGATGTGAAGGGGTAACATGTCCCACACATAATTTTCATCACGTGTCAAGGACTTGTAGGATGTCACCAATTATTTGTTTTATAGGATCTCCACCAATTATTGGTGGACATGTTTTCCATGGCACTGACCTTATATCTCATTCTGACCACTGCTCAACAGTGGATGTGTGTTGTCTAAAGGAAAGTAGTTTCTTTCACATTATTTGATCATGTCCCTAGAGCACATTATGTTTCCAATTATTAATGATTCATGCACAATGGTTGATACCAGATTACTTTTTATATAGAGTTAGTACTATGGTGATACATTTGATATGTCGATTTGTTATTAGGAGGGATATTCCACATTATTCTCATCTTTGGTTATGGTGTTCTAGTCACCACTTTGTTATGGTTTGGGCATGTTTTTGTGTGACATGTTGGTACATTGACCTAGGAGATATCCTCCCTAACATATTTGAGTGTATTTGGTATATGTATGACACTTTGATATGATACTTATTGCACCCGTGGAGAGATCTTGTTTTATGCACCCATTTTCATATGATTCCAGGCATTTTAGGGCTTATTTGAGCATGGTTTGATGAGGATTGAGCCATCTTGTGTGAATTCTTGGGCATATTTTGTGGTCTTTGACTCATACATCACATCTTAATGACATATACTACCTATATTGATGGATCTCTCCACTCGTTTACTCATGTTGAGGTCATTATATCCCTCTCAATGACTAGTTTGACCCACTTTTCACTTGATTGGAGGTTTGGTTCTAAAGTTCCCCTGCTTAGGTATTTTATAATGTGGATTGGAAACCTAGATGGAGCGCCTATCGTATTTGGCACATATGTTGAGACATCACATCATATATTATATTATTTTATGGCTAGTGATGGGACTGGCCCCTTCATTCATGGTGTTAGTCAACTCTTGTCATGTGGATTGATGATACTATGGATTGGTTTTCTCCATACTCTTGGGAGTTAATCGTTTTCACTTGATTTGAGGAGTGGTTACACCTTGGAAACCACGTTTTATTCTTGTTTGGAGGCACATGCCACATTTAGAGACTACATGTGCCACATGAAATTTGTTATTTGCACATTGTTTGATGTTTTCTAATAGAGTGACCTATATTAGAGGCTTTTGAGGGATACATTAGAATATGATTAGATTGATTGAATTGGTCGTCAACCTATCTCAAGGAGTCACCCTAGCCTTATGGTGGCATATTTTCTAGAGATTGAAACATGTTGTATGGCCATTGTTACCACCTAAACTAACACCTTTGTGAAAAGTCCCAACATGAGTTCTAACCATGGAAACAAAATGGGAAATACATCGTTGTCACATCAATACACTCTCCCCCTCACTTTAGGCCAAATCTTAGAAGCCAAGGGGGGTATCCCTATATATGAAAGTAAACCTATTTAAGTGAACTAAAACCATGCAAGCTTACAATTTACTTTAATGAATCCACGATATATGTAACAAGGCCATGCACAAGGATCCCAATAAGTGATTAAATTCTTTAAAGATAAACAACTAGAACAATAAAAATAACCACAAGTATAATCCACTTGAAACAGAGAGTTAGGAGCTAGTGGGTGTGTGTGTCAAATCTGATATGTAATATAAACAACACTAGCCACTCCATATTTTCATTTTCATCTATCACTCAATAAATGAAAATTCAAAGAGGTTAGAGACACTTTTAAGCTATTTTAGGGCATCAAGAGTGAAGACAATTAGCATAAATCAATGGTACATTGTGTGATTGTGATTACCAATTGACCAAATGCTAAAAATAGACAAGATTAAGGTTGTCCTTGAACTTCTAAATCTATTTAATGATAAATAACACTAAAATTTCAGATTTAGAGCATGAAAAAGATCATCCAAGAGAGAGAGATTATGCACTAGAGAGAAATGTGTCTTGGATGTTTTGACTTGGGCAAGAGATATTCTATGCAATAAATCCCAACAATTTTTAGAAACAAGTTTTCAAGATGTGTAACCATAACTAAACAAGAACTTGTAAAATAAATGGTGGACCCCCCTAGGGTTTTACAAGTTAACACTTCACCAAATAAATCTCTAAGTAAATTATAAACAATTATTGTCTCATTAGAGAAACAATTCACCACTAGATATGTAAGATAAACTTGTATAAACAATCTAGAAATGAAATAGAGGTTAGCTATGAGTAAGAATACACCTTTGAGCATTAAACCCTAGCCTTAGGGTTTCACCAAATCTGATTTTTATTGTTGCAATTTAATTTCCAAATTTGAGAAATGACTTAAATCATCCCACAAAATGTTAGATAAGACCTTCAAGCTCCTTTATATAGGTTCCTTTTTCCTCCTTAGGATTAAAGATCAACAATTAAGCACAAACCCTTGAATAAATTTGTCTAGGAAATAAAATGAATTGTTAACTTTACACTAGACAAAGAAATAAATCAACATAAAGATATTTATTTGATTTTTCATCGTTAGATTTCCTTCTAAACAAATAAAAATAAAAGATTTTGAATATCAATTTTTTTTTGTTGGTTGTTGGGAGAAGACTAGTGCCTTTTCTCCAGATAGGGTTTATGGGTCAAGAAGTATGCCTCTCTAAAATTTGGTCACTTCTATCTTAAGGATTAGGGTAATATATTAGAACTCTAAGGGTAGAGTAATCCCTCACCTAATCAAGAATAAGATATGAGGACCAAAAACCTACAAGAAGGGATTTCACAAGGGAAAAACCTTCACCAACTAGATCAATCATGGCTTGAATAAAATACTTAAACACCCTTGCCATGAACCAAAGGAAAAAAAGACAAGAGATTGATCACTTACCAAACCAACAAAGGAAGATGCAAGATATAGAAACCCTAGATGTATTCCTTCCAAGTGGTTAAAAACCCTTCAAATAGATCAATCCTGCTAGTTATTAGAAGTCTTGAACATTCATAACAATTATTTGATGCACCATGAAAATCACCAAGAAAGAGAGAGATCCAATAATTGGCACCAACACCTCTAATAGGTAGATCTTCAACCAACTATATTCTCAAATAATTTCCAACAACAACAACCATTTGGAATGAGAAGAGAACCTTTATTTATAGATGAGGCTTCTACATCCTCATCATTCTTTATTATTTCCTTGCCCTAAAATATAGCCTACAAAAAGTGACTTTACATCCACAAAGTAAAGGGGACTAAGTCAAACTACAAGTAAAATGTGCCACATTTACAATGTTACCCTCATGAGAAGGAGATGCCCTATAAATAAAGGGTCTATTTGGTGAATAAACTCAAAGTTCCCTTGAAGAAGTGAAATGGAAGTCTCAAAACATGGTGTAATAACTTCCCAAACAAGCAAAGGGCCAACATCTAGCCTCCACAGGTGGAATGACCTCATGAATTATGTGAAATGACCTTCAAAAGGTGGATGACTCAAACAATGCTCATATATCCTCAAAAGATTCTTCCAAGGTGTGACTGTGTCCTCATCTTAAGCAAACATGCCTCCACAAAGAATGGAAGGGGGCCCTCCATGTCAAATCAAGTCATAAAACCCCAAAAATGGCTAGCACAAAGTCCACACGTACGGGTCGTCCCTCCAATCAAGAAATGCATGACTCAAAAAGTGATGAAATGAAAGAGCATTATGAAATATTCAAAGTGGCACGTGTAGAGGTGACTAATGCAAGTGAAAATAGGACATATGTGCCTCAAAGGATGTGACCAATTCCTTGGGATATGTGTACTACCTTGAGAAGTGTGAAATGCCTTGGGAAATGTGAAACTAAAAGAGCATCTATGGAATCATATCCAAGAGTAGATGGACAAAGTGTGATACATACATAAGATAGGGGTCCATGCTTAAGCCTAATATAAGTGTGTTTTAAATAGGTATGACAACCTTTACAACATGAGCAACATTTTTACATTACATACAAAGAAGTGAGAGAGACTAAAAAATCCCCTAGATCATGTTGATCAAGGAGGATCTCGGTGGCCATCCACCTTTTCCAACTGGCTCAAAACAATTTTTTGGCAACTTACTATTTTTAGCAGTTTTTCGGGTCCCAAACTTTTGAGGCCATTTTGAGGGCCTAAACGATGTTTTTTCACAATCGGGCACCTCAAAGATAGCTAAAACTTGTTATTGATCCCTCTAAATGAAGCTCCTCGTCAATACCTTTCCAACAAGCTATTGTGTGCCCTAAACAAAGATCGTATGCAAAAGTTACAACCCCGAGAAGTTGATGTACTAACTTACCCCAACGGGGCCCACATGACTTTTGGTGCTTCATCTCCTAGGGTTAGGTTTTTGAATGTCTATGGTTTTGGCATTCATGTTTATGGTAAAAATGCCTTTAGAGCCTCGTTGTACTCATCTTCTTGCGAATGAGCATAGTCGTCACATCTCTTCTCAAAGATAAGTTGCCACCATTCTAGCAAGCTTGTTTTCAGTCTACATTTTACAGTTTCAACATATTTCGTATTTAATATAAGTCAATTTTTTACTATATCTCTATTATTTTTCACTGTGTCTCTATGTTAACATTATAAATATGTGGTTTCATTTCATTCCACTCATAAATCTGGATCAGTGGTATTAGAGCGGTTTGCTCCTTGTCGTTTTTTAATGCATGTTCTCGATGCGGTTAGGGTATAGAGTGTTGGGTCTTGAGATTGTTTCTCTTGAGGAAAAATACTCTTGCACGCCCAAGAAATTTTCCATGGCAGACAAAAAGAAATATGATGGGACAGGAGATCCTTTCAAAATGTTGCTCGAAGAATTCCTTGAGCAACTTTGCACAAATCCTTCAATGACTGTCGACAAACGACACATCCACCTCAAGAGGAGGCGTCGTCCCCTTCAAGGTACAATTCAATTTTGATGTTCCTATATTTGAAGGTCAAATAAATGCGTATGTCGTAGATAAATGGTTAAACCTTCTAGAAGGGTATTTTTCTATCCACAATTTTTTTGATAGAGAAAAGATTACATTTGCACTCCTCAAGGTCATCGCCCATGTCAAAGATTGGTGGGAGACTTTATGTGAGAAAAAGGAAATAGAGGTTCCACATTATTTGCAGTTGCACCCACTTGGGGTTCTTTCAGGGATGTTATTAAAAAACAATACTACCATGTTGGAAGTTATGACGACTTGTATACAAGATGGACCACGCTGCGGTAGGAAAGAGACCATATAGTGTCAGAGTTCACAAATGTCTTCCATACCTTGCGCACCAATATGGGTATCAAATATTCTAAGAAACATCTGGTGCTCAATTACCGTGGTGGTTTGCATAGATACACCCAAACAAAAATGGAGTTTTTGGACATCTCATCCTTGGGCGTTGTTGAAGGAAAATCTCCCTGCAGACAGGTAGATCGCCTCAAAGAGCTAGACTCTTAACTCTAAGACAGAAAGTGCTTATCATGGTCACTGACTTCCTTTTAGATCTAGGTGGACTAGTGTGTGAGAAGGAAGGAGAAAAGAAGTACCTTTTATCGGTGTTTGTCCCTGCACGCTCCGAGTTGAGCTCCAATCTTTCGCTCCTCGATAAGCTCTGTAGACAAACAAAATACAACCACTTCCTACTCTATCAAGATTAGTCCGAAATAGGTCTATCTACTAAAGAGACAAATTCATGTAAGATTGAACACGAATTAGAAAGAAACAGGCCAAGCAAATTATATTAATGAGGACAAAACATTGCTTACAACCGTAGATGGAATTGCAGCAGTTTCGTCAAGTCCTCCTTGTCTAAACCTTTCTCAAAAGATCCACGATCTGAATGATGATAGCTTCACCGATTGCTCCCTATGAGATCATAGGTCTCTTGCTTCCAAAATATCTCTGTTCCAACACCACTTATAAGATCATAAGTTTGGTGTGATTCTCCTTTTCCATTCCCCTTTCACCATTAGAAGGCTTGCTTATATAGCCTTGGAGAGGCTTTAACCACTTGAGATATCCTTGGGGAAGTTGAGGATTTTCCTCCTTCAGTTGAGGATCTACCCTAAGATCATGTTTGGACTAGGAATTCGAGCTCAACAACCTTCTAAGAATGAAAAGATCCTTCCCCCATTCATCTCAACAACTCAACTGCTGCCTAAAATAGGTAGCGCTCCCTCAAAAGGGCCATCAGAGCGTTGTAGCGCTCCCTAGTAGTGTTTAGGGGAGCGCCAACACTCCTAAAGACACCAACGCTCCCTCAGAAGGGCCAAAGGAGATTTATAATGCTCCCAAACAGTGTAAGGGGGAGCACCAGCACTCCCAGAAGAGGTATAGGGGAGCGCTCTCCTCCAAAACTTAGTTTTTTGGGTGCTTTCAGATGGAAAAAGGTTTATAAGCCTGCTGACTCATTTCTTCTCTTCCAAATCAAATGTTTGAGGTGTTTCAAGTGTCCTTCTCATGTCGTTATAGGCATGACATAGGCATCATGACAATATGCTTTATTTAACACTTGCGACACTTGTGAGCAAAGTGCGACACTTGCGACCCTTGTAATGACGACACTTGCGACACTATCAAAGTGAGTATTTTTTATGTGTAACCGATTGCCCCCCAAAGTATGAAGTTAGAAGATGAGAACTGATAACTGAAATGCTTTGTATACTTTCAAGCAAGGGTATAGACGCAGAGAACCTGACAAAAACTGCACACAAACATCCAACAAATATTATGACATGTTTCAAACCCAAGGCAGACATACCTATGCTTGGGTGATCAAGACTTGCAAGATATGGCCGCCATAAAATACACTGCGGATCCATAATTGTATTGATAAAAAGGTATAGCCACTGAAAATACACTGTGGATCTATACTCTTATGACATGAACTGATCGTAGCCATGAAGAATACACAGTGGATCTACGAGATGAAAAGACATAGCCACGACCAATACAAAGTGGATCTATGTCACAGTATATGTGTCATTGTTCAAAAGAAACTCCATTGCAACCTGGGAAAAGTACATATCAAAGTGATCACTCAACCCAGGGTCTTCTTATCGATCCCAATGTAGTACGAATCTAACCATGTGAATAGATGTCCTGATGTCGAACATGGCAGAAACCACTTGATTACCGATCAATGATGTAAATTGTTAACAAGCGCGAGGGAGATCACCATTAATTCAAATGATTCCCAAGGTACTCTAGTACATTCCAACGAATGTGAATGGATGAGTTGGAGTCGAACATCCGTGGAATCATCCGATTAGAGGCCAATGATGTAAACCCACTGTCGAATGTGAGGAGGCCTTTCATTGAGACATGCAGGTCCCAAAGTACTAACTGGTTTCTAAATCTGATTCTTGGATAATGTGTTGAAGTCGACAGGAATAGACTCGTCGAAGGAGGGCCTTGATGTATCTCCCATCAACGACACGAAATGGACACAGAGATGTAATTGGTAGATTAAATGAACATGGACTGACATGGGTATTGAGACAAGATATTTGTGATGGCTGACTCTTGAGGCGGATACTTCCCTTGAACACTGAGGCACAACAATAGAAACATGACATGGACCAAAACTTTATGATGCAGTGGATGTTGTGACTTACGTCAGGCGACCCAAAGGAGTGAAAGAAACTCAAAGGATTGGCTCAGTGCAGAGGTTTAGCAGATTATAATGTGCACAAAGACAAAGTGTCGTGTTCAAGGGCGACTCTGAGAGTTACTTGGTAATGTTCTCAAAAAAATGTTTGGCTTGCTTCTTTCAATTTTTTCCCCCAT
Organism: Picea engelmannii; assembly: GCA_009831015.1. Taxonomy (NCBI): domain Eukaryota; kingdom Viridiplantae; phylum Streptophyta; class Pinopsida; order Pinales; family Pinaceae; genus Picea; species Picea engelmannii. The sequence continues at coordinate 15,657 of ML800718.1, forward strand.
CCAGATAGACGAGTACCTCTTTTTAATTTAACGAGCTTGAGGAGGATAACACATGCTCGATAAAACTCACCTTCGGTAAGTTCATCTTCCCTTTTTTAACGAACTGGAAGAAATAAGGGTTCGATCCCATATGGGTCTGTCGATGTTTTGTTAGCGAGTCCAAAGACAGAAAACTCAAAGGTTTTTCATGATTATAGAGTCTGGAAAAACACTTAAAAGATAAATCTCTCAGTTTCTTTTTCGTAAAGTAGTCTGATGAGACTGAAAAAGAGATAAACTATCGCTCAACATACGTTTTCTTCAAATACTTTAACGAGCGTGAAAAAAAAAATGTCGCTCGGTGATCTTTTCATCTTTAGAGAGTCTGAAAAGAACTTAAAGATGACTTCGGTGTTGTCCTTTTTCGTAATGTTAGTCTCTCAAGGCCGAAAAAGAGATAAATTAGCACTCGAAAGACGCCCTTTCGAACCTTTTAACGAGTGAAAGGAAGCAAGATCACTCAGTAATCTTTTCATGTTTAGAGAGTCTGAAAAGAGATTAAAGGAGACTCCAGGGGGTTCCTTTTTCGTGTATACATACAGGTCCGAAAAAGATATAAAAGTCTACCCGGATGCATTCTCATGTATTTATGAGCACGAGAAAGAACAAAGACTAAGCTTGGTATGCCCCCAGGTTAAAAGCTGGTGACTTAGCTCCAGAATGATCGGAAAAGGCTGGAGACATGCCCTCCAAGCTTCAATTCATGCATCGGCTCTAAGGTTGTCACCAATTTCTCTAGGAGAGGAGAAAAAGGAGAAGGGTGGATGAAAAGAAGGTTCAAGAGAGGTGATTGTTTCATTTTTTAACGAGCTTGACACAGGAAAAGAACTATGCTCAAGGCCTCTGCTTCATTTTTTAACGAGCTTGCCACAGAGAAGAGAAAACTATGCTCGTGGTTTTGTCTGGATCATGGCTTCCAAGAGGATAATGCTCTAGAAGGATACCATGTCGAAGGATAAAACGTGGTCATGGCCTCCAGGAGATCTTCGTTGGATGGAAGATAATCACTCGAGAAGGAACACATGTCGAGGGTCGTGACAGGGGTAAAGAGATTAGGCTCCAATAACCCTACCAAATAAATCACCATGTCCACTACCGGATCCAAATCGTCAGAAGTTGAGGTCATGGGCGACAACGCCACATAATTGACATGCGACGAGGGCGATACTGTCTTCATATAAGAACCACTTAGGGAGGTAACCCAGTCGGGGCTGATGAATGAAAGTTGATCAATAGTCACAATTCTTCCATTGCGAGGGAAAGATATCACATGGAAAAGAGTGGATACAATAGCTTTCATGGCATAGACATAATCTTGCCCAAGGAGTAAAGAGAAATCCAAGGGGTCTCGGACTACCATGACATCGATAAAGACAGTTTTCCCTCCCAAAGTTACAGGAAACTGAGGAAGGATCCCTAAATGTTGACTAGTTCTTCTGTTAAAAGCTAACAAATTATGTGTAACCGGTGCAAGCTGCGGGCAACCCAAAGTGTACCAAGCAACATAAGACAAAACACTAACGGACGCACCTTCATCTATCAACGTTTGAGGGACATCCTGACCACGAACCTGTACTATAATATGGAAAGGAATGTGGGAGGGAAGACGAGGTCCAATTAGCGCACCCCAATCAAAAAGGATGGCCTCATTACATGGAGGGGGTTTCGCAGGAGAAGGAGGAATGCCCCCTGGTACGGTAGAGTCTGTATTAACAAGAAAAACATGGGCATATCGGGTTTACTCTCTATAAGGAGAGTAGGATCGATCGATGAGTGGATCGGATCAACCAATGGTGGACTTGGATAGACCACTTTGGCACTCTTCAGAGGAAGAGTGGGACTGACCGAGGAAGGGACTGGGTCAGTCACTTTGACATTCCTCAATGGAGGAATGGGATCGACCGATGGCGAAACTGGATCGACCACTTTGGCACTCTTTAGAGGAAGAGTGGGACTGACTGAGGAAGGGACTGGATCAATCACTTTGACATTCCTCAATGGAGGATTGGGATCGACTGATGGAGAAACTGGATCGACCACTTTGGCACTCTTCAGAGGAAGAGTGGGACTGACCAAAGAAGGGACTGGATCAGTCACTTTAGCATTCCTCAATGGAGGAATGGGATCAGCCGATGGAAGAACCGAATCGACCACTTGAGTTTCATTCTCCAAGGGAAGAATGGGGTCGATGGGTGGAAACAGATCGACCACTTTGGTGTCATTCTTTTGATGAAGAGCAGAGCTGATCGATGACGGAACTGGATCAGCTACTTGGGTTCATGGTTCAATCAAGGAGGAAACTAGATTGACCACCTGATCAACCGGACCGACCGGGGATGGAACCGGATTGACCAGTCCATCAACCAATGATGGGTCAGAGGAAAGCTTACAATAACCTTTTGGAAGTTGAATTTTTTCCAAAAGAGAAGAAGCCTCGTACATGCGAGGACAAAGGTGAGAGTAATGATTACCTTTACATAACATGCAAGGGAACTTGACAGTTTTCTTCTTCTTACCAACCTGAACATCACTAGTTGACAGGGTATCATCGACATGACCAACAGAGGCTGATGACGTGGAGGACCACATTTCTAAGACCTGGGTAAGACCGGGGCAATCCCTCAGAAAGTGGTCACCCTTACAAATACTGCAAGGGAATTTGGGTTTTGGATTCTTCATTTTAATCTTGTTGACCTCATCAACACTCCCAGTACTATTAACAGTAACTAGTTTCTTAGAGCCAACATCTGATGTTGTTGGGGTCTTTGTCCTTTTCGGGTTCTTCTTCTTCTTCTCTTTCCGTTTCTTCTACTTCTGACCAACCTGGCTACTTGCTTTAGAGCTTTCACTAGGCGAAGAAGGAGAAATGGAAGGAGACTTAATGGGAAAAGAAGGTGAAAATTCGATGTGAGGTTGATGTGTGGGTGTTGTACTGACATCTAAAGTATTAGGTGCAGCTAAAACATTGGGAGGATTCGAAATCACCGGAGTGGGGAACAACCAAACTGGTAATCCGATAGTGAGTCCTGGAAGACTCAGTGTGGCAATGTATGGAGGACTAAAGTTTCCAAACGAAGGAAACGTATAAGGTTCCCCAAGAGAAGGGGTTCCTCCATTGGTACTCACAGGATTCGATGCCATTATCACTGACTCGACCTAAGGTCCACTAAGTAAAACAAACAACACACGTTACGAATATGAGAAGCAATCAATCAAACAAACCTTCCCACGATGAAACCATTAGTTGGTGATGAAATCCAACATCGCGAGATAAAAATAGGAAGGGGCGGGGATAGAGCGGGTGGATCAGTTACGTTAGCGACCTGCTTAATGGACTTACGCCTTGGTGCAAGATTCCATGCAGTAATTGTGGATTTACCCTCCAAGGATCCTGAGTGATTTTGACCAACGTCTATTCCAGGTATAGTAAGACTTCCCTTCACCGTCACCTTGTGTGAGACCCTAAAGATTGTGGCTACTAATGTCACCAACTCGTAGTCAGCCCCTGGGCGGGTACAGTCGACAGTCCAGTCGGAACGTATGGGTAGGATAACAAGTCCGAAATCATCTTGAAAGGCTCCCACACATAATCGTGGGTATACCTTCTAGTGACCCCCAATATACGATCTGACCACTACAAACAGTTGGTCCACAGAGGGATAATCTCTGTAACTCACCCGAATGCGACCTTGTGCGTAACCCCTGTGTGAGAGGGGGATCCCAACAAGCCAATACGACAATTGGATTTGACTCTCCCTACCGCAAGATACTAAGTTTGTTCAATAGCTTTGGAAAGTTATCCTTTCAACCTATTCCAAATCCCTACACCTTAAACTAATGTAGGTTTGCTAACAAAGATGTAAAAAGTCTGATAAATTTTAGTTAAGCGTTGATTTTAATGGCTGTTGTTTACTCAGAGGGTGTACGAAAGTGAAACTGAT
>ML800718.1:20048-38477 GCA_009831015.1 Picea engelmannii
TCCAAAAAATATGCATGAAATATGATAAGCAATCGTTTCTTTTCAATGAATACCTATTTAAGGGAAAGAGGAAGAGTCGTTTTCACTATCAAACACTTGATAAGGAATGCCCTCAATCAATTTTGTTCTCAATCAAATCCAATATGATGCTACAACATTCCAGAAATGCAAACTAATATGCAAACTAATCATTAAGACATACTTTTGTCATTTTCATGCGAATGATGATCAATTCAATGAAAAACTTGTCCTGCCAACTACCCTTTCAGATCAAGGAGATTCGGACAAGAAAACGCAGATTTCACACAAACAACACACCCTTTTGCAATCAAACAAGAGAAAGAAAATCAAAAACGCAAAAGGAAGGAGAAAGAGATTGGATCATATGACCTCAAAGAACCAAATGAGAAGAGTCATAGACTTCTAATGTCCTTCACTAGAGTTCCCGCTCAGTCGGATAGGAGAGAAGAAAGCAGGGGATCGATTTCAAGCTCTCAACAACAAAAACTCAAAAAATAATGAATAAGGGCATAAAATCTGAACAGCAAGGTGTTTAATTCTTAGGAGGAATCATTTCAAAGGTCAAAGGAAGAATCATTGAATCACAAAACAACTCAGCAAGTGAAAAAACAGGGTCTAGACCTCCAAAAAATGCAATTTTTGAAGAGATTTTGGGAAAAAAAGGTTGGTGCTATGGTATAAGGGCCACCAGAGCGTTATAAAGCTCTGTCTAACACTTCCATGGAGTGCTGGCACTCTGCTAACATGGACAGGGGGGCGCCAGGCTCAAAAAACTCACAAAAAGTCCAAAAAACCCAATTTTTCAATGGAATTTTGGCAATCAACCTGAGTGTGATGGGGTAAAGAGTCAATCAGAAAATGCAATCAGATATTAAGGGGTGAACAAGGTCAGAAAACAAAGGGTAAGACAAGGTCTATGAGGAAAAATCAAAACCAAAATTTTTGATTCAATTCTCCCCAGTGGAGTCGTCAATTTCTGTTGAAGGAAAATCTCCCTGCGGACAGGTAGATCTCCTCAAAGAGCTAGACTCTTAACTCTAAGACAGAAAGTGCTTATCATGGTCACTGACTTCCTTTTATATCTAGGTGGACTAGTGTGTGATAAGGAAGGAGAAAAGAAGTACCTTTTACCGGTGTTTGTCCCTGCACGCTCCGAGTTGAGCTCCAATCTTTCGCTCCTCGATAAGCTCTGTAGACAAACAAAGTACAACCACTTCCTACTCTATCAAGATTAGTCCAAAATAGGTCTATCTACTAAAGAGACAAATTCATGTAAGATTGAACATGAATTAGAAAGAAACAGGCCAAGCAAATTATATTAATGAGGACAAAACATTGCTTACAACCGTAGATGGAATTGCAGCAGTTTCGTCAAGTCCTCCTTGTCTAACCCTTGCTCAAAAGATCCACGATTTGAATGATGATAGCTTTATCGATTTCTCCCTATGAGATCATAGGTCTCTTGCTTCCAAAATATCTTTGTTTCAGCACCACTTATAAGATCATAAGTTTGGTGTGATTCTCCTTTTCCATTCCCCTTTCACCATTAGAAGGCTTGCTTATATAGCCTTGGAGAGGCTTTAACCACTTGAGATATCCTTGGGGAAGTTGAGGATTTTCCTCCTTCGGTTTAGGATCTGCTCTAAGATCATGGTTGGACTAGGGATTCGATCTCAACAACCTTCTAAGAATGAAAAGATCCTTCCCCCATTCATCTCAACAATTCAATTGCTGCCTAAAATAGGTAGTGCTCCTCAAAAGGGACATCAGAGTGCTGTAGCGCTCCCTAATAGTGTTTAGGGGAGTGCCAACACTCCTAAAGACACCATCGCTCCCTCAGAAGGGCCAAAGGAGATTTATAACGCTCCCAAATAGTGTAAGGGGGAGTGCCAGCACTCCCAGAAGAGGTATAGGGGAGTGCTCTCCTCCAAAACTCAGTTTTTTGGGTGCTTTCAGATGGAAAAATGTTTATAATCCCGTTGACTCATTTCTTCTCTTCCAAATCAAATGTTTGAGGTGTTTCAAGTGTCCTTCTCATGTCGTTATAGGCACGACATAGGCATCATGACAATATGCTTTCTTTAACACTTGCGACACTTGTGAGCAAAGTGCGACACTTGCGACCCTTGTAATGACGACACTTGCGACACTATAAAAGTGAGTATTTTTTATGTGTAATAGGTGCGGCCTATCATTATGTTGTCAAAATCAAGCAAAATCTTAGACAAAAGATGCGACAGTTTGGGTCTGGGAACCCCTCATAGTAGAAGCAGGGAAAGGGAAGCCCCAACCCACAAAACAAAGGACAGAGAAAATATGGGCAACCTCAGGAAAACCAGTCCAAGCCTCAAGAAAATAAGGACAATGGGAAGACAAAGAAACATACTAGGAAGTGGTGTGAGTTCCATAAGAGCCACTGGCATAACATTGTTGATTTTCGCTCAAAGCAGTCATTGGTGGCTAAGATAAAATCCTTTGAATCAGATGCGTGTTTTGACTCCGAGTCAGAACCAAAAAATGGGATACGGATCATTGATGCAGAACCAAGTGCCACCTTTGCTACCACCAAGATCCAACCCAATGAACCTGATGAGTTAGAGGAAGGCGAGTGCCTCTTTCATTCACAGATGTGGGTGAAAGGCACTCCGCTACACTTCATAATTAATATCGATAGCCATAAGAACCTCATCTCAGCAAAGGTCGTCAAGCGGCTAGCCCTGTCGACAATGCCGCACCCGCAACCCTACACCATCGGATGGATCCGTCAAGGAAGCGATCTTCGCATCATTCAACAGTGTCGCCTATCATATGGCATCAAGCCATTCAAAGATGAGGTATTGTGTGATGTTTCTTCCCTTGAAGTTTTTGATGTTCTTTTGGGCCAAACTTATTTATGGAAATGTCATGTTGTATATGAGTCTCGGCCTCGCAGTGTTATTATTTCTTTGAACAGGAAATAGTATAGGATACCCGAGGTAGTCCCACCTAGTGTTATTTCCTTGATATCTACTAAGCAATGTAGAAAGATCATTTCTCAGATCGGGAAATTTGTCTTCTTCGTGATTCTCTCTTAGAGTGAGCAACAGGTTTTCGTCACATCCATGGTCTCCATGGCCGACCTATCCATGCAGTAGAAGCAAGTGGATAAGGTCATGGAAGAAGACAAAGACATCTTCTCATCAACTACTTGGGTACCTATGCACTATCAGGTCAAGCATCTCATCGATCTAATCCCCGACGCATCATAACCAATGGGTCAGTCTATCATCGCTCTCAACTAGAAAATGAGGATATCAAGCATAAGATCCAAGAACTTCTCCACAAGGGGCACATCCGACCCATCTCATCACATTGTGAAAGCTCAATCGTGCTAGTGCAGAATAAAGACGGGACCTGGCGAATCTGCATTTATTATCGGGCCCTAAATAAAATCACAGTCAGGAACCAGTACCTGATTCCTCGAATTGATGATCTCCTTGATCAAATCAAGGGGGGGAAATACTTGAATAAGATTGATCTGAAGTTTGACTACCATCAGATCCCAATAGAACATACAGATGTATAGAAAATTGCCTTCAAGTCAAAAGAAGGTCTTTTTGAATGGTTGGTCATGCCCTTTGTTTTGACAAATTCCATAGCAACTTTCATGAGGAATGGACAATATCTTGTGACCTTTCACTAATTATTTTGTGGTGGTGTATCTGGATGACATATTCATCTACAACAAGATTTGGGAAGAACACTTGCAACATATTCAAGAGGTTTTGCGCACTCTTCGACAACACAAGCTATATGCTAACTTGGAAAAATGCTCCTTCGGCATGGACAGGGTCCAATACCTAGGCTACATTCTTGATGTGCATGGTGTGCATGTTGATCCAACCAATATCCAAGTCATCTGTGACTGGACAACCCCAACCATGTTCACTGAGCTTCAAAGCTTCTTAGGCCTTGTCAATTTCTATTGTAGGTTCGTGTTGGATTCTCCCATATTGCATGGGCCCTCAGCCAAGTAACCAAGGGTGGTGGTAAGAAAAAATTTGTGTGGGGCATGTCCCAACAGAAAGTGTTTGATGATCTGAAGCAGTGCTTGTGCTCAACCCAAGTGCTTTCATTACCTGACCTGAACCATCCCTTTGAGATAGAGACAAATGCTTCATACTATGTTGTGGGCGCAGTCCTCACTCATCATGACCACCCTGTGGCCTATCATAGTGAGACACTATCATGTTTTGTCTGTAAGTACCCTAATTACAACAGATAAATGTACATTGTACTCCATTGTGCAAGCTTGCCACTAGTGAAGGCATTAACTTCTTGGGAAGGAGACAATCATCCACACTAATCATAAGATGCTTCAATTCATGCAGACATAAGGAAAATTGTAGAATGACAACCATCAAAAGTGGTCCATGTATTTGCAGTAGTTCGACCTCAACATCAAGTATAAAATAGGAAGTACCAATCGAGTTGTTGATTGCCTCAGGCGACCTCCAGTCGCGACACTCACCACAGTGCTACTCTTGCGTCCACGATACCTCTGGATGGCCCCACCTCTATGAGACATATCCTGACTTCGCCAAAACCTACCAGATGTTTGGCACAAACACAAATGTCACTAATTTCCATATTTAGGATGAGTTGTTGTGCCATATGGGCCATCTATGTGTTCCATCAAGCAAGTGAGAGAAGATGATTTTGGAATCCCTACACCATCGACGTGGAAAATACAATGGCAATTCTGCAACGACAGTTCTATTGGTCGAAACTTTGACAGGATGTCATCAAGTATATTCGGTTCTGCATTGTCTGTGTTATTTTCAAACCAACCACTAAGAAACAAGGCTTGTACACTCCTCTTCCTATTCCTGACAGGACCTGCAAATCCATATCAATGGACTACATGTTGGGCCTTCCATCCACCAAGCGGGGAAATGACTGTGATTTTGTGGTTGTTGATCGCTTTTCCAAGATGAAGATTATGGTTGTTTGCAAGAAGAACATTACAATGGAGGCCACTCCCAAGCTATTCTTTGAACGAGCATGGGTACAATTTGGGATCCCACAAACCATTATCTCATATCGGGACAACTGGTTCCTCAACACATTTTGGTCGAGCCTCTGGTCACTGCTGGACACCAAGATCACCAATTCCACTGCCTAACACCCCCAAATGGATGGTCAAACCAAGGTCATTAACCAAATGATCATGCACATCCTGTGCATGTACAATTCCAAGGACCTCCACACCTGGGATGAGAGTCTTCCCTATGTTCAACAAAACTACAACAGAGCCATACATAGCTCAACTAGCCACAACCCCTTTCAAGTGGGGTTGGGATTTCAACCATTGGGTCCCATGGATGTTGCACGACCCCTTATGGCCACCCAAGAAAACTCATCACATTCTCCAAATAAAGCTGGCAAATCCACCCGGTTCATTGAGTAGATCCAACACATCTTCCAACATGTTTATGATATTTTATAGAAGTCCAATGCCAAGTACAAGGAACACCATGATCGACACCAGGTGCCACACCAGTTTCAGGTGGGCGACAAAGTTTGGTTTCACTTGCATAAATAACTAACGCCTTACAGGGCCTCATCGGAAGATTTTTCCACTCCATTATGGACCTTACACCATCACCAAGGTTGTGGGTGACAATGCTTTTGAGCTCAAACTTTCCCCCTTCCTTGGATTGCACCCAGTGTTCAATGTGGACCTCCTTCAACCTTATTTTCCACCATTATTGGACACCTCAGAGATAGAAGAACAATCGACACCAAAAAAGATCAACCCTGACTGCATGGAACAGGAATCCAATGATCACATCATGGACACATGGGTCAAGGGCACTCTCCAACAGAGGATCTAGCTTTATCGGGTTGTCAAAGAAGAGAAGCTCATGTACCAAGGAAAGTGGCTCACCCGGGGCCAAATTCAGCCGAAATTTCCTCATCTGATGGGGTCACTCAATGAAATGGATACCATTGCTTCTTAAGTGGTGAGGATTGATCTAGGGGGTTCTTGGTGTCCATCCACCTTGTCCAACTGGCTCAAATTTTTTTTTGGCAACTTACTATTTTTAACAGTTTTTCGGGTCCCAAACTTCTGGGGCCATTTTGAGGTCCTAAACGATGTTTTTTCACGATTGGGAACCTCAAAAATAGTCGAAAGTTATGATCGATTCCCTTAAATGAAACTCCTTATCAATACCTTTCCAACGAGCTATTGTGCACCCTAAAAAGAGATCGTATGCAAAAGTTATGACCCCGGGAAGTTGATGTACTAACTTACCCCAACGAGGCCCACATGACTTTTGGTGCTTCATCTCCTAGGGTTGGGTTTTTGGATGTCTAGGGTTTTGGCATTCATGTTTATGGTAAACAGGCCTCCAGGGCCTCATTGTACTCGTCTTCTTGCGAATGAGCATAGCCATCACATCTCTTCTCAAAGATAAGCTTCCACCATTCTAGCAAGCATGTTTTCAGTCTGCATTTTACAGTTTCAACATATTTCTTATTTAATAGAAGTCAAGATTTTACTGCATATATTTTATTTTTCACTGTGTCTTTGTGTTAAAATTATAAATATGTGGTTTCCTTTCCTTTCGCTCATAAATCCGGATCACATGTGTCGTAGTAGATCCATCTCAAGACGCTCGCATGCCTACCCAGATTATAAATGACCATTAAGTTGACGAGTTACTGACACCAAGGGGCAGTCAGTCAGAGCCATAAGGGAAATCCATATCTTGGAATGGGGACTAAAAGCATAATCCATGATCAACCACAAGGAGTCTGTAGATACCACATAGGCCCTCCACTAATACATAAAACATCTAAGCATGGCCCAATGCAATACACGACGACAAAGACAACAACAATTGTGTCTCATCAAGATACAATGATGTACATAATATGTCCATATGATGGGTCACACCTAGCGAAAAAATGTAGGGTACACTGAAGTGAATATGTGTTGTAACAACCACCATTGTCCATAATAATTTTATGCATTGTTTGACTTGTCCACTCTAGTTAGTTAAGTGGGTATTAGTTTTTTTTTGTTTTCTTAGAATAGATCTAGGTTTTATACATGAATATTATTATTTTATTTTTGAGACGGTTTGAGCTAGAAAACTAAAAAAGCAAGGCTCCTTCTTTTGTAATGGTTATTGGTGGAACAAAGAAGAATGTATTTCTTTGGTTTTGTCTTGTGTTATTGAGCAATTTAATGCTATTCAATTTGGGAGTAGTATGTTATGTTGGTTTTTCATCTATTTCACACTGGATGATTTTATTGCTATAAAATCTATTTTAATTTTGTTGCAATAGGAGATCCAAGAACATAGAAATCATGTCCCTTGAATAAAGTGTTGGAATGAGGTTCCTTCTTTCCATCTTTTGTTGTTTTTGTTATCTAGTTAAATTTTCCATGTTATTCCATTCCATTTGATAGTTTGCATATTAGTTTTAGATAGTATTAATATCACCTTCTATTGATTTGCATGTTCTTTTAAGGGCACCTTTGGAAGGGTCCCTTTTAAACACATAATTTCCAGCATTACGAATCTTCCCTTATTCTATTTTTTTGCATGCTTATAACAACATTAAATAAAGCCTCACCTCATCCATTTCCATCCCTATTTTATACTCTATGACCTTATTATCCCCTAAGGATTTAGACACTAGTCTTACTCCATCAACCATTAAAAAATTAACCCAATAAACCTAATAAAAAATTTGTTTCGTTAAGGCACCTCTTCACTTCATCTTGAGCTATAATTATCCTAACCTTAGTGATCCTAACCTCAAGGATACCCCAATTTTACTAGAGGAGAGCCAATCTAAGGAGAGAAGAGGGTGTGTGGTGACATTGGCACCATCTTAAAGTTCCCCTTTTAACTTGCACCAATCTTAGGATTTGCATTTAAGTGCAAGTTGAATCGGTAACATTTTTGGTGTCATTACCAAGGAGAAAGTCCACTTCCAAAATTTGCAAGTTAAGCTTCATGACAAGTTGAGGAGCATAAGATTTGGGGAATATTATACAACCTCATCTAGCAACTCCACATAAAGAAACAAAGAAATATTCCAAAGGAGTTCTTCACATGGCCTTGTTCATTTTATGCTTGAGCCTATTAAGAGATACTATAAAAGGATAACAAACAAGTACCCTTGTAAATCACAAAGTTTTGAGTTCAAAGAGGGCTTAAGACAAATATTTTCAAAACTCAAGGCCTCTTAATCCTCAAAATAATAATTTGGAAGTTAAGTTTCATGACAAGTTAATGAGCATAGGCTTTGGGGCATATTATACAATCTCATCTAGCAACTCCACATAAATAAACAAAGAAATATTCCACAAGGAGTTCATCACATGGCCTTGTTAATTTTATTCTTGAGCTTAAGAGATACTATAAAGGAGAACAAACAAGTACCCTTGTGAATCACAAAGTTTTTAGTTCAATGAGGACTTAAGATAAATATTTTCAAAGCTCAAGGCCTCTTAATCCTTGGAACACCTTGGTTGGATGAACTATATAAGCCTTTAAATTTCACAAACATAAATGGGTATCCTCATGACATCCTTGTGAAAACCATGGATAAATTTCCTTTATTCCAATGGAATATTGCCATATTCACTAGAGACTATTGGAAGGCATTTATGAACATGATTGTTAAAAATGGTGTTAGGTATTTTGATGTTGTTATGAAGTTATTTGTATCATATTTGGAACAAGATTCGCTCGATTGGTTTGCAAGTTTCCTAGATAGTAGAATTATCACAAAGGATGAGTTGGAAAAAAATTTCATGAAAAAAATGGGGAGAATGTAGAGATGATAGGGATTTGTTGGCTTCTCTATCTGAATACTGCAAAAGGAAATGAAAATGAAACTATGGAGGAATTTAACAAAATATTCAATTAGATAGAACAAAGATTGCATACAAATTTTAACCCCCCCAAATGAACCAATATTGAAATATTTTGATGGGGAAATTGCTTTCCATATAAGGAAAAAATCCTCTTAAAACATCAAAGCAACCTGAGAATCAATGGTGAAAATTGAGAAGAATATGGAAACCTATGACATGTTTAATTTGTCTAGTTTGTCTAGAGTCTCTACTTCTAGAGAAGAACCTAAAGAACGAGCTATGAATACAATCTTATTCCTGATCTAATCACTACAATAAATGAAGGGATGAAAGAATTTTGTTATCGCACAGATTGTAGGTTGGGAAAATCCTGACCCTATCTACATAAGTGAGACAAATATGGGAATACCTACCTATTGTCACCTTAGATAGGCACTCCCCTCGCTTTAGTGAAGGAGAAATCCTACACAAAGGGGGAATCACGGTGACCCTAAGGGGAAATTATATGGAAAGTGGAGTAATGGAAGGTGATGCCCCTATAGGTCAAAGTAAGAAGTGGAAGATGTCTTGAGTGAGAGTCTTGTGGGTAAGGTTAGGTTTCCAAAGTGAAGTGTACCTGCGGGAGAATATGATACCTGCCTGAGACAAGACAAAATGAAGATATACAAGCCAAAATATCCAATGGAGAAGCACGGGAAGCTTGTTGTCCTATATTGCAGAAGTAAATAAGAATTTATATCAGCAAGAATAAGAGTCAGTTACTGCAGAATTAACCATCAAAATTATCAAATAATTATTGGAAAATGAAGCACAAAACAAGTAGATAATTTTCCAATACTTAAGCACAAACTTTCATAGTGAAATAGGGTTGCTAAATGAAGTTATCAGCTAAGTATTAGGGAATCCTTATGGCTGTAGCAAACAATTTCTAAAACAACAATTTCCAACCATAAAAATAAAAAAGTAAACCGTAAAAAAGTTAGCCAATAAGTAGTAGAACAATAATAGTGGCTTCCAAGCAAATTTCCACTGTTGAAAAGAAATTTAAAGTAAAAGTTTGAATGTGCCTTTCTGCAGACCTAATGGTTGTATATTTTATTTGATTATAATTAGAGAACCACCAAACCAAACAAGATTCCTTAGTGGCTTGAGCAAGCTTAAGAAACCAAGAAAATATTCCAACTTGAACACATTTAATATCTCTCAAAATCAGATATACCAATGAAAGTGATTTATTTCTCCAATACAAAGATTATATTAGTGCCTATTCTATTAGGTTATGGAGTCTTGGATGTATGATTTGGATCCACAATATCTCTAGGGGTGTAAGCCCTTTTACTCCCTAGAGCATGCAAAACCAACAAAGGTAAACCTAAGAGGGTGTAAGCCCTTTTACTCCTAGTAACCTTACAAAAATGACTTATCAACTATAAAACAAGATGAATATTGGTGGAGGGTGTATTCCCTTATACTCTTCCAAGGGTTTTAGACAAGAACAATATGAAACTAGAAAAAATTACCAGCAATTGTAGAAAATTCCTTACCAATTCCACAAGATAGAAAGATAAAACCCCAATTTCACTAAGTAAATTCCACCCACATGCAAGAATAAGCCTCAAAGAAGGGTAGCAAACCACTTTTCTCCACAAGAATGAGTACTAGAATTCAAAAATTTGTGTGTATGAGAGAGAGAGAGAGATGTAATTTTCCCAAGAGGGGCGAAAATTTAAGCCAAATAGTTCTCCTCACATGAGAGAGTTATGATAAAATGAAATGATTCAAGCCTTTATTTATACTAGGATTCTAAAAAAAAATTGTCCACATTAAGTTAGGGTAAACCACAAAACAAGGGGGCACCCCCATTAGTTTTTCCTCTTTACAATTTTAAATTTGAATTTTTCACAAAAAGAAACTATAAAGGTGATGTCAATCCCTTCTAGGGTGACATCTTGGCATAATTGGCAAGTCGTTGAGAAATATGAGGAAGTTTTTGGGCCTCCAAAGGACTTCCCTTCATGCACTAGGATCTTCTCCATGATGCAAGGGATCCTCCTCATCACAAGGTGCCAAGTGTCTATCAAATCATCATCACCACCATCAAACCCTAGCCCTAGTCAAGACGTCAAGCCCAAAAATGTAGTGTTTTAACCTCCAAAGGCAAGCCATTGGGCTATATAGGGCTATGTGTCAGCTCCAATGTCTCCTTTCTTTCCTCCAAAGGTATTGTCCAACCTATGTCTTTCCCCAAATTATGGGTCATGGCATCCAACCTATGGGCTTCCTGCCCCAATGGAGGCCCAAGATGGGCTTTGTTATCCCCAATTTCTAGGGATAACTATGAGATCATGTCTCAAGGCCCACGGGTCCTAGACATGGAGTACCGAGAGCAGGATTAACCTGAGCATGGCCCTGGAGGGCCCATCTTTCTTCTTCTTCATCAGACCTATCCTATCAAAAACAACAACATCCATCACCTTCAGCTTGGACTTGCATTGGAGAAGACTCTTGCTCCATGAGGTAATTGGTCCAGGTATCATGGTATGTGTCATGTTTGATCATTATAACTTTCAGATATATGCATAAGATTCCTTACATTTCTAACAACTGCTTGGATCTTACACTAACCCACTTGACCATGGTTGGGGGGATTAACGGGGTGCCCTAGCAAGCTTGTATCCATAGGTTTTGGTTAGCCACCAGAGGGGGATTTTGAAGAGCCATCGTCCACTCCCACCATATTATCATTTTACATCTTATCTCCTATTCATCTATCCCATTCCCCTAGTCCGGACATTAGGATGACCTATTTGTGGGGTTACAATTTATCCTGTGGGAAGAAGGGGCTAAAGGCCCAGGGGGTAAAAGAAATTGGTAAAAGATAAAAGCCATAGAAAATCATACCTAGAGATGCCTTGCCCAGGGATCCCCGAGAAGGCAATAAAAAGCCTCTCGATGAGAAACAAGAGTGACCCTAAAAAAATATACAAAACAAGACCTAGCCAAGAGGATGGGGGGTCTCATCATGAGCCAGCCCATTATGTTCATAGGTACCTAGTAGTATGACATTGCCATTATCTGGTTACCACGCCAGGGCAGTGACCTTTGGTTGCATGGCCAAGGGAAAGGGGGTCTCATCATGAGCCATCCTTATCATCTCTGTGAAAGTACTCGTGGGTAACACTATCAGCTCTGGTCACCACGCCAAGGTAGTGTCCTCTAGTTAGACCTTGAAATAAAAGAAAGAAAAAGTAATAAAGAAAAGAAAGAATAAAGGCAATAAAGGGCTTGGAAATAATTGTATCCATGACAGGTACAACTTGCCTCCTACAAAGGCACCCACGGATAATATCACCCCTGTATTCCACTATGTCTGGACATCCTTTGACCACACCACCTTGTGTTACATGGCTTGGATGATATCCTTTGGGAACTTTCCTTTTCTTATGGATGCTGGCCCAATAGGGCACTTTGTCTTTTTCATCAGCTTTGTATAGTAGGTCATTGTCATGTCTTTGAGATATTAGATGATATTCTAGGGGTTTTATGCATGCATTTGATAAAATTAATGATGAAATATGATTGACATTGATATGATCCTGAGGACTAATGAGCCCATGGAGGGAGAAGTTTTTGATGTGCAGGACCATGCCCGATGGACAGGTACCAAGTGGACCGGTACACACGGGGAGATGACTAGTTCGGACCTCCATGGGGTTGAAGAGCCCATCAGATGGTTGCTGGGACCTCATCAGGAGCAGAGACAAGACAATGATTGATCGAGAATTTGCACGAGAGAAGAAGAAGGACATTTTCATCCAGGACATCTTGGCTGAGCCCAACCCTAGGGGGTTGACCCACTACAAGTGGAACGTGTCCCTCTGTTGACCCAGGATGTCCTCCATAGATCCTTGACATCACCTCCAACATGTGGAAGATTTACAGGGAATTTTGGCACATGTGGCAGAGTTTGGAGGCCCAGAGAGGGCCAACGTTTGTCTTCTAGTGCTGAGATTTTCCCTAAAAAGGGCTAATGTCTCCCTCAGAGGGGCTAGGCGTCTTTCTTACTGCTCATTTAGGGTTTTATTTAGTAGTTAAATGTAAAACAGTATGATTTTTAGTTATCATCCTTGTCGGCTATTTTAATGACCTAATTTTTAATTAAGGGTCATTGGATGATATAAATTGAGGATGTTTTCCCTCATTTTGACAAAACAGACTTCACTCACACAAGTGAGATCTGATTTTTGTGCCCTTCTTGGGTAGATTTGTTGTCTAAAGTGAGGCGCACTTGCTATTGGAAGGATATTTTTGGCATTTATGGCATTTCTCTCAAGGAATGTTTACAACTAGGGTTTGCTTGTGATTTTCTTCATGACATGTAAGTAAATTTTCTTGCAAAACTTATTAATTGAATGGTTGTAGGTATAATTTCTTGCATTTGCTTATTGTATTGCTGATTTAAAACCCTAGGTAACAAGCACACAAGTAGGTTATTGTTACACGCCCCCTTGTTGAGAAATATTTTTTAGCCATTGAAGGAAAGAGATAGAGCCTAGCCTTTGCTACACTTGTCTTGTTTCTTCTGAGCTAGCGTTGAAGTCTATAAGTTGAAAAGAGGAGACGTCCTAGGCCTAGATTGCCTACACATAGGGTTTGAAAGCCTTGTTATTGCAACACTTTCTCCCTTAGACTTACGCTTTAGGCTAGCCGTTTTTCCAATTTGATTTAGAGAAGGAGGAAAGAGCACGAGGCCTTGCTTAAGCAACACCAGAGTGAGCCTCTTTCCCCTAGGGTTTTGATTCTAAGGCCCTGCCTTTGCAGCACCATAAAACCCTACCTTCTAGTCCCTGAATCATCATCCTTTCGAGACTTTGTGCCCTTATCTTTTGACTCCATTTACCCTAAGGCACTGATTTGATCTCCACGTTGAAGCTTTAGTCTACAAAACTACTTTCAAAAAATAAATTTAAAACCCTAACTAACATAACTAACCTAACTAGGGCTGACGTCATAGTTGAATATTTCATCTTGGCACAACAAAACTGTGATATAAGCAATTAATGATGATTTGAAGCATTTATCGAGTAAATTGTTGATTGGACACGTTGTTGGCTTAGTCATCTTGGTAGATGTTGATGAATTAATGATCTTTCATAGCTAATTGACAAAACGTTGACTTCATTCTATATCTATTGCTTTACAATTTCTTATTAAATGATAGCAGATAGTCATTGAAGTAATAACCCTTTGAGTTATAGCCTGCAAATACATATATTGTGTTTCTGTTGTCTTGTTCCGGGCAGGTGTTTTCAATAGGGCATACACTTCATTTATTGGCTGACTAGCCGGACTATCTGACCTAGGTGGAAACCTATGAGGAGGAAACTCTAAAACTTGAGTTAATACTTTTTGCCTCTTCAAACCCCAGGTTGTCGGGGACGTCTCCCCTAGGCTAACCTCCCTAAACAGAAAGAACCTCCTCGTCGAGGTGACATTGGGTGGGGAAGGTTCCTGTTACGCCAGTTTGTCCTCTATCCTTTGTCTTGTGACCTAAACTACAAACTGAGCGATAACATTTTGGCACCGTTGTCGGGGAACACTGAGTCAATATTCCTCAACGACAAATATTTTGGTAAGCCTTGCCTCAAAGACCTTTCTCTTACAATCTTACCTGGTGACTCCACTAGAATTTATTCCTCTATTCTTTGATAGTTTCAAGAAAACTATCTGGCGACTCCACAAACCAAAAGGAGATTCAATAATCCTCCTCTAGCTTTCATAAGGAAGACTCCTTTGAATTCACTTGTTGTCAAGTCACTTTTTGGAAAGAGACTTCCTTTAAACATGTCTACCTCTCAGACCGGTACTGCAAACCCAGTTAACAATCAAAGAAATTGGTCATCTACTATGTTCAAGCCATTAGACATGTCAGCCATACCTGGCTACCCTAGGCAAATGCCACCCAAGTATGAGAAGTGGTTGCCTAAGTTTATCGACACTGATGCCACTAGTGCTGAAGAAAATATGAGTAACTTTTGGGCATTTTTTCATCTTCACCCCATTAGTGATGACGCCGAAAACTTGGTCATGAAGTTATTCTCTGCTACCCTTTATGATGTTGCAAGACGTTGGTATCTCAGTCTTCCTGATGGAAGCATCAAAACCATGGATAGACTTGAGAAAATATTTCTCAGAAGATGGAGCATCAAAGAAGACCCTAACATGCTGCTCACCCGAATAAATAGCCTTGCTAAGCATGAGAATGAGTCTATTCGAGAATTTCACACCATATTTGAAGCATTACTCCAACGAATTCCCCCAGGCCATCATCCGAAAGATGATTATCTTGTTCACATTTATACCAGATCTTTCAGTGGCCAACTAGGGTATCTTCTTAGAGACAAAGACCCTCAATCCATTCAAGAATCCCAAGAGCTCGCTACCAAGATAGAAGGAAATCTCCTTTCATCCAAGATTGAGCCCTTTGCTAACCCTAGGGGGAGAATAGACACCAAGCAGAAAGTGGTACACAATGTTGAGCCTACTTTAGATCTCTGCACCAGTATCAGTAAGCTACAAGCTTTCGTGGATAGAATCATGAAGAATCAAGAAGAAATGATGAACCAGATTGTTAGACTTGAAAAGTCCCAGACCCAGACACCTAGATCTCCGTTCAAAGGGAAATTTTAGAAAGGGAACAAAGCCTACAAACTGAAGAATGAAAATGAAGTCCTGAATACTCTGGCCCCTACAAACGTCGTTGATGAAAATCCTTGGTGCCTGGAATGCAGCGAAGCACATTGGGAGAATGAGTGTCCTTATAACGCCAGCCAACAATAAGTCAACAATCTGGACAGCTTTATGAATCTTCCTCAGATAAATATCACTGATATAGAACATCAACAGGCCCTGAAGGAAGCAGCAAGAGCAACAAGACTGGAAATAATTAACAACTTGGACCAGGAATCATGAGAAAAGGTAAAAAAACAAGAAGTCCAAGTATACAGGAGAAAGAATCTGAAACAACCTACCGCTGATCAGCCAAAATCTCTTGAGTTTCTTCCTCCCAAGACATCCAAGACAAATAAGGTTAACCTTGATTTTGACTTTGAAGGAGCTTTGTCAAAGATGCATGTGAACGTTCCCTTAAAAGAAGCAATTAAGATCCCCTCTATAAAAGAACGCTTTGATACCTTCTTTTCCAGGATAGTCGAGCCTATGGACCCCCCAATCATGTTGCAGGTTGATCACTTCAGGATCCAGTATGGTGAAAACCCCCCGTTCTTCATGACTCTAATGATGAACAACAAATACCTTAAAAATTGCATGTTAGACACGGGTGTTGGTGCAAATATGATGTCTCTTAAAGTCATGCAGCAAATGGGCTTGAAGGTCACTAGGCCTTACAGGAATGTGTGTGGTTTTGAATCCAAGGCAATACCCACACATGGTGTGGTTGAAAATGTCGAAGTACAATTGAAAGAATTCCCTGAGAAGACAGTCCACATAGATATTATAGTGGTTGATGTCTCGGACGTGTGGGGAATGTTGTTGTCTAGGAAGTTTGGTGCAATGATAGGTGGGTCCCTTGAAATGGATCTCACCTTTTTGCGGTTACCTTTGAAAGATGGGACAACTGGACGTTTACTCAATGTGCCAATAACTGGAAATCACGTACAAGATGTCGTTCCTTCTGTGAATGAAGTGCAGAAAGATGTGATACAAACTCTTCAAGAATATTCTCCGGAAGATATGCCCTTTGCAACAGAGGAAGAGTTTGACTAGATTGAGTGGCCTAAGAAAGAAGAATACCAGTAGCTCCTAGATGAGTTTCAGAACAAAGAGGTTGGGACGGTGAAGATATTAAAAAGGAAAAAGGATGAAGAGGATGTGAAAATTCATCCATCCCAACAAGAAGTTTTTACACCAGAAGCCCACCCACCAGCCTCAATACAGTACACCAGGGTTGTTCAAGGAACAACCAAACACAAGATCCGAAAATACAAGGAGGGAGATTTGGTATGGATGTGGGATACCCAGAAAGGAGAGCCAACTAATGTGAAAGGAAGTACACAATCATGGCTCAGGCCTTTCAAATTCGGAATGGAATCAGTTGATAACTCGTACTATCTGTCCACTTTGGAAGGAAGAAGGCACCCACTACCCATTAGTGGACGCCTCCTCAAACCCCACCAAGGTGGTGGGACATGACTGTACAGGTAAGTATAGGTAGGTAGGCATTTTCTGTGTACTATACCATTTGCATTTTATGATAGTTTGTTTCCTCACATGCATATTGATTGTTTTATTTCAGTCATATATATATATATACTATATTTTGCGGGGTGGAAATACCACCCCACCTTTGTTACTAATGCCCTATTCGAGTGTGAGCAGGTATGCAAGTGTATGCCAGAAATGCTGAGGTTCTCATGCACTCTACGGTGAGCACATGTCCCCGAGTTGGAGCTAGATGTTATCCCCGATTTCTAGGGATAACTAGGAGATCATGTCTCGAGGCCCACAAGTCCTAGACATGGAGTACCGAGAGAAAGATTGACCTGAGCATGGCCCTGGAGGGCCCATATTTCTTCTTCTTCATAAGACCTGTCCTGTCAGTAGCAGCAACATCCATCACCTTCAGCTTGGACTTGCATCGAAGAAGACTCTCGCTCCATGAGGTAATTGGTCCAGGTATCATGGTATGTGTCATGTTTGATCATTATAACTTTCAGATATATGCATCATATTCCTTACATTTCTGACAACTGCTTGGATCCTACACTAACCCACTTGACCATGGTTGGGGGGATTAACGGGGTGCCCTAGTAAGCTTGTATCCATAGGTTTTGGTTAGCCACCAGGGGAGATTTTGAAGAGCCATCGTCCGCTCCCACCATATTATCATTTTACATCTTATCTCCTATTCATCTATCCCATTCCCCTAGTCCGAACATTAGGATGACCTATTTGTGGGGTTACAATTTATCCTGTGGGAAGAAGGGGCTAAAGGCCCTTGGGGTAAAAGAAGCTGGGAAAAGATAAAAGCCATAGAAAATAAAACCTAGAGATGCCTCGCCCAGGGATCCCCGAGAAGGCAATAAAAAGCCTCTCGATAAGAAACAAGAGGGACCCTAAAAAAATATACAAAACAAGACCTAGCCAAGAGGATGGGGGGTCTCATCACGAGCCAACCCACTATGTTCATAGGTACCTAGCAGTATGGCATTGCCATTATCTGATTACCATGCTAGGGCGGTGACCTTTGGTTGCATGGCCAAGGGAAAGGGGGTCTCATCACGAGCTAGCCTTATCATCTATGCGAAAGTACTCATGGGTAACATTGTCAGCTCTGGTCACCACACCAAGGCAGTGTCCTCTAGTTAGACCTTGAAATAAAAGAAAGAAAAAGTGATAAAGAAAAGAAATAATAAAGGCAATAAAGGGCTTGGAAAGAATTGCATCCATGACAGGTACAACTCGCCTCCTACAAAGGCACCCACGGATAATATCACCCCTGTCTTCCA
>ML800718.1:38527-55007 GCA_009831015.1 Picea engelmannii
AGAATTGCATCCATGACAGGTACAACTCGCCTCCTACAAAGGCACCCACGGATAATATCACCCCTGTCTTCCACTATGTCTGGACATCCTTTGACCACACCACCTTGTGTTACATGGCTTGGATGATATCCTTTGGGAACTTTCCTTTTCTTATGGATGTTGGCCCAATAAGGCACTTTGTCTTTTTCTTCAGCTTTGTATAGTAGGTCATTGTAATGTCTTTGACCTATTAGATGATATGCTAGGGGTTTTATGCATGCATTTGATAAAATTAATGATGAAATATGATTGACATTGCTATGATCCCAAGGACTAATGAGCCCATGGAGGGAGAAGTTTTTGATGTGTAGGACCATGCCCGACGGACAGGTACCAAGTGGACTAGTACACATGGGGAGATGACTAGTTCAGACCTCCATGGGGCTGAAGAGCCCATCAGATGGCTGCTGGGACCTCATCAGGAGCAGAGACAGGACATGGATTGATCGAGCATTTGCACGAGAGAAGAAGGATGTTTTCATCCAGGATGCCTTGGCTGAGCCCAACCCTAGGGGGTTGACCCACTTCAAGTGGAACGTGTCCCTCTGTTGACCCAACACGTCCTCCATAGATCCTTGACGTCACCTCCAGTGTTTGGCAGCTTTACAGGGTAGTTTGGCATGTGTGGCAGAGTTTTGAGGCCCAGAGAGGCCCAACATTTGTCTTCTAGTGCTAAGCTTTGCCCTAAAAAGGCCCAATGTCTCCCTCAGAGGGGCTAGACGTCCTGCTTACTGCTCATTTAGGATTTTATATAGCAGTTAAATGTAAAACAGTATGATTTTTAGTAATCATCCTTGTCGGTTGTTTTAATGACCTAATTTTTAATTAAGGGTCATTGGATGATATAAATTGAGGATGTTTTCCCTCATTTTGACAAAACAGACTTCACTCACACAAGTGAGATCTGATTTTTGTGCCCTTCTTGGGTAGATTTGTTGTCTAAAGTGAGACACACTTGTTATTGGAAGGATATTTTTGGCATTTATGGCATTTCTCTCAAGGAAGGTTTACACCTAGGGTTTGCTTGTGATTTTCTTCATGACATGTAAGTAAATTTTCTTGCAAAACTTCTTAAGTTAATGGTTGTAGGTATAATTTCTTGCATTTGCTTATTGTATTGTTGATT
Organism: Picea engelmannii; assembly: GCA_009831015.1. Lineage (NCBI taxonomy): Eukaryota > Viridiplantae > Streptophyta > Pinopsida > Pinales > Pinaceae > Picea > Picea engelmannii. Next base: position 39,693 of record ML800718.1, read on the forward strand.
TAAAACCCTAGGTAACAAGCACACAAGTAGGTTATTATTACACGTCCCCTTGTTGAGAAATATTTTTCAGCCATTGAAGGAAAGAGATAGAGCCTAGCCTTTGCTACACTTGTCTTGTTTCTTCTGAGCTAGCGTTGAAGTCTATAAGTTGAAAAGAGGAGACGTCCTAGGCCTAGATTGCCTACACCTAGGGTTTGAAAGCCTTGTTATTGCAACACTTTCTCCCATAGACTTATGCTTTAGGCTAGCCATTTTTCCAAGTTGATTTAGAGAAGGAGGAAAGAGCACGAGGCCTTGCTTAAGCAACACCAGAGTGAGCCTCTTTCCCCTAGGGTTTTGATTCTAGGGCCCTGCCTTTGCAGCACCATAGAACCCTACCTTCTAGTCCTTGAATCATCATCCTTTCGAGACTTTGTGCCCTTATCTTTTGACTCCATTTACCCTAAGGCACTGATTTGATCTCCAACGTTGAAGCTTTAGTGTACAAAAATACTTTCAAAACATAAATTTAAAACCCTAACTAACATAACTAACATAACTAGGGCTGACGTCATAGTTGAATATTTCATCTTGGCGCAACAAAACTATGATTTAAGCAATTAATGATGATTTGAAGCATTTATCGAGTAAATTGTTGATTGGACATGTTGTTGTCTTAGTCATCTTGGCAGATGTTGATGAATTAATGATCTTTCATAGCTAATTGACAAAACGTTGACTTCATTCTATATCTATTGCTTTACAATTGCTTATTAAATGATAGCAGATAGTCATTGAAGTACTAACCCTTTGAGTTATAGCCCACGAATACATATATTATGTTTCTGTTGTCTTGTTCTGGGCAGGTTTTTTCAATAGGGCATACACTTCATTTATTGGCTGACCTAGGTGGAAACCTGTGAGGAGGAAGCTCTAAAACTTGACTTAATAATTTTTGCCTCTTCAAACCCCAGGTTGTCGGGGACGTCTCCCCTAGGCTAACCTCCCTAAACAGAAAGAACCTCCCCATCGAGGTGACATTGGGTGGGGAAGGTTCCTGTTACGCCAGTTTGTCCTCTATCCTTTGGCCTATGACCTAAACTACAAACTGAGTGATAACAGGCTTGTTCCTCCAAAACATCAATCAAACAAGGTCCTGCAAAGACATATGAGTGTGACCTCCAAGGGTATCAAGTCAAATGTATCATGAAAAGTAAAACCACATTTAATACAAGAGACACCTAAACATGTGCATCGAAACTACCTCATCAAATTAAAAAAGTGCTCAAAGACCCCATGCAGTTTGCCAAGTTTAGGTATGGGAGGATTGTCAAGCTGACCTATTGGGTGAGTCAGTCCTCAAGTCAATGAATGTTTCCTAGGTGGACCCTCTCTAAGCCATATGAAGAAGATGAAGTGGATGAGGTAAGACTTTTTGGCATGGGGTTCATGAAATACAAGGGTTCGTATTATCTCATTTATGGTTTCCTTTGTAGAGGGTGTGTTGCACCTTCATTTTCAATGCATCATTTTTTCAAGCCCATTTATTTTCCATTAATTTATTTAAGTCCAAAACAATTGGGTACTCCAAATGGGTAAAATAATACTTATGTCACTTGAAGTGGGAGGTACACAGAGTGTCATATGGGTAAAGGAAAGGGTGTAACGCACTTGTGTATATCCCTCAACAAGTGAGACATTTATATAATGTGAAATTGTTTCTTGCAAGTCTTCGATTTTTTAGGAGAAATGTTTCATCATTCTCAAGACCTCTTTGGGTGAGCATATGGAAGGTTACAATTTTGTCTTTTATCGTTTTCTAGCTACATCCTCTCTGGTCCTTCATCACCTTCTTCCCATGAAATGAGTTACAATCCCTTCTTGGGTTAGTACACCTGAAAATCCAAAAAGACGAGGAGACAAAAAGGATGAAGTGTGAAAAGTTATAAGTATGATCGGGAATGGTATTATGACTCATCAACGAGACCTCCCAGTAGAAAACCCATCCCCAAGGATGAGCACTTACTAGGGAGAAATGCCAACCACCAAGGTGAAAAAGGGTAAAGAGCATAATTTCCAAGCAGACATTCTATAATCAAAGGCAACTTTAAATACAACATACTCAAATGCCTCAAGTATTTAAGTGACACTTACCACAATACTTGAAAAATGATATGGCGAATGACATCGTGACAAACCAAGGATGTGTGGTGGTGAAGGGGGTCTTTATCTGTGCATGTGGACGTTGTCAGTCATCTCTCTCGATACTCGATGTCTGGAACTTGAGGTCCTCGAGACGTCATCTTCTTAGTTATCCATAGAAATAGGGGATAACATATGGCTCCTACTGTGCTCTCTGTAGAGTACATGAGAACATCAACATCTCCTGGTTAGACCTGTGCCTACACTGAAACATCAAACCGTAAAATCTAGGGTGGCTCACTCTCCCTTTGTTCACATAATCCAAATCAAAATTTCAAAATTGACAACTAATCTAGAAAAGAAAAATTTCGCATTTTCCATATAATATGATGAAATAAAAATATGTAACTCAATAATGCAAGTAGAGAAAAATGAAATGCAACTAAAATACCATGAGAAATCAAGATGAAAATGCAAGAAAGCAAGATGACCTTCCTACTTACCTTGGGCCTAGGCCCTGAAGAAGTCAAGTAACTTGAATATAGAGTCGAAGAAGAGACCCATCTACTAGTAATGACTTCTTTATCCCGTCCATGAATGACAAGTGGGACTTCTCTTTCTCAGACTTCTTCCAAATGATGTAAGGGCCAAGCCAAGAGTTGTTATTTTTCTGATCATATTTGGGCTTGTACTCCCTTTTATCCCACATGAGTGCAAGGTTTCCTTCACTATATTTTATGTAAGGTATATTCTCAATGTATGGGTACAAAGGTGGCTCTATGTTTATTGCATCGTTAATATCCTTCTCATGTTCTTTGTTCCCTTTGTCTTCTTATTTCTTCAATATCTTGATGGACGCTGGTTCCTTCCCTTGAAAATTTTCCAACTTCTCCTTATATTATTGGGTCCTTGGAAGCAGTGTATCTATGTGATCCTATTGCATGAAAGGAATATCGTGAGGATCATATTCAATGGGTAGTGGACCTTCACCAAAATCATTCTCGTTGATGTGGTTAGGGTGATCCCACTCTATGACATGTTTCTTGGCCGCTCGTCGGTTGCAGAGAAATTCAAAGGTACCATCCTCCATGGGGATATAAGCATGAGTGAGGTTAAGGTAACCTCAAGTGGTGTACCAACTCCTCGATAATAGCATGACCCAAGTGTCTGGAACATCAATCACCACTATGTTCATGGGGATGCTAATGTGAGGAAAATCCACCAAATATAACTTCACATCTTCTATGAGACCATAAACTTTGACCAACTTGGAATCAATGCCATAAACATTTCCACAAGGTTGAGTCATCTTGAGGCCAAGCTGCTTCATAACCTTTAAGGACATCACATTTGCTAAGGCCCTAGAATCTAGCATGCAGTTTTGCAAGACAATATTTTCCATCAACAAATAAAGGTAGAAGGGAGGGTTTGGATCATTATGCCATCCAAGGTACATGGTGCTTAGGATTATCAGAGGATCTTGTGCCTCGACTATCACTTTCAACAACTTCAACACTTCCCTTCTTACGGAAGGTATTTTTCACACTTCTATCAGTGGGACTGTCATATTCATTTTTCGAACCATGGTCGAGACATCTATGTTCAATTGAATCTCTTTTTCTGTCGATGTGGTTTTGGAAGTAACTCTTTAACTGGAGGTGGTGGGACCACCCTCTTCACTATTTGGGGCACAATTTCCCTTGTGGGATGAGATGGGGCTTTCTTTGTTGGCTGAGATGAGGTTTGTTTATTTGAAGTATGTGGAGGCAGTATAGGAATCTTATTCCTCCTTGCATAAGTCATGATATCGTTCTTACTCAATTATTTCCTCTGATCTTGAATCAACTGATTGAGCACCCTGAGTCAACCTTTTCTGGCCCTCTTTTTTCAAACTTCATCAAGTTGTTTCCATGCGACATATTTGAATTCATCATCATCATCATGAAAGGAAAAGATCGTATCTATGAAGTTGATATTGTCCGGGGAGTATTCTTCTCATATTGGACATTCTTTCTCTGTATGAGGTTCTTGGCAAGGAGAACACCATGGTGATTCTTCCAAGTTCACCATCTCGCCAGGGTTTAGTGTGTCAGAAGCCTTTTCCTCTTATGAAGGTTTTGTCTTCCAACCTATGGTTTCTTTCCTAAAGGATGGGTGCCTCGAAGAAGACTAATTCCTTTCTAAATTTCTCAATCGGCTCATATTTTGATTATGAGTTTGGGAAAACTGAGTATTCATTTGATCAATATTTTGAGCTATGAGAGAAATTGGATTTGGTGCACTGCTTGTAGTTGTCTTTGTTTTTGGTTTTTCTCTGGAACGAGGATATTGAAAAGGATCGATCTTGGAGCAAAGAAGATTTTCTTCGATTTATGCACTATATTCTTTGTCTTATGCTAAAGTGCAGGGTTTCTTATCCCTTAGGATGAAACAAAATATCCCTTCAAAGACATTGGCATAGAGAAAGTCAATTGTTGCGGTAGGGCGCAGATCTTGGGGGATTTGGTTATGTAGTTTATCAAATTCATTCATTGTCTCGTTCTCCTTTTTCTTTATGTGGTTGAAATGAGTCATTAGCATTTTGTTATCTTTCTTCAATGAACACTTGCTTTTGAATAACTTAGCAAATTCTTCATATGTTGTGAGGTGATTATCTAAAAATCCATCAAACCATCTTTGGGCATCTTTAGTGAGGGATGTTGCTAGCAACTTCAATGCAATATATTCATGTTCCAGTCCTTCATTTTGCATGTGTCGACCAATGGAATGTAGGTGTTGTTATGCAGTGATTACATTGTTTCGAAGAAACCTTGGAAACCATTTGTTTATTTCTTTAGGAATGGTATTGGGATATCCAACGATGACAACCATGTTCAAGGAAATATAGAGGTATTTTTCCCAATATTGAGGCATTGGTGCAAGTGGGAGGTTACCGTGGATTTTTTTTTTGATAATAAGAGAATGAAGCACAACCAACATATTTGGTACACACCAGTCAGTCTCATCCCGCCATCTGTTTACATGTCCACCCATAGGTGGAATCATTTGCTATATCTACTCGGCCTGGATCTAAATCGATATCTAGCCAAATGAGCTTCTAGACTTTACTAGCTATAGGGGCACTGCATGGGCATAGCTAGGCCTTGGTTTTACACGGGTGCTTTCGGTTTCCTCATTACTTCCACCCTGACCTTGAATGTTACTAGGTTATTACATAGAATGGAGGATTTCTTTGGTAAGCCTTGTAAAGTTTGAATCTTTCGTGGGGGAGGGTCTTCCGAGAAGATGGATTCAAGGATGGTGGAGTTTCCAGATGATCTTTATCTCATCAATAAGGGAAAGGGAAAGGTAACTTCCCTCAAGTGGAGTCTCTAGGCAAGCTAGTGGTGAAGGATTTGGGATCGAAGCTTGCAAAGATGTCGTTAGGGAACAAAAGAGGATTCAAAATACTCCCTGACAATGGGGCTAAAATGTTATCGCAGAAGTTGTAGTTTGGGAAAATATCAAACCTATCTACAAAGGTGAGACAACTATGGGAATACCTACCCATTGTCACCTTAGATAGGCTCTCCCCTCGCCTTAGTGAAGGAGAAATTCTACACAAAGGGAGAATCCCGGTGACCCTAGGGGGGAATTCTGGTGACCCTATGGGGGAATTCTGGTGACCTTAGGGGGAAATGAGATGGAAAGTGGAGTAATGTAAGGTGATTTCCCTATAGGTAAAATTAAGAAGGGGAATATGGCTTGAGTGAGACTCTTGTTAGTAAGGGTAGGTTTCCAAAGTGAAGTGTACCTGCAGGAGAATATGATACCTGCCCGAGACAAGACAAAATGAAGAGATACAAGAAAAATATCCAATGGACAAGAAAGGGAAGATTGTTGTCCTATATTGCAGCAATAAACAAGAATATATGTCAGAAAGAATAAGAGCTAGTTACTTTAAAATTAACCATCAAAATTATCAAATAATTATTGGACAATGAAGCACAAAACAAGTAGATAAATTTCCAATACCTAAGCACAAACTTTGACAGTGGAAAAGGGTTGCTAAATGAAGTTATCAACAAATTATTAGGGAAACCTTATGGTTGTATAAAAAAAATTCTACAACATCAATTTCCAACCATAAAAATCAGCAAGTAAACCGTCAAAAAGTTAGCCAATAAGCAATAGAACAATAATAGTGGCTTCCAACCAAATTTCCACTGTTGAAAAGCAAGTTAAAGTAAAATGTTGAATGTGTTTTGTTGCATCCCTAATCGCTGTAGATTTTATTTGATTATAACCAGAGAACCACCAAGACAAAGAAGACGCCTTAGTGGCTTGAGCAAGCTTAAGACACCAAAAAAATATTCCAACTTGAACAAATTTAATATCTCTCAAAATCACATATATCAATGCAAGTAATTTATTTCTCCAATCCAAATATTATATTAGTGCCTAGTCTGTTAGGTTATGGAGTCTTAGATGTATGAGTTAGATCCACAATATCTCTAGGGGTGTAATCCCTTTTACTCCCTAGAGCATGCAAAACCAACAAAGGTAAACCTAGGAGGGTGTAAGCCCTTTTACTCCTCCTAGTAACCTTGCAAAAATGACTTATCAACTAACAAAAAATATGAGGCTTGGTGGAGGGTGTATGCCCTTATACGCCTCCAAGGGTTTTAGACAATAACAATATAAAACAATAAGAAATTACCAACAATTACAGAAAATTCCTTACCAATTTCACAAGATAGCAAGATAAAACCCTAATTTCACCAAGTAAATTATATCCACATGCAAGAATAAGCCTCCAAGAAGGGTAGAAAAACACTTTTCTCCACGACAACAAGTACTAGCATCCAAAAAGTTTCATGAGAGAGAGAGAGATGTAATTTTCCCAAGAGGGGCGAAAATTTAACCCAAGTAGCTCTTCTCACATGAGAGAGTTATGATAAATTGAAATGATTCAAGCCTTTATTTATACTAGGATTCTAGAAAGTGTTTGTCCACATTAATTTAGGGTAAACCATAAAACAAGGGGGCCACGGCCCACACCCCTTAGTTTTTCCACTTCACAATTTTAAATTTGAATTTTCCACAAAAATCAACCCTAAAGGTCACGTCAAGCCCTTCTAGGGTGACGTCTTGGCATAATTGGCAAGTCATTGAGAAATATGAGGAAGTCGTTGGGCCTCGAAAGGCATTCTCTTCATGAAATAGGGTCTTCTCCATGATGAAATGGATCCTCCTCATCAGAAGGTGCCAAGTCTCCATCAAATCATCATCACCACCATCAAACCCTATCCCTAGTCAAGACATCAAGCCTAAAAATGTAGCGTTTTAGCCTCCAAAGGAAATTTGTTGGGATAGATAGGGATAGGTGTCAGATACATTGTCTCTTTTCTTGCCTCTAAAGGAAAAATCCAACCTCTTTCTTTCCCCAAAGTCTAGGTCATGACGTCCAACCTGTGGGATTCCTGCCCCAATGAAGGCCCAAGTTAGGCTTGTTCCTCCAAAACATCCATCAAGCAAGGTCTTGCAAAGACATATGAGTGTGCCCTCCAAGAGTCTCCAGTCAAATGCATCATGCGAGTAAAAACACATTTAATACAAGAGACACCTAAACATGTGGATCAAAACTACCTCATCAAATTAAACAAGTGCTCAAAGACCCTATGCAATTTTCCAAGTTTATGTATGGGAGGGTTGTCAAGGTGATCTAATGGGTGAGTCATTCATCAAGTCAAGGATAATTTCCTAGGTGGACCCTCTCTAAGCCACGTGAAGAATATTAAGTGGATGGGGTAGCACTTTTTGGCATGGGGTTCATGACATACAAGCGTTCATATTGTCTCATTTATGGGTGCATTTGTAAAGGGTGTGTTGCACCTTTGTTTTTAATGCAGACTTTTTCCAATCCCATTTATTTGCCATTAATTTATTTAAGTCTTGAACAATTAGGTACTCCAAATGGGTAACATAAGACTTGAAGGCAGTACCACAATGTCACTTGAAGCAGGAGGTACACTAAGTTTCATATGGGTAAAGAAAAGGGTGTAACACACTTGTGTAGATCCATCAACAAGTGGGACATTTGTATAATGTGAAATTGTTTCTTGTATGACTTTGATTTTTTAGGAGAAACATTTCATATTTCTCAAGGCCTCTTTGGGCAAGGATAAGGAAGGTTATAGTTTTGGATTTTATATTTTGCTAGCTACATCCCCTCTTGGCCTTCATCCCCTTCTTCCCATGAAATGAGGTACAATCCCTTCTTGGGTTAGTATACCTGAAAATCACAAAAGATGAGGAGTCAAAAAGGATGAAGTGTGAAAAGTGATAAGAGTGATCACGAATGGTACGATGACTTTTCAACGAGACCTCCTAGTAGAAAACTCATCCCAAAGGATGACCACTTACTAGGGAACAATGCCAACCACCAAGGTGAAACAAGGCAAAGAGAATAATTTCCAAGAACACATTCTATAATCAAAACAATATTTAAATGCAATACACTCAAACACCTCAAGTATTAAAGTGACACTTACCACAATACTTGACTTGTACCTCATGGAGGTAGACCCATTTTGGTGAATTCCATCATGACGAACCAAGGATGTGTGGTGGTGAAGGGGGCCTTTTTATATGCATGTGGATGTTGTAAGTCATTGATCTCTTGGTACTCCATGTCTGCAACTTGAGGACCTCGAGACATCATCTCCTTAGTTATCCCTAGAAATAGGGGATAACATCTAGCTCTTTCTTGGGGACATGTGCTCACCATAGAGTACATGAGAACCTCAACATCTCATAGTTAGACCTGTGCCTACATTGAAACATCAAACTGTAAAATCTAGGGTGGCTCACTCGCCCTTTGCTCACATAATCCAAATCAAAATTTCAAAATTGACAACTAATATAGAAAATAAAAATTTCTCATTTTTCATATAATATGATGAAAGAAAAATATGTAAATCAATAATGCAAGTAGAGAAAAATGAAAATTAGAAATGAAATGAAACTAAATTACCATGAGCAATTAAGATGCAAATGCAAGAAAACAAGATGACCTACCTACTTACTTGGGGCATGGGCCCTGAAGAAGTCAAGAACCTTGAATATAGGGTCGAATAACATACCCATCTACTGGTAATGGCATCTTTATCCCATGGCTGACAAGTGGTACTTCTCTTTCTCATACTTCTTCTTGATGATGTAAGGGCCAAGCCAAGAGTTGTTATTCTTCTAAGCATATTTGGGCTTGCCCTTCCTTTTATCCCACATGAGTACAAGGATTCCTTCATTTTATTTGATGTAAGGTATATTCTCAATGTAGGGGTACAAAGGTGGCTCTGTGTTGACTGCATATTTAATATCCTTCTCACTTTCTCTGTTCCCTTTATCTTCTTCTTTCTTCAATTTCTTGATGGAGCCTAGTTGCTTCCCTTGAATTTTTTCCAACTTCTCATTATTTTTTTGGGTCTATAAAAGCAGTGTATCTATACAGTATTCTTGCATGAAAATCAAATTGTGAGGATCATATTCAATGTGTAGTGGACCTTCACCAAAATCATTCTCATTGAGGTGGTTAGGGTGATGCCACTCTATAACAAGTTTCTTGGCTGCTCGTCAATTTTAGAGAACTTTGAAGGTACCATCCTCCATGGGGATATAGGCATGAGTGAGGTCCAGGCTAAGAAAATCTCCAAGAGTGGAGGCCCAACTCCTCGATAATAGCATGTCGCAAGCATCTGGAACATCAATCACCACTATGTTCATGAAGATGTTAATGTGAGGAAAATCCACCAAATAGAACTCCACTTCTTCTTTGAGACCATAAAATTTGGTATTCTTGGAATCATTGCCATAGACATTTCCATAGGGTCAAGTAATCTTGAGGCTAAGCTGCTTCATAACCTTTAAGGACATCACATTTGTTGAGGCCCCATAATCTAGCATGCAGTTTTGCAAGACCATATTATTCATCCCCAAAGAAAGGTAGAAGGGAGGGTTTGTATTGTTCTTCCATCCAAGGTACATGGTGTTCAGGATTATTGGAGGATATTTTCCCTTGGCTGTAACTTTCAAAAAATTCAACACTTATCTTCTTATGGAAGGGATTTTGCCCATTTCTGTCATCGAGACTGTCATATTCATTTTTCCAACCATGCCCGAGACATCTATGTTCAACTGAATATCTTCATCTATTGGTGTTGGTTTTGGAAGTAACTCTTGAACTGGAGGTGGTGGGACCACCCTCTTCACTGGTTGGGGCACAATTCCCCTTGTGGGATGAGATGAGGTTTGCTTTTTTTGCTGATATGAGGGTTTTTTCTTTTAAGTATGTGGAGGCGGGATAACAATCTTATTCCTCCTTGCATAAGTCATGATATTTCTCTTCCTCAATTATTTCCTTTGATATTCAATCAACTGATTGAGCACCCTGATTCGAACTTTTCTGCCCCCCATTTTTCAAACTTCATCAAGTTGTTCCTGTGTGACATCTTCGAATTCATCATCATCGTCATCCTGAAAGGCAAAGATCATATTTATGAAGTTGATACTATCCGGGTAGTCTTCTTCTCATATTGGACATTCTTTCTTTGGATGAGGTTCTTGGCAAGGATAACACCATGGTAATTCTTCCAAGTTCACCATCCTGACATGGTTCAGTGTGTCAGAAGAATTTGCTTCTTGTTGAGGTTTTGTCTTCCAACCTATGGATTCTTTCCTGATGAATGGGTGCCTTGGAGTAGACTGATTCCTTTTTAAATTTGTCAATTGACTCATAACCTGATTCTGAATTTGGGCAAACTTAGTATTCATTTGATCAATCTTTTGAGCTATGAGAGGAATTGGATATGATGCACTGCTTGTAGTTGTCTTTGTTTTTGGTTTTTCTCTGGCATGAGCATACTGATAAGGATCGATCTTGGAGAAAATACGATTCTCCTCGATTTATGCATTGTATTCTTTGACTTCTGCCAAAGTAAGGGATTTCTTATCCCTTAGGAGGAAACCAAATTTCCCTTAAAAGGAATTGACATAGAGAAGAAAGACAATTGTTGCGGTAGGGCGCAAATCCTAAGGGATTTGGCTATGTAGTTTATCAAATCTAGTATCAAATTCATTCACTTTCTTGTTCTCCTTTTTCTTTATCTGGTTGAATTGAGTCATTAGCATTCTGATATATTTCTTCACCAACCACCTTCTTTTGAATAACTTAGCAAAGTATTCATATGTTGTGAGGTGATTATCTGGAAAGCCATCAAACCACATTTGGGCATCTTAAGTGAGGGATGTTGCTAGAAACTTCATTGCAACATATTTATGTTCCACTCCATTTTGCATGTATCGACCAATGACATGTAGGTGTTGTTATGCGGTGATTACATTATTTCCAAGAAAACTTGGAAACCATTTGTTGATTTATTTAGGCATGCTATTGGGATATCCAACGATGGTAGCCATGTTCAAGGGCTTATAGAGGTCTTTTTTCCAATATTGATCCATTGGTGCAAGTGGGAGGTTGCCGTGGAAAAGGTTTTTGACAACAGGAGAATGGAAAGGAGGCTTTCTTGGGTAAGCCTTGGAAGGTGTGAATCTTCTAGGGGGGAGGGTCTTTAAGGAAGATGGATTATGGGATGGTGGAGTCGCAAGATGATATTTATCTCATTGATAAGGGAAATGGAAGTGGAACTTCCCTCAAGTGGAGTCGCCAAGAAAGCTAGGGGTGAAGGATTTTGGATCAAAGCTTGCCAAGATGTCATTAGGGAATGAAAGAGGATTCAAAATTATCCCCACAAACGGGGCCAAAATGTTATCCTCAGATTGTAGGTTGGGAAAATCCTAACACAATCTACAAAGGTGAGACAACTATGGGAATACCTACCCACTGTCACCTTAGATAGACACTCCCCTCGCTTTAGTGAAGGAGAAATCCTACCCAAGGGGGGAATCCCGGTGACCCTTGGGGGAAATGAGATGGAAAGTGGAGTAATGGAAGGTGATTCCCCTATAGGTCAAAGTAAGAAGTGGAATATGTTTTGAGTGAGAGTCTCATTGGTAAGGGTAGTTTTCCAAAGTGAAGTGTACCTGCAGGAGAATATGATACCTTCCCGAGAGAAGACAAAATGAAGAGATGTGAGCCAAAATATCCAATGGACAAGCAAGGGAAGCTTGTTGTCCGATATTATAGTAGTAAATAAGAATATATATCAACAATAATAAGAGCTATTTACTACAGAATTAACCATCAAAATCATCAAATAATTATTGGACAATGAAGCACAAAACAAGTAGATAGCTTTCCAATACTTAAGCACAAACTTTGACGATGAAATAGGGCTGCTAAATTATGTTATCAGAAAATTATTAGGGAAGCCTTATGGTTGTAGCAAACAATTTCTACAACAACAATTTCCAACCATAAAAATAAGCAAGTCAACAATCAAAACGTTACCCAATAAGCAATAGAACAATAATAATGGCTTCCAAGCAAATTTCCACAGTTGAAAAGCAAGTTAAAGTAAAAGTTTGAATGTGTTTTGTTGCAGCCCTAATGGCTGTAGATTTTATTTGATTATAACCAAAGAACCACCAAGCAAAACAAGATGCCTTAGTGGCTTGAGCAAGCTTAAGACACCAAGAAAATATTCTAACTTGAACAAATTTAATATCTCTCAAAATAATGTATACCAATGCAAGTAATTTATTTCTCCAATGCAAGTAATTTATTTCTCCAACCAACCAATCCTATCCTATCGTATTAGGTTATGGAGTCTTGGATGTATGAGTTGGATCCACAATATCTCTAGGGGTGTAATCCATTTTACTCCCTAGAGCATGAAAAACCAACAAAGGTAAACCTTGGAGGGTGTAAGCCCTTGTACTCTTCCTAGTAACCTTGCAAAAATGGCTTATCAACTAGAAAAAAAAATGAATCTTGGTGGAGGGTGTATGCCCTTATATTCCTCCAAGGGTTTTAGACAAGAACAATATGAAACAAGAAAAAAATAACAACAATTGCAGAAAATTCCTTACTAACTCCACAAGATGGAAAGATAAAACCCTAATCTCACCAATTAAATTCCATCCACATTCAAGAATAAGCCTCCAAGAAGGGTAGCACACCACTTTTCTCCACACGAACAAGTACTAGCATCTAGAAATATGCATAAGAGAGAGAGATGTAATCTTCCCAAGAGGGGAAAAAATTTAAGCCAAGTAGCTCTTCCCACATGAGAGAGTTATGATAAAATGAAATGATTCAAGCCTTTATTAATACTAGGGTTATAAAAAGTGTTTGTCCACATTAAGTTAGTGTAAACCACAAAACAAGGGGGGCACCCCCTTTAGTTTTTCCCCTTTACAATTTTAAATTTGATTTTTTCACAAAAAGAAACCCTAAAGGTGATGTCAATCCCTTCTAGGGTGACATCTTGGCATAATTGGCAATTCATTGAGAAATATGAGGAAGTTGTTGGGCCTACAAAGGCCTTCCCTTCATGCACTAGGGTCTTCTCCATGATTCAAGGGATCCTCCTCATCACAAGGTGCCAAGTGTTCATCAAATCATCATCACCACCATCAAACCCTAGCCCTAGTCAAGACGTCAACCCCAAAATGTAGTGTTTTATCCTCCAAAGGAAAGTTGTTGGGATAGATAGGGATAGGTGTCAGCTCCAATGTATCCTTTATTTCCTCCAAAGGAAATTTCCAACCTCTGTCTTGCCCTGATCAGGGGATCAAATTTTGCTCAATTTTCAAAGTGCTCGGAATGCGACGAAAACAGTGCCATTGCGTCTGTTTCGTCTTCCTGATTCCGGCGGTATAGTTACTTTCTCAAACGGAGTCCATATGGAGAAGATATCGCGATCTGTCCGCCAAGCCAAATAGGCAAAAATTTTGGATGCTGACTGTACCTGTCCGTACAGTGACGTGGCAGGACCGTACAATCCGTACGGTGGTGACATGGCGGATATTGGTTGGTCGATTTTGGGCGAGTTGGATGTTGACACGTGTCATTGGGTGGCCTATAATAGGAGGACACGTGGCCCAATCCAAGGGTGTCACGTGTCACTCACTGGTTGGCTAAGGAGTTCTATATACAAAATGTTGGAGGCCGCGGGGTTCGACCCCCAGACCTCTCCTCCACATAGAGTATTTACGAATTCCAATAACCAACTTTCCGCCGTTTATGCCTTGTAATGGATATGGATTTCATTATATTTATGGTTGCATATTGTATTACACAGAAAAGGGCGCAGGCCGGGGCTTAGCCCCGGCCCATGGTTTCATTACACACCATAGAACCATGTATAAATATATGCGCGCAGATTTAAAATGCACGGACCAAAAGTTTATACATTGTATTATGCCATATATATATTGTATCGGTTATACCATTGTGTAATGTGCGCGCGGTTGTACATTTGCGCGGGGTTTTTAAACATATGACCACGGATTTGCATGCGACTAGGAGCGCGGGGTTAGTTCCAATGGTTGGATCGAATTAACGAACTTTTGCCTTAGAGCGTGGTTTTATGCGCCATATGCCTAGGTGCCAAGGCGGTTAGGGGCTGGCGCGCCCTTAGCCGTCCTACAGTTTTCACCGTTGGCGCGGTTGCGCCCGGTGCTGGGTTTTTACGCTTAAAAGAGCATGTGAGCCAGGTTCAATCAAGGAGGGTGCGAATTGTAGAACCAGAGACAACAAGCTTGAAGAGGGAGACTTCCAGGAGGCCTAACTTTTTCATTTTTCGACCCATTGAGGTGCCGAAAGAGCCCAGACAAGGGTTTTGGGACGCTGGGAAGCCATTGGAGCAGTCGATTTGTCAGTTTGAGAATTGTAAGACATGTTTTTGAGCACTTTTTGAGAAATTAATAATAATGATCCATTGGAAGCTGGACCAGGAGATGTAGCCCATAAGAGGGGTGAACTCCTTTATCAATTGTTGTGCACATGTGTTTATGTTCAATGTTTATGCTGCTGTCTATGTGTATTTTTCATAAGTAATCCTTAATTTATGTGTTGCAAATTGATCCTGTTGATTTAAACACATAACATTTCACTTGCAATAATTATTCAAGTTTTTCAAGTCTTCTTCATTTTTAGATCAAGTTGGTATCAGAGCACTGGTTTTGAAGACTTGATTGTTTTCAAGTTTTGTTTCTGATGCTCACAAGGTTGAAACTCACAAGAGGAGAAGG
>ML800718.1:59551-101533 GCA_009831015.1 Picea engelmannii
TTCCAATAACCAACTTGCCACCGTTTATGCCTTGTAATGGATATGGATTTCATTATATTTATGGTTGCATATTGTATTACACGGAAAAGGGCGCGGGCCGGGGCTTAGCCCCGACCCATGGTTTCATTACACACCATAGAACCATGTATAAATATATGCACGTGGATTTAAAATGCACGGACCAAAAGTTTATACATTGTATTATGCCATATATATATATTGTATCGGTTATACTATTGTGTAATGTGCGTGCGGTTGTACATTTGCGTGGGGTTTTTAAACATATGACCACGGATTTGCATGTGACCAGGAGCGAGGGGTTAGTTCCAACGGTTGGAATTACTTAACCAACTTTTTCCTTAGAGCGTGGTTTTATGCGCCATATGCCCAGGTGCCGAGGTGGTTAGGGGCTGGCGCGTCCTTAACCGTCCTACGGTTTGCACCGTTGGCGCAGTTGCGCCCGGTGCTAGGTTTTTACGCTTAAAAGAGCGTGTGAGCCAGGTTCAATCAAGGAGGGTGCGAATTGTAGAACCAGAGACAACAAGCTTGAAGAGGGAGACTTCCAGGAGGCCTAACTTCTTCATTTTTCGACCGATTGAGGTGTCGAAAGAGCCCAGACAGGGGTTTTGGGATGCTGGGAAGCCATTGGAGCAGTCGGTTTGTCAGTTTGAGCATTGTAAGACATGTTTTTGAGCACATTTTGAGCAATTAATAATAATGATCCATTGGAAGCTGGAGCAGGAGATGTAGCCCATAAGAGGGGTGAACTCCTTTATCAATTGTTGTGCACATGTGTTTATGTTCAATGTTTATGTTGTTGTCTATGTGTATTTTTCATAAGTAATCCTTAATTTATGTGTTGCAAATTGATCCTGTTGCTTTAAACACATAACATTTCACTTGCAATAATTATTCAAGTTTTTCAAGTCTTCTTCATTTTTAGATCATGCCCCAAAGTCCAGGTCATGGAATCCAACCTGTGGGCTTCCTACCCCAATGAAGGCCCAAGATGGGCATGTTCCTCCAAAAGGTCCATCAAACAAGGTCCTGCAAAGAGTGTTCCCCCCAAGGGTCTCAATTCAAATGTATCATAACAAGTAAAATCACATTTAATACAAGAGACACCTAAACGTCTGCATCAAAACTACCTCATCAAATTAAACAATTTCTCAAAGACCCTATGCAATTTGTGAAGTTTAGGTATGGGAGGGTTGTGAAGGTTACCTATTGGGCAAGTCATTCTTCAAGTCAAGGAGTAGTTCCTAGGTGGACCCTCTCTAATCCATGTGAAGAAGATGAAGTGGATGGGGTAAGAATTTTGGGCATGGGGTTCATGACATACAAGGGTTCGTATTATCTCATTTATGGATGCCTTTATATAAGGTGGCATGGGGTTCATGACATACAAGGGTTCGTATTATCTCATTTATGGATGCCTTTATATAAGGGGTGTTGCACCTTCGTTTTCAATGTATCCTTTTTCCAAGCCCATTTATTTATATAAGTCCAGAACAATTGGGTAATCCAAATGAGTAACATAATACTTGAAGGAAGTACCATAATGTCACTTGAAGCAGGAGTTACACAAAGTGCCATATGGGTAGAGAAAATGGTGTAATGCACTTGTGTAGATCCCTCAACAAGTGAAACATTTATATAATGTGAAATTGATTCTTGAAAGTATCTGATTTTTTAGGAGAAACATTTCATAGTTCTCAAGACCTCTTTGGGTGAGCATATGGAAGGTTATAGTTTTGGATTTTATCTTTTTCTAGCTACATCCCCTTTGGGTCTTTAGGCCCTTCTTCCCATGAAATGAGGTACAATCCCTTCTTGGGTCAGTACACTTGAAAATACCAAAGATGAGGAGACAAAAAGGATGAAGAGTGAAAAGTGATAAGTATGATCAAGAATGGTATGATGGCTCGTCAAGGGGACCTACCAGTAGAAAACCCATCCCTAGGGATGACCACTTACTCGGGCACAATTCCAACCACCAAGGTGAAATAGGGCAAAGAGAATAATTTCCAAGCATGCATTCTATAATCAAAAGAATGTTTAAATTCAACATACTCAAACACCTCAAGTATTAAAGTGACACTTACCACAATACCTGAATTGTACCTCATGGAGAAAGACCCATTGTCTTCCAGAAGCAAGTTGATGTGGTGAATGACATTGTGATGAACCAATGATGTGTGGTGGTGAAGGGGGTCTCTATCTGTGCATGTGGACATTGTCAGTCATCTGTCTCTCAGTACTCTATGTCTGCAACCTGAGGGCCTTGAGACATAATCTCCTTAGTTATCCCTAGAAATAGGGGATAACAAGTTGCAAGCCTCATTTTTCTAATATTCAATGTTCCATATCAAGGATGAAAAATAATATGGTTTGAATGAAGAAAATACCAAAAAATCAACTCCAACCTAGAAGGAATTTTGAAAGTAATAGGGATCTAAATGAACCAAAGGTTCATGTACCCATAGATTCTGATAATATGGTAAATCGAGAGGACTATCCATGGTGCCAATGTTTCTAGGAATTTCATGATGAAGCCTCATGTATAGAATATCAAACAAATTATGAAAGGGGCATTGCTTCGTATTGATAAAATCAAAATCAGTCCATTGATATCAACTTTGTTGATGATTATATGTTTATCTTCATGGTTCATGGAAAGGGATTCAATGTGTCGAGTGAGGATGTCCAATAGATTAAGAAAATCCCCATCTGGATACAAATAATATTACTAGAATGTTTGGACCAGAGCCCACTTGTAAGGATATTTTGGATAGATAAGGAGTGACAGGGTGTATGAATGCAAAATTCTTGGTAATAAACTAGATAATGGCATAAACCCACAATTTTTCAAAATTGATTAGAAACAAGAAAATATAAACCCCACAGTTGGAGACACCTATTGTTCTTCTTTTGGGATGATACTTTAAGATACAAATATTGATTTAAGCATTGGTATAATACGTGAAATTTATTGTCCCTTTAACAGAGTTAATGAAAATCCCTTCACAAAAGGAAAATCTAAGAAAATTATTGGGATTTGGAGAGGTAAAAGAGTCAATGATGATTGTCCTATATTGCTTTAAGCTATGAATGAAGGAAGGAAAAATGGAAGTCATATTCCTTTCTTCATCACTTTGATGATAAACCATTTATTATTGCCTAATTTCATGTTGGATTTTGGAGCTTCAACAATTGTTTTGGGTCTCAAGACTACTAGTCCCTATTGAAATGTATGTGCAATAGATTCTAGGGAGATAAAAGTTTGTGGCCTATCTAGACATCTCTATGTTAATGGATATTGTTGTTATTGATGTCCCAAATGCATGGGATATGTTATTATCAAGGAAATGGGTTGCAAGTTTGGGGGGTAGTATCCAAATGGATCTATTATATGCTACCATATCGACATGTGAAGGAACATTTGTTACATTACACAAGGAGCACATGTTGAAACATCATGTTGAATACTCAATTTATTCAATGAATGAATTAGTTTTCACTGAAGAAGAGTTTGGAAATTATGCTATTTTGTCACATTCCATTTTCTCCAAGCAAGAAGCCACTCTTGAAGAGGATGGAGGCATATGTAAAATTCATTTTGATGGGTCTCATTCCAGGATAGGAGCAAGAACTAGGATAGTGTTTACATACTTGCAGAGTGAGTCTTTTATTTTCTCATATAGGTTGAATTTTGATTGTACAAACAATATAACAAAGTATGAAGCATTATTGTTAGGTCTAAATCTTTCAAGGGAAATGAAGATGAAAATGTTGAGAGTAATTAGTGATTCTAATCTCATGCCGATGAAAATCAGGGGACACTTTGCAGTAAAGAATGATAGTTTGAAGAGATATAAGCATGCAATGTTATATTTATTTGATCTCTTTGGGTGACACTTAGTAGTAAATAATGATAGGTTGAAGAGATATAAGCATGTAATGTTAAATTCATTTGAGCTCTTTGATGCATTCGATATACAAATTTTGTATAGGGAATTTGATGTTCAAGTCGATGCTTTAGCAGTTGCAAAAATGACACTTAAACCGTGTGATGAGGTTATAAACAACAATCATGGAATGGAAGTTGTATTTAGACCCTTAGTTCAAGACAATTTTGAACGTTGGCAGGTTTTTCACAATGATGCTCAAATTATTCAATTCCTCAATAATTTGTAGGAATTTTCCAACTATAAGGTCAAATGGATAGGGGAAGATGTTGATCCATCTAAAATTAAGCAATGAGAGGGGAATTATTACCTCACTAGTCTGCTTCCATTGGAGAAATCTTTGACTAATGTGATAGGTACAAAAATTCAAGAGAAGTGAGTGAGCCATGTGATGTAATGGAAATGAATCTTGGACTAAACGAAAATACAAAAATAATCTAGCTTGGGAAAGGTCGTACCCTTAATTAGAGGAGGAAAATAGAAGCCCTTATTTGTGAATACAAGGATGTGTTTACCTAGACATATGATGATATGAAGGTGCATAAGGGTGATATTATATAACATACCATTATGTTGAAGAAATATGCAAAGTCTTTTAGGAAAAACAAAGGTCTCTAAATCTGAAGTTGAAGCTTATAATTCAAAAAGAGTCATAGAATATGCTTGAGTCCAAAATGATAGCTCCAAAAAGGTACTTAAGCTAGGTGATAGATTTAGTTCTAGTGAGAATGAAGAATGGTGAGATATGAATATATGTTGAGTTCATAAATATGAACTAGTTGTCATTGGAGGACAATTATCCTTTTCCAAATATGGAACATCTATTGCAATGGATAACATGATCGAGAATGATGTCAATATTGGATGGGTTCTTGGGGTATAATCATATAGTATTTAAGGAGAAGGATAAACACAAAATTTATTTTAACATGCCGCAGGGAACATTTGAGTATCTTAGGATGCCCTTTGGTTTAATGAATGTTGGATCAATATTTCAAAGGGAAATGGACTTTGCCTTTAAGGATATAAGAGTTTTTTTACAAAAAAAACAGTTCACAGATATGAGGTTTTGGCTTTGATATTTGTGTGTTATTTATTGTACCATTGTTGTTATAACAACCAATAATGTTTTTGTTGTTGTTTGGGTTCTCATCCATAAATATATTCCAATCTTGTCCCTTCTATTTCATGAGTAATATGGATGAATTCAATGTCCATTATGAGAATACATGAAAATTGTTTGTGACAATATGTCAACCAAGATATCACATGAAAATATGTCATGAAAGTGTTTGAAAAATTACGCAACTAGAAACATATCAATTGAATAGCATAACATTAATATCCTAGTGCATTCCTATTTGGGATATTGCAGTGGTATCATAGCTGGTGATGTTTCCATCTTGTGAATGCATTGATTCCTAGAAGACGGGGGTGTGGAGGACAATCCTTACCAGGATCACCAAAGGAAGAATAATTAGAAGTGAACCAACCAGAGTTAGAACAAGAAGGAAACATGGAAGAAAACTGAGATCATACAAAAGATCATGTGATCAAGATACTAATTCATATGACCAGGAGCCAAGATGAGGAAAACTAGAGACACACAGAAGTATCTCAGAGATAGGCAATGTTGATGAGGAACCAAAAATAGACCCTTGAGGTACTCATGCAGTTGGTGGGACAAAGAGGATAGATCGAGTCGAATCCAAAAGGTATCCATTGAGGAGGTAGATCTTAGACAAAGGGTAGAAATACCCATATTCCAACACATAGTGCTTGACATACATGGAGTCAGAGGATGCCCAATCCATTATTTACATCGTTCCTTGAAGAGCAACCTACATGAGCACATGGAAAAAAATATTAGGTGGATGAGTATACCACCTACTTCGAAGAGTATCAATCCTTAGGGGAGGAGATCCAAGCATCCATGTATTACATCGAATATTGCAACACCAGGCTCAGGAACAGGCTAAGGACAATACAGAGCTAGCAAAACTTTGATCTTCTGCACAAGTTGGGAAAGAGGACTATCCGAACTTTTGATGGATATGGCATGTGCACAACTCATGCATGGATACATACGTTGGAAACTTACTTCCAGCTTAACCTGATGACATAGGCAGAGGAAATTAAATTTTCCACCCTACACTTGGATGGAAAAGATCATGAGTGGTGGTAGCATGGGATAGTAACATTAGGGCATGCCAACATCACCTCTTATGAGGATTTCACTCATATGTTGATGGATAGATTTGAAAAAAAGGACCTTGAGATCCACTTCAAGGAGTTGACACAATTGAGACAATTAGGTACACCAGAGGCATACATCAAGGAGTTTTAGAATATGGTGGTCATGGTGACAGACATCTTGGAGTAGAGGTTGGTGATGTTGTTCACTAAAGGATTAGTCAAACCCTTGAGAGGGTGGGTGAATTATTTTAGGAAAAAAAATTAGAGGATGTCATCATGAATACCCAGGACATGGAAGACACAACTCCCAAGAAGGAATCAATGAAGCAAGTGAAAAAACCTCACTAGAAGCCATGGACAGGGAACGACATGATGGATGAGGATACTTGGAGAGATTTGAGGAGGAATAAGCTTTGATTTAACTACAAATAACCTTAGGAGTCGGGTAACCAATGTATGGGAAAAGGGAAAGTACATTACATAGAGGTACTTTACGTTGATGAGGATGATAATGAGGATGAATCACCTCACATTCAAGATAGTGGACACATAAGTGGTCAGGCAGATCCACCACATATTGAAATGGCAGAGGAGAAGAAACTATAGGATGGATTCAAGAAAGTGACCATTGCCACACTTTTAGGAGTCCCCAAATAATACACCTTCAGGGTCAGAGGAATTTTACAGGGGAAGAGAGCTATAACACTGATTGATGGTGGGGCCACTCATAATTTGATTGATGCAACACTTGTCACCAAAAGACATATTCTGGTAGAGGAATTTGAGGGGTTTAACTTGGTGGTAACAGATGGGTACAACATGAAATGTACTCAGAGGATCAAGGGATTATATGTTACCTTGGGAGACACCCATCTTGTACTAGGTGTCCAATGCCTATATTTTCTGGGAGATATCCACATGAACTATCAGGACATGAGGATGGATTTCAGGGAAAAGGAAGGGAAGAGATTCATTTTGAGAGGTATGTCAACAAGAATTCCTAGGATTGTTTCAAACAAACACATGAAGGATATTTTTAGACATGGAGACGTGGCTTGTGCAACAAAGTGCTTGATCACGATACAAAAGAAATCACAGAACCACCAACACTATCACATAGACATTCAGGCAATACTCAAGAAACAAGATAAGGTTCTTGGGTCAATACTTGTAGGGAGGCCACCTGACAGGGGATTCAAGTATGTTATTGAGCTAGAGGATGGGGCGAAGCGCATGATCACCACACCTCATAGGCATCCAAAGAATTTTAGGGATGCGATAGAAAAGGCCATACAAGAGTTGTTGGAGATGGGGCACATTAGGCATAGCTCTAGTCCCTTCACTTCTTCAGTGGTACTGGTGAAGAAGAAGGATGGAATGATGAGGATGTGCATAGAATACAAGGCATTGAACAAGAATATCATCAAGAACAGGTACCTGATACCCAGGATTGATGAGTTGATAGATGAGTTGCATGGGGAGGTGTACTTCTTGAAGATTGATCTTCGATTGGGGTACCATCAAATCTGGGTCAAAGAGGAGGACATCCACAATTTTTTTATTATATGTCACTATGAGCATTATGAGTTTCTAGTGATGCCCTTCGGGTTGACTAACACACCAACCACCTTTCAGTCATGTATAAACCATATCTTCAACAAGAAGATGAGGAAATTATTATTGGTGTTCTTTGATGATCTATTGATCTACATCAGGACTTGGGAGGAGCATATAAGGCATGTATATGAGATACTTAGCATCATGGAGGAACAATCACTATTTTCCAAGGAGGCAAAGTGTGAATTTGGGTTGACATAGATTCTTTATCTAGGACATGTGATTGGAGTTAAGGTAGTACATGTACATCGAGAGAAGATCCAAACGATTTTGGATTGGCCCACACCCAGGTCTATTACAGAATTGTGGGGGTTCTTAGGGATATGAAACTATTACAGGTGCTTTGTGAAAGTATTTTCAAAACTTAGTGTGCCATTGACAAAATCTCACCAAGAAGGGAGAATTCAAATGGTCAGAGGAGGCGCATGAAGTGTTTGACATGATGAAGAAGGTGATGAACACTTTCTCGATGTTATCACTTCTAGACTTCTCTCAACCATTTTTATTGGAGTGTGATGCATCCAGAGAAGGGATAGGAGCGATGTTGATGAAAAATGGACATCCCATAGCTTTTGAGAGCAGGAAGTTGGGGGAGCAATAAAGTCTCTACTCCATCTATGATAAAGAGATGTTGGTCATCATGCACACATTGGCCAAATTCATATGGTACATGGTAGGAGGATGCTTTGTGGTGAGGACCGACCACAATAGATTGAGGTATTTCTTGGAGCAGAGAGATTTGAGCGAGAGGTAGCAGAAATGGGTGAGTAATTTGCAGGAATATGAATTTGAAATTGAGTATGTAAAGGGAAAGAAGAATATAGTTACTGATGCCCCTTTCCAGGAGACCTACAACATTTTCCATGTCTAAAATATCAGGAGACCGGATATCCTTTCTCTTGGTGGAGTACTCCAAGAATACTTTTGTATGTCATCTGTTGGAGGGTATTATTTAGGATGATAGGTATAGAGTAGTATATGACATCATCTACTACAAAGATATGATCTATATTTTCCCTGAGTCCACACTCAAGGGTAAGATCCTGATAGAAATACATGGTGCACCACTGACTGGGCATCCATGATATCTGAAAACCTACAAGCAGGTTGGGGAGAGATTCTCTTGGAAGGGTCTCAAGGAGGATGTATTACGGTATGTGAGGGAGTGCATGACTTGTCAGCAAAACAAGTCAAATCTCACACATCCTTCAAGTTTTCTCCAGCCATTAGCTATTCCAGAGCATAAGTGGGAAAGCATTTCCATGGACTTCATTATGGGGTTGTCGAAGGTACAAGGTAGGGATTGTATCTATGTGGTGGTGGATAAACAAGTATGCACACTTCTTTTCCATTCCTTCAGATTATAGCACATCTCGGGTGGTAGACATATTGTTTGGGGAGGATGTTCAAGCTACATGGATTTACGATATACATAGTCAGTGATTGAGACAACAAGTTCCTCAACGCATTTTGGCAGGAGTTGTTCAATTTAGCAGGGACAAAATTGACACCTAGAACCAACTTTCATCCTTAGACAAACAATAAAACAAAGATCGTGAACAAGTGGATTCAGGAATATATGCGTAACTATGTGCCAGGACAACAAAGTGTGTGGATCAAGTGGTTTCATATTGGGGAGGATTGTTATAAAACCACTTATCACATGTTCATAGGGATGAGTCTGTCCTGGGAATTACATGGCTATGATACCCCTTCATTTGTGGATTTGGAATTTGGGGAGAGAAGGGCCCCCAAGGCCAAATATTGGTTGCAGGAGAGACATGACATCTTGAAAGTCCTAAAGGAGAACTTGCAGTTCACCCAAAATTCATAGAGTATGTATGTAGATAGGCATAGAGTGGAGTGAAACTTTAAGGGTGAGAACTTGGTCTTTATCAGGTTGCATCCTTACAGACAATCTTCACTGAAGAAGAGTGGCGCAAATAAGCTAAAGTATCGCTTATATGGACCCTATAGGGTTATCAAGAGAGTTGGGAAGGTAGCTTATCAGTTGGAGTTTCCAGAGGGTAGCAAGATCCACAACGTATTCCATGTATCTTGCCTCAAGAAGGCGTTGGGACATCAGGTCACCACTTAGGAATATCTTCCTCCACTTGATGAGGAAGGACAATTAGTTCAAATTCCATAGAGGAATTTTTATGTTAGAGAGAGGAAGCCTAGGATCATAGTCATTCGAGAGTACCTAGTCATATGAATAGGTTTTCCCACAAAGAATTCTACTTGGGAGGGAGAACACATCTTACAACATCTCGATTTGGAGTTGTTGAGGAAAATAAATATTTGGAAGGGAGGACTATAATGTACCCTTCCAATTGATCATGAAAGAGGATGACTTAGTAGCATATATGAATCTCATAGGCTATAGTCAATGAATAAAAAGGGAGTCAAGGAGGTTTATTTAATGTCACTAGCCAATAGATGTTACATTCTAAAGTAGCATTAAGTAAAAATATAAATTATTAATTACTTAAACATTAAAACTTACTTTTAATGTTTAAGTAAATATTAAGAGGGAATCATGGTCATATTTGATTTGGTCAAAAAGGGGAAATATCTAGAAGGCTTTGGAGAATTATAAAGGAAGGGTAATACTTCACCATCCTCATGATGGTTTGGTATCTTATTAGGAGTGCTCTTGTAGCCAGGGTTTTCGTTGGGGTTTTGGGAAAAAATATTCCATTGCTAGTTTGGTTTCGGTGGTGAGATATCCACCCTAGCTAGACAAGAGGGAGATCCATTGAGGATTTCCATTGGAGATTCACCTTATTGCAAGTTGATTTATTCTAAGGAGGGAAACGATCTAATTGAGGGGTCCATGAGGGTCTAGAGAAGGATAACATATTTATTGGCATCATTGACAGGTTCGTGTGGCATGTAGGAAGGCCATGAATTGCTTGGACAAACTATGGGACTACTATGAACAGGTCGTGGGAATCTTGGAGGAGGTCTGAGTGGATCTCTTGAAGGATGATTGTTGGTGCAATTATAAGTATAATATATTTACAATCATTAATATGTCAACCATGATTCATAATCAATAGATTTGTAATACCATATTTTCTGGAAACATATACTTTAACTATGTCTGGTGAGTATAGTAAAAATTAAAGCATTTTTAGATACACACTATGTTTTACCTAAACTTTAATCACAATCCTTAGCCTGAAATGCAATAGCAAATATATATAATAGTGAATGTCCTAATCACTATATAACTAAATTTTTGTAGTCTATACTTCACACACTCTACAAGATTCAAATGTACTCTAGAGACTATTCTACTTCAGCAAATAACTAGTACAAAAAACAAGGTTTTTCATTTACTGGCTCATGAAATGTAAAAGATGGAATCTTGTCTTGTTTGTGTAATGACACACTTAACTAGGAAATCCCATTTGATTCTTCACACACTCAATTAAAATCAATTAATGCAACACACAAAAAGGAAATTTAATATAATCTCACAATCTGGCAATTCTAGAAAATCACTTCATTTATACACATGGAGCAGAGGTCTCATTGATACTTTCCATTTGTTGGCCCTTGTAATACAAAATATGTTTTCTTGAGATTCTCTTGTACTAACACACTCTACAATTCATAATAAATTATAAGACAATGATTTCCTTTCACAAATTCAATAATGAAAATGATCACGCTTCAACAATCTCTACAACTACTTTAACATTCCAAATTACTGAGAATGAACTAGATAGAATGCCTACAATTATGGTGCACCAAACTCATCACACTCACAATAGCATCATAAAATCCATGCCCTATTCACACTTGACATTTATATTGTATTGAAACCAAATGAAAGCTCAAATTAACAAAGAAAATACCAAGTACTGGATAAATGACTAACGAGTACAAGACAATCGCAGATTAGTACCAGATCAGAATAAACAATTACAAAAATCAAATCTACGCTATAATTTACAACAGGCTCACCAATTTGGACCAGTGGGCCCTTGTCGATTCCAAAAAGGAAGCTGGGAAGACTCACAGAATAATAGATTCCACAAATGCACAAGATCAACAACTGTAATTCATATTACTTTCCAACAAAGAGGTTTATTGAAAAGATATGTTCACAAACCAATACATCAACATAAAAATATTCGACTTCTCTCTTCAGTCACCTACAAGCCCTCTTTATAAGAGAAACAACCTGTTACAATTGAGGTAATAGATAACTCAACAATAAATATATCAAATCTTGGTTTACTAATACATGAATTTTCTTGTTTTAACGTTCCCTGATCCTCATGACACGAAGTGCAGGAGGATGAAGGAATATCGTATATACTTAAAATAGATGATCTCGCTCACTAACTGACTCCTCAAACTCATCAAAATATCCATTCAGCTGATCACATCCAAATTTTCAGGCATAGGTACCAGATGGCTTCTGATGCAGGTACCAGATGACTTCTGGAACATTTTGGTGCAGGTATCGAGTGACTTCCAGTGCGGGTACCAGATGACCTCCAGTCTGGGTACCAAATGACTTTTAGTGCAGGTACCGAATGACCTCCATTGCGGGTACCAGATAACTTCTAGTGCGGGTACCAGATGATCTGGAGCGCTATTTTAGAACCTTGTCTTAATATGATTTCCACAACAAGGCTATTAGATGGAATAAAGTACATAGATAACTATTCTAACTATCAATAAACCATGAAAATCATAGGCTAAATTTTTATTACCTCGTGTACACCAAGAATAGTTAAATGAGTGTATCATCGAGAAAAATGAGTGGATTACTCACGTTTATAAGGAAACATAATCGATATAGGGAGAAACATCAAGGTGACTATGGATGTCAAAAAGAATACTTAACATTTCCCCCATGCCTTATCCATTGCATGTCCTCATGCAACAATGATCTTCAAAATTTCAAAATTGGTGCCATTTCTGATTGAATTAACCATCTTCTACTTGGGATAAGATGTCAAGCCCTAAAGTTCCACCCTTCTTCAACTCTTTAATATCTCTTTTGAGTACTCTACGATGTAACATATGCCTTTTATCCTCTGCCTCCCACTTTTTACCCGAATGAATAACCTTCTTAAATTTGACAGTGAGATTTGCATTCTTATCTTGTAACTTTTGATTTCAGGCTTTAACAAATTCATTTTCCTTCTTTATCTGTGAATCCAAAACTTCATATTCAACCACCTCTTGTCTTAATTTCACATTCTGTTTTTAAGCCTTTGTATCTTGACTATTATCTGATGCTTAGTCAGAGTGACCAAGGGGTCTTCCCACTTCTTAACCTTTTTCTTATCTTTGCATTCAAATGATAATTCTTTTAAAGTCTCTTCAACAAGTTCCTTTACTGCATTAATCTCCTAAATAGGGTCATCCCCTGCATCTAGTGAAGTCGGAATATCAATTGGTTCCTATTGCAAGGTTGGGAGAGTAGGGATGTTCATTTGTTTAATCATGCTCCTAGTAGTCCTACGAGAGGGCTCTAGACTAACAGGGGATTTATCTTCTGACACCTCTAGATTGTGAATGATAGGTGCCTCAACCTCATTCTTAAATAACCGCCTTCTCTTTGTTTTTTTTGATGACTCGGGACTTTGTTTTTCCTCTTTTATTTTGGTATTTTTATAGCACAAGTTGTAGGTTGGAAAAATACCAACCCAACCACAAAGAAAGTGCTACAACTTGGGAATCCTACACCCAATTTCACTCGATGTAGGTCCCGCACTTCAAGGGTGACTAAGTCACTCTAGGGAGGCAATCCTAGTGACCCTAGGGGGTTTGAGATGTAAATGGAGATGGATGGAAGTGAATCCCCTATAGGTCAAGTCTAAGTGGGATGAAAGGACGGAAAATATGACTTGTACGTCAAGTAATTGTTTTCCCACATGTATAGTACTTCTCCGGATGATTGTACCTGCCCGAGACACAATAAAAGAGACTTTTCAATGATATATGCTAGTTGGATAATAAATTTAAGCTTGTTGTCCCTAATTTTCAGCAGTAAATGATAGTTTATATCAGCAAATAAAACATCTAAATCAGCATACAAATATCTATTAACTAGTTAAGTAAATCAACATCAAGATTAGCAATGAATATAGGCTGAAAGATGGCACTTAAAAAGCTAGATAATATGGTTGTTGTAAACATGTGTTTTCTGCAGAAAAATATAGTCTTATGGATGTAGCATTCATTGGAATGCATCAGAAATATCAACCATGAAAAAGTTCCAATAGATAGCCCAAACAATGCGCCCTAGTTAGTAGACTAGGTGAGTGAAGTTAGAGAGCTAGTCTAGGGTTAGTTTAGTAGTTATGATTGTTAGTAGCTAGGGTTATGCATCCCTAATGGTTGTAGGTTAAAGTTTGTAACACAAATTAGAGTAGTGGGAGAGAGGGGACACCCTAGTGGGGGAAGACTCCTCTCAATGAGGCAAATCAACTTCAAGCAAGAAACCTTTCAAAAGACCAAAAATTGTGTTTCCCAAGGCAATAATTTTATATCTCCAATGCAAAAAAGTATGACTAGTGACTTTACTATTGGGTTAATGGAGTCAAATAAACAAATATATTAGAGAAGCTACCTTCTTGGGGGTGTAAGTCCTTTTACTTCCCAAGGCAAGTTTCTCTAGGCTAGGGTTTAAGCTAAGAGGGTGTATGCCCTTATACTTCTCTTAGAAAACCCTTGTATAATCAATGAGATGAAGAAATAAAATGATGAAGACTATGGTGGGGGTGTATTACCTTATAATTCCCACCTAGATCCTAGCATAACAATGCTTGACTTGGAAAAATGATAGCATAATAGTGGAAGACCATACCAAGATCAACATAAATGCCAAGATAATCCACCACAAGAGCTAGAAAACATCATCCAAGGCTAGCGCTAGACTTCCATCAACCATTCACCAATATATAGCCATAAACAAGTGCACAAGAGATCAAAAGAGGTGTGGCACAAATTTCATACCAAGGCCTCTCACCAGAGGGAGAGTTATGATTAAAATGAGATCTTATGATCTCTATTTATACAAAATGTAGCTAACATAGTTTGTACACAAATTAAGGAGTAAACCACAACATTAGGGATCAACAACCCTAATATTTCCCCCTTAACAAAGTGATATTAAACAATTCACTTAAAATTTCACTTTTTTCACAAATAAAACCCTAATTTAGGAAGACGTCACCCCTTTAGGGGACATTTTGTCAGTTTGAGGAAGTCGTGGTGTTGGAGAAGCATGGATAGGACTCCAAATGACACATGTCAAGCATATAAGCACTATCATCACGGTAAAGACCCTTCTCCTCCTCAAAAATTCACGTGTCAAAAGAGTGGCACCTCACCACCATGCCCTAGCCCCAAAATCATGAAATCAAGCTAAAAAATAGGACATTTTGCCCCTCCTGGGCATGTGATTTGGAAAGTGAGGGTTGGGCTAGGTTTTCCAAGTCATCATCAAGGTCGTACAAGTCTGATCTCTCTCATCTAGCATGCAGGCCCCTGACATCCAACCTGTGGGCTTGCAGCCCCATGAAAGCCCAAGCTAGTAGCCTAGGCTTGTTCTCCCAAAATTGTCCACCAACTAGGTCTTGCAAAGACAAATGAACACGCCCTCCAAGGATCTCAAGTCATAACATCATGATAAGTGAATCTAATCAATAAATAATCCATTCAATCATGTGCATCAAAGATCACTATATCAAACAATTAACAACTCAAAGACACTATGCGACTTGTCAAGCTTGAATATGGGAGGGTTGACGAGGTGTCCTATTGGGTAGATCTTTCAAGGAGAGTTTCCAAGAGATCCCTCTCTAATCCATGTAAAGTGGATGAAGTGGTTTGGGTCAAGACTAAATGGGCATAGGGATCATGACATACAAGGGGTTGTAATGTCTCATTCATGGGTGCCTTTGTAGAGGGTGCATGGTACCTTCGTCTGCAATGCAATTTTTCCAAGCCCATCAATTGTCTTTTATCTTTCTTTCTTTATTTTATTTAAATATAACATAAGGAGAGGTTGAAGGTCACTACCCTGGCGTGGTGACCATATGATGGCAATTTCACCCACAAACACCTAATGGAAATGAGAAGGTTGGCTTGTGATGAGACCCCCTTTCCCTCAACCATGCAACTAGGAGCCATTACCCTGGTTTGGCAACCAGATGATGGTAATGTCATACCACTAGATATTCATGGATGTGATAGGTCGGATCGTGATGAGACCTCCTATCCTTTAACTAACCTTTTAAGAATTTTTTATTATATTGTGGGTCCCCTTTATTCAAAGATAAGTGTTTCATTTCTTTCTTGGGTGATCCCTGGGTGAAGTATATAGAAGGTTTATATAAGGCTTTTATCTTTTACCCAACACCAACCCCTCTGGGCCTTTAGCCCCTTCTTCCCATAGAATGAGGGACAACCCTTTCTTGGGTCAATACACCCTAAAATCCCAAGAGAGAAGGAAACAGAGGGGAACAATGATGGAAAGTGGTAAGTATGGTTGGGAATGATACAATGGCTCATTAAGGGAGTGCCTAGTAGAAAAAAATCCCCAAGGAAAACCACTTACTAGGGCACAATGTCAACCAACAAGGTGAATTAGGGAAAAGGCATAATGTCCAAGCACATATCATAAAATCTAGAGCAATCTAAGATAAAACATAATCCAATGGATTAAATATTGAAATGATGCTCACCATAATACTAACTTGTACCTCGTGGAGTAGGGCCCATTGCCTTCTAGAAGCCAGTTGGTGTGGTGGATGCCATCTGCAAAACTGTGACCATCTGTGGTGGTGAGTGGGTTTTACATCTGTGCAAAAGGGTATTGTTGGTCATGTAGTCTATCGACACTCCATATATGCAACCTGAGAGCCTCAAGACTTGATCTCCTTATTTATCCACAAAATGGGTATAATAGGTCTTACTCCGAGTATATGGTTTGGTACTATATTCCTCAGGAGTCTTACTATTCCTTCATGTTTTGACTCTTGACTGAGAAGTTTCCGCCACTTTTATTGCCTTTTTTTGTTTTGTCTTGCTAACAGATTTTGAGATGATATCCCCAACATCTTCGGCCTCACCACTTGGTTGCTTCTTCTCTTTTTCACTACTTCCTAGATTTTCCTTAGACTCTTTACTGCCCTTCCCTTTTTTCCCTTTTCCTACAAAATTAGGGGTACCTTCAGTATGGATTGTAGTAATCTCTTCTAGGGTAAAGTCTCGAGTAATGAATTGTTTCCAACTACTTCCTCATTTCTTTAATTCATACAGAACCATAATTTCATTAAACAATGATGATAAAGACTTGTCTCTAGTTTCTTGGGGGCAGATATAACCCCCCTAGCCATATTAATTAAACTCATTCATAAAAATTATGGGAAATTAATCTTTAGAACATCGTCAAAATGAAAAAATAGTCTTAAATGGTAAAGGAATATGATGGCATACATACCTTCACAGGTTATAAATCTTTTCATGCTGACAAGCGTTTTACAATACTCTGGTTTAACCCACTGGCAAGGGATACCTTTTGCCCAATCTAGATTTGAATGCTTTGGCACTAAAAACTTCTGGTAGATCTGTCGGTCAATCACCATACCCTTAAAATATTTTTCACCTTCCAGTGGTAAGCCAATGGCCTCTGCTATAGAATCTTCGGTCACGTACATATTTATACTACCTAACTGAACAATCTCACCATCATAACTCTGTGCAAATTCATGGGACATTTCATCATGGTGGCCTCAAAATTGTTCTAGAAAGGGTACCCATCCATCATGTTCAAAATTTTCTCTGCATGCCTTATATTCCTCCGTCTCTTGAAATACCATAAACACAGGTTCATGGTGATAAACCCCTATGCATGTCTTGAAAGAAATTCTCAATTTAACACAGTGAACCAGGGTTTCTCGATAAGAGGGTTTGGTACTGGAACATGGTAACAAACATGGGAAGAGTAACAAACCCAAGAAGAAAAGGTGGTATAATGACAAAGGTTCATAAATGACATAGCGATTATAATGATGCTCATCTGAATGGCGACGCCATTCAGATGATCATCTTTTATTATAATTTTCAAATTATAGTTATGATGGAAATGAGGTAGTATGAACAACTTGTTTCATCATGTCTAGCTATGAGTAGTAGATAAGATTGTTAATGATTTGACACTAAGTC
The DNA here is from genome assembly GCA_009831015.1 of Picea engelmannii. Taxonomy (NCBI): domain Eukaryota; kingdom Viridiplantae; phylum Streptophyta; class Pinopsida; order Pinales; family Pinaceae; genus Picea; species Picea engelmannii. Next base: position 77,536 of record ML800718.1, read on the forward strand.
ATATCCAACATGTTGTGAGTAATAATTAGAATACAAGGTTCGGATGTGACTCTAATATGATTATAAGATATTTTTCCAAGATATTTTATAAACAATTTTAACCAATAGGCCCCCTACCTAGATTACCTTTAAAATTAAAGTGACATAGTTATGGTTTCATGCCATTAGAAGAAGGGAACACATAAAATAATACATCCTAAGATGATTAACTTGTCTCTTATCCAAGTTTATTAGAAATAAATATCTTCTTGTTCAGGTAGGGTGAATTACCTACACTGAGGGTCCCACTTCCATGAAAACATATCTATTTGAAAATATAGAACCCTGAGGTGGATACTGGAAGGTTCTTAACGAAATCATCCAAGAGATATAAAGTTCATCTCCTAGCCTTGATTTTAATAATGATTGCTTCAGAATGAGACCCAATGGATTTTATTTAGTTTTAGGTGTGCCAATGTATGTTTTTCGACTCCTTTTACCCGACATAGCCCCGCTGCTAGCATGCCTATTTAGTACCCCCGACAGGTTTACCTTAGTACCATACAAGAATGGCCCTGATGCCAGAAGGCTTGTTTAGTACCCCTATAAGTTTACATGTACTTCCTGGTACTTCATTTTATTATATTACTCAAAATATTTATAATGGTGTATATTGTTCATTGACAACTTTAGAGTATAAGGAAGGCAGGTGGTACTAGAGTGTTTTAGATTTATTAGTCACATAATTGATTGGTTTTATTTAGCCCAAGGTTGAAATCATCCACATTAGCCTTAAATCTCAATTATTCAATGTATAATGGAACATTTTGGATAATGACTAAGAGGTCCCTATAGTTTATCTTGTTAGGATTCTCGTGAAAGTCCATTAAGGTTTTACAGGAGCAGTCCACCACATGAGGTTTTTCATCAATGCCTCCCAAGAGAAGCTTATAAAGGGAAAATTGGATAAGAACTTGTTAAATCAACTAGGTTAGTATTAGGCATAACGGTGTCAACCCTTTTCAATGGACAATATCAACTATTAATAACGAAAGTCACTTTTCAAAATGATTAGGTAATAATAAGGTAGATGCGCCCATAGACATACCCAACAAAATATAGCTAAATGTGGAAGTATCTCTTTAAAGGGTAATAAGGATGATTCATTTAAGTGTAATAATTTAGAAGGAGGGTGTACATAAAAGTAAGGATCAATTTAGCACAAGACTTGAATTCTTCCTTGATAGAAAGAATAGAAAAATATTGGCTCATACCTCCAATTACCTAAAGTGGAAACAATGTCAAGTACAGGACAATGATCATATTACTTTGGCACCAGTATTGGATTATTAACTAGCACTAGAACATGTTTTTTCAGTACCAGAACAAGGCTCTATAGTACCGGAACAGGTAAGTACTAGAACAATATTCTGCAGTGTCAGAACAAGACTCTGAAATACCAGAACAAGATTCTGTAGTATCAGATACACTTGATAAGGTACCTGGTATTTATGATCTTTAAAATGGAACTTGGAGGCCTCACATTGTGGTTGGGATACTCTGAGCTTCAGGATGTAGAAAATTGATGGCGATCACTGGTACTGGATCAGACTACAGGTGCTTTTATCCAAGATTCAAAACTGGAAGTGTTGAATCTTCCAATAGGTTCCAGAATGTTAAATACTGGGTTTAATATCATAACCTATAGGTATGAAGTATTGAATTATTATTCTTGAAAACTAAATCTAGCACACAGGTACAATAAATTTAAATTGAGGTAGAAGTGATAGGAAAGGTGGAATTAGGTTCCAAATTCTGCAATAGTTCTTAGTTTGGACAATAATTTGCTACTAAAAGACAAAAGGATCCTCCTTTAGATCCATATCAGACCACTGAACCTACACTTCCATTTTATTAGCAAGATAAAATCTAACTACTATTGTCCCTTAAAAATTTTGCAAACCAGGAAGAATTATTTCTCGTCAGAGGTTTCAAAGAAAACTCGGTGAGGCTCCTTTATCATGAATGATCTACAAAGAAAGATCATAGTTAGCTCAATTTTACAAATCACACAAAAACTCACATATGTACAGGGTTAAATCACATCACAAGAGACTTATAGTGGTGGATCAGCAGGGGGAGAACTCCCCTGACTTACCAATTGCATTTCAAAACTCTGAATAATGTGCTTGATAAAATCTTCTTTAGACAAGGGCTTATGATAGACCTTCCAGCGGTGCCCATTTACAAAAAAGGAATTATGATCTGCATCAATGGTTTTTATCTTAATTGAACCATTTTCATAGACTGTATCCACTTCATATGGTCCCAACCATCAGGTTGACAGTTTTCCTTTAAAAATTTTAAACCTATTGTCATACAATAGGGCCCAATTACTTGACTGAAAGGAATTTTTCTTAATAAATTTTCCATGCGGTTTATCCCTTTGATCTTGAATGAGTGTGTTTCTCTTAAGAGCATCCTGCTTGATCTCATCAATTTCATTCAACTGCATTACCCTCTGTTTTTGTGCCTCATCTAGGTCCATTCCCAATTGCATGGTTTTCCTAATGGTATTTACTTGAAATTCTATGGGGAGCAACACCCCCTTCCTATACACCAATTCATAGGGGGTATGACCTATGGTGTTTCTCCAGGCTATTCAATAAGTCCATAAGGCTTCAGGTAACTTATCAACCCAGTCTTTATGGTGAAACTGCACTTTTTCCGTGAGAATGGCCTCTATCACCTTATTGGTTGGCTCCACCTGTCCATTTTCTTGGGGGTGGTAAGGTGTAGATTTTTGATTCCTGATATGATATTGTTATGTGATGGATTTGACCATATTAGAAGTAAATTGGGTCCCTCAGTATATCACTATCTCTCTAGGCACTCCAAAATGGGTAAATATTTCTTCAAATAGAAAATCAACAACGAAATGCTCATTTGCAAAATACAAAGATTTATCCTCTACCCATTTTGTCACATAATCCGTACAAACCAATATGTACCTTTTCCTTCTATACATAGGGTTGATTGGTCCTATGAAATATAATTCCCATTTTTCAAAAGGTTTGATTACTACCTATGTTTGAAGAGGCATCTCATCAACTGAAGTTGGCTTCCCCATCCTTTGGAAATCATCACAACTAGCCACATACTTCTTTGCATCTTTAAAAATGGTTGGCCAATAATATCCTGACTGTAATATTTTTAATGTTTTCCTCTTGTCGGAAAAATTCCCACCACATAGACCATCATGGTAGGCTCTAAGAATTTAATGCATCTCATCTTCTCGTACGCATCTTCTAATCACCAAATTAGGACCAAAGCGGTATAAAAATTCATCATGCCACATGTAATTACCACTTCTAATGATTCTCTATTTTTCCCGAGAGGATGTATTTTGAGGTAATTTCCTTGTTACTAGATAATTGGCCACATCCACATACCAAGGAATGTAAGTAGATATAGAAAATAAGTTTTCGTCAAGAAAATTATCATTAACTGGTGTATTCTCTCCTGTATGAATAAGTCTTGATAGCAAATCAACAACAATATTGTCTCTCCCAGGTCTGTCTATAATAGTAATGTTGAATTCTTGTAACGGTAACAACCATCTTGTAACTCTAGAATTTGTGATAGGTTTATTCATTAAAAATATAATAGCTAAGTGATCGGTGTGTACAAAGACTTCATACCCAGTTGTATAATGTCGGAATTTCTTAATGGCATGAACTACTGCCAAGAATTCTCTTTCAGTAATTGTATAGTTTATCTCAACAAGAGAGAGGTTTTTGCTAACAAAATAGATAACATAGGGAACTTGATTTTCTCTTTGTCCCAAAACAACACCTATAGCTATATCTGAGGCATCAGTGCAAATATGGAAAGGAAGGGACCAATTTAGCCCTCTCAGAATGAAAACAGTTGAAAACTTCAGTTTTAAAATTTCAAAAGCAATTTGACATTGAGGATCCCAGTGGAATTCAACATCCTTTGCTAACAGTTTGAATAGTGGGGCATCTAGGTTTGTAAAATTTTGAATAAATCTTCTATAATATCCAACATGCCCTAAGAAGCTTCTGACCTATTTTGGGGAACTAGGGATTTTGATTCAAGAAACGATTTCAATTTTAGCAGGATCTACCCTTATTCCGGTACCAAAAATATGATTGCCTAAAACAATCCCCTTAGTGAACATCATTTTGGATTTTTTGTAGTTGAGGGAAAGGTTAGTTTCTTTAAATATGATCAACACTTTCTTTAGGTTGTCTAAGGATTGTTAAAAATCATCCCCATATACTGTGAATTCATCCATATAGACTTCCACACAATCATGGGTTAAATAAAAAAATATGGCCACGACATCCCGTTGAAAGGTGGCAGGGGCATTACATAATCCAAAGGCAAGGACCCTATAAGCATAAGTACCCCATTGGAAAGTAAAAGTGGTCTTCTCCTGATCCTCTGGTGCAATTTGGATTTGGTTATAACCACTGAACCCATCCAGGAAGGAAACATACTTTTTTCTGAGACAAAGTGTCCAACACTTGATCTATAAAAGGTAAAGGAAATAGTCTCTAAATGTAGCCTTATTTAGCTCTCTAAAATCCACACAAATTATCCACTTGCCATTTTTCTTAGGAACAATGACTAATGGAGATACCCACTCACTATCTAAAATGGGATAGATAAAATTGACATTTAGGAGATTTTGCAACTCTTTTTTCACTATATCCTTCAAGGATGGATTCATCCTCCTTTGAGGTTGCCTAACCGGTCTGATTTGATCATTGGTATAGATGTGATGGATACAAGTATCTAGGTGGATCCATTCATGTCATAATAGTCCCATGCAAAGGCATCGGACTGTTCTTGAATCATTTGAATCAATTGATCTTGTTGTTCAACTTCCAAATCATAATTGATATAAAGACACTTCCCAAGGATGATTTCGACCGATTTCACATGTGACTCTCTACCTTTGTTCATTATTGTCATAGTAAACAAGGTAGGAGGACAAAGTTCCTGGAATTCGGAGATGAAAATATGTTTATATTCCTGAAAATATTATGGATATTCAGTACATTCAGTCTCAACTAAGAATTGTCTTAAAATTTGATCTTCAGTTGATTTTTTTTTTTTTTTTTGTAATGGGGGAATCGAAAACTCACAGTTCTTGTACTTGCATGACACAAGGTCAATCCCCTTCGGATACCACTATAACCCCAGGTTCTCCACGCATCCCCCAAAAATGGAGCATAAGTAAATCGGGGTGAGAATCGAACTTGAGACCTCCTTTTTACAAATTTCCTTCCATTTACACGACACTTGCCAATCGGTCTACACCCCTGCATGCATCTTTAGTTGATTCTTGAAAACATATTATTTGTCCAATTATTAACAAGGGTTGAGCACATTCCTCCTCCCCATATGGATTCTCTAACCATAAAGGAATTTTTGTAGCTGGTTGGGCAGGAGGGAATAGAGTAAGCTTTTCGTTGTAGGTCCCATTGGAAATTATCATCTCTCTAGATCGATAGCCAATGAATGCATCAACAGTGTCTAACCAAGGTCGAACAAGCACAACCATATGTTCAGGTTTGGAGGATTTTGGATGAATTACCAAGAAGTCTACAAGATACTCCCAGGAAGCTAGGGTGATTATTACATCATCCAGACTTCCTGCTGGACTAATGACTGATTTATCTACTAATTCCAATAGAGTTTGATTTGGCCTTAAGTGATTTAATTGCAGTGTTTGCATGGTACCAACATGCATACCATTTATTGTTTCTCTAATATCAATAAGTGTATTTGGTAAATAAATGACATTAATTTCTATGGTTACCACTGGGTTCCTTGGGTCATTGCATTTGAATGGCATTTCTGATATGAATTCTGACAACTATCCAACCACCTATATAACAGGGGGCTCCTTCCTTTCTCTTCCAGGATTTTTAATGCAAAGGTCCCTTACATTATTGGCACAGATAGGAATGTCTTTAATAGCTTGTAGCAAGGGAATCTTTACACATATATTTCTTAATTCAAATTCTAAATTATGTCCTAAAGGCACCTCGGGCTTCTTTACAAGCAACCTTTATGGATAAGGTGGAAGATTAGTTTCCTGAGGTATTTCAGGTTGTGACATAGGTCTGGCTGGAATGTCAGGAGGAATTTCCTCTATAGCAGGGGTGGCTTCATCTTCATCTGGTTGATTTTCTAATTGCTCTTCTTGGATAACCACTGCATAATTTGTTTTATTTAAGACCTTCCTATATCTTAATTGGATTTCATTTAATGGAGTCGAGGTAATGACATAGGTCAGGATGGTTTGCAATTCCATATTCTGTATAGGTTGAGTAGGTCTATTATTAGGGTTTGCAATGGGCTGTGCAGGAATTCGGGTAGGACATGGAGGATTTGGATTAAGTGGAGCTTGCATTTGTTGCTGCTGGTTCAGATTCATGGGTAATGTAAGTTGTTGTTGTAGTTTAGGAGTTGGATATAATGAAGGTTGATTAAATCTTAGCAAAAGCTGAGAGATATTAGAAGGGTATTGTGGGTATGTAGGAAAATATGGTGGCTGTAAAGGACCATTCCCATAGGAAGTTCCCCTCCATCCTTGTTTCCAATGTTGGCCTTGGGCTTGTTGAGGTGTCCACTAGGCATAAGGCATTAGAGGGACCCATTTTTGTTGTGGGTATTGCATGGAGGTATCTGGGAACATGTTGGGGTTTTGTTTCCTCCATAGTCTCTTAAGGGGATATTATGTGTCTTGGGATTCTACTCCTCCCTTATAGATGGCATGAAGTCTAGGAAGTGAAGGGAACCTCTCAATAGGATGATCCTCCATACAGATTCCAAAAAAATATATGACATTAACATGGCACTCCTTATCATGATGTCTCTTCCTACACCGAGGACAAAAAATTTCCAAGGAAACATTTTCTTCCTCTTGTTTCCTCTTGATTTTAAGGGTATCCAATTGGATGTTGATTGTATTTAGGATATTTGTTTTGAAATTCTCTAGAATATTTCCCAGTTCCATTCTTGTAAAACCTCCTGTAGTAGGTTTATCAATTATGTTTATAGGGTTTCTTGAACTTTTCCTAGTTTTGGCTTGACTACGGGAGTAATTTTTACAATACTCGACAATCTCAGCAAATGGTTTTTGGTATACATCCCCAGATATCATGAGGTTCAAAACTTATATGCATTCATCCCTTACACCTTTCAGAAAAATGGTCCTAACCATGGTTGTGTTAAGGGAAAATTGTTTGGTCTTTTGGTAGTTATAGAGGAACCTTTCCAAGTAATCCTCTAGGATTTCCTCCTTAGATTGTTGCATCTTGAATATGGCATTCATAGAATCTCTAGGTCTACAATAATACTGATACTTTTCGATAAAAGTTTCCTTCATGTCATCCCAGGATAAAATACTATGTTCCCCTAAACTCATCAACCACTTTAGTGCTGAGTCTTTTAGTGTGGATGGAAATAATTTTAAATTTTGAGCATTGTCTGTATAATTATAACTTCTGCATAATATATCAAACTCAAACATAACTGAATCAAGTTCCTCATATGACATACCATGAAAGTGAGGCAATGATGATAACAATATATTCTTCATGGTGACATTTCTGGTAATGTCCAGTATAGGAAATCTAAATGTCCATGTCTCATTGTTTGCATTCCCTTCTTCATCTGCCATATTTATGAACAACAATTTATAGGTTGCAGGTGATGTCTCCCCACTAGGTGATGGTTCAACCATTGGATTAGTTGGTATATTTAAGTTTTCCAATACTTTATGTACTGCTCCAAAAGGGATTCAACCTCTTGTACCATTGCCTTTGTTTCCTAGCCAATTTCTTCTTCTGATTGGGTCACCACTGCTTCTCCTACTACTTGTTATGATATGTTTCCAAATTTCACAGTAGCTTCAAGTTCAAGGTATTTTATTGTAGGTTCAATTACTACATTTGAACTTTCTCCTCTAAAATTTTTTCTTGCATAGCGATCAACATAATTAGTGGGAGGGGTTTTCTTGGACCAAATATTTTTTCTGGATTTTTTTTTCATAAATCTTCCTTTACTATCCCTAAGTCTACTCATATAAAAGAAAAAGATATTACGCTAACAAAAAACAAATTCTAAATATTAAAGGAAGAGGAAAACCTATCTTTGGAGCAACCCCACCAAAGTGAATGTGCACATTCTTAGCTCTCGTCTTACCATCTTCTCTCTACCCTTAGGTCGTCCTTAAAACAAATCCAAAATCATCAAATCAATCTAATTCAAACACTACCTATTACTGTTTAAAACTCCTCGATGACAATGCCAAAATGTTGGTGCAATTATATCTATATTATATTGCCAATAATTAATATGTCAACTGGGATTTGTAATCAATAGATTTGTTACACCATATGTGCCGGAAACAAATACTTTAACTATGTCTAGTGAGTATAATAGAAATTAAAGCATTTTTAGATACACACTCTATTTTACCTAAACTTTAATCGCAATCCTTAGCCTGAAATCTAATAGAAAATCTATCTAACAATGAATGTCCTAATCACTATATAACCAAATATTTCTAGTCTATACTTCACACACTCTACAAGATTTTGTAATGTCCCCACTTTGGGACATCATTACATTGCAAAGGTTTATGATGACCAGAGTAGCCAGATGGATGTTATAGCGAGTACAAGGATTATTGAGAGGCATTTTGGGGTCCGACTTGCATCGCTCATCCCATTTCATCATTATGATCCATTCCGCACAAGTTGGATTTAGTGTCGTTGCATTCCAACGATTTCAATGATTTTGAGTATTTTGAGCTATAAGTTAATTAAATTCACTGAAGAGGTCATTTTGGGCACATTACTTGGAGGAACCTCTCATTGTAATAGCTCATTGGAATCGGGAGGAGCAACACTACAGGATGGTATGGTGAGAAGTGACTTTCAGTGGCCAGGGAAGCCACAAGGACAGATAAGGCGCTTTTCAGAGGTAAAAAGGTTAATTAATTAATTCAAGTGATTTAATTAATTAATTAAATATTAATAAAATGAAAGTCACTTTGGAGGGACAAGGTGAGAAAAAAGTATAAAAGAAAGGCAAGGGCCTCTACTCATTCATTCATGTATGTTTATCATTTTGATATATGGCTTCTAGCTAGAGGGCCCATCTCTTGGGGGTTTTGAGGGTTTTGACTTAACAAACCCTAGAGAACGATTCAGTGGTGAAAGATTCCACCTAGCTTGTCCCAAGCTTGGTCTTGGAGATGCAATACTCTCCCACACCATTCTAGTCAGATCTACATCAGTGCAGGAGGGTTCTACACCAGCCACAGACACAGGAAGAGAAGGGGGACGCACCATTGGGGTTTCTAGCAAGGGGGCACACCATTCTTTGAGGGAAGCTCGTTCCAAGGGATTGGAGGGGCTTTAGCAGATTCTAGCACCTAGGTTTTCATTGTAGGGGCTTGGACATGGTTTCTAGTTCTTTTTGAGAGAGTTCTAAGGTACATATTATTTCCTATAGCATTGGGACGAACTGGAGGAGAGGAGCAAACTTCAGAAAGTGGTTTCAGTCATTTTCCAACCCATATCTTCACTATTTCTCTTGGGACTTCACTAGTGAGGTAACCAGGCTCCGATCTATCATTCTAGTGGTTTTGTGGAGAATTTGGAGGCCTCTAGGAGGTAGGACGAATTATCTAGGGTTCCAAGCATCTAGGGGGGCACACCATTCCTTGGAGGGAAGTCAAATCTAGAAGTTTGAGAGGGATATTAGAGATTTGAGCATCTGGGTTGTTCTTGCAGTAACTCGATCTACTATTCTACTCAGTTTGGGAGCATTTGGAGGCTTCCTTCAGTTGGGCCGGTTTATTGGGCACATTTAGGGTTTCAGGAGGGCGCAACTTCATTAGAGGATTCATCATTTGGAGGATTTATCCTTATAAGTTCGGCCTGAGAGTTCAAGAGGGGGATCCTATCACCCTGATCTATCATTTGGCCGAGTTTGGACTCAGTTGGAGGCTTTATTTAGTTGGGCCAAATTATTGAGGGTCTTAGTCTTCCAACAGGGCATGGCCTTTCCAGTTGAGAGCTTGATATTGCTTACGACCTAGATCTCTTCCAGTATTTGGTCTTCATTGAGTATTCATCCTTTGGAGGCTTATAGTATCTTCTTGGAGCATTTTGTAGCAACTCCTATTCTGTTATTAGATCCATATGTTGAGAATTCCAGATCGACATCTTCATTGTATCAAGTTCTTTTGTTTATGAATAAAATCAGATCTGAGGTGTTTTGGCTTGTCTATCATATTATTGATCTTGCATATGGTTGAGGTATGTTCCATGATTGTATCTTCTTGTTTTTTATTGCAAATACACATTAAAGTCATCAGTATAACCCTAAGCAGACAAGACTAAGCAAAGTTTTTGACGAAATGCCCCAACCATAAAAAGTTTAAAAAGACACCCAAAACCGTGATGTTCCTTGCATCTTGGCTTGGGAACATTACATATTCAAATGTACTCCAGAGACTATTCTACTTCAACAAATAACTAGTACATAAAAAAAGGTTTTCCATTTACTGGCTCATGAAATGTAAAAGATGGAATCATGTCTTGTTTCTATAATGACACACTTAACTAGGCAATCCCATTTGATTCTTCACACACTCAATTAAAATCAATTAATGCAGCACACAAAAAGGAAATTTAATACAATCTAACAATTCTGGAAAATCACTTCATTTCTATATAGGGAGAAAAGGTCTCATTGAGACTTTCCATTTGCTGGCCCTTGCAATACAAAAGATGGATTCTTGAGATTCTCATGTACTAACACACTCTACAATACCAAATAAATTCTAAGACAATGATTTCCTTTCACAGATTCAGTAATGAAAATGATCACGTTTCAACAATATCCGCAACTACTTTAACATTCCAAATTACTGAGAATGAACTACATATAATGCCTAAAATTTTGGTGCACCAAACTCATCACACTCACAATAGCATCATAAAATTCACGCCCTATTCACACTTGACATCTATACCGTATTGAAACCAAATGAGAGATCAAATTAAAAAATACAATAGTAGGTATCAGATGAATGACTATCGGGTACATGAAAATAATAGATTAGTACTAGATCACAATAAACGAGTATAGAAATCAAATTGACACTATAATTTACAACAATCTCACCAAGTTGGACCGCTGGGCCCTTGCCGATTCCAACAAGGAAGCTGAGAAGACTCACAGAATAATAGATTCCACAAATGCACAAGATCAACAACTATAATTCATATTACTTTCCAACAAAGAGGTTTACAGAAAATATATGTTCACAAACCAATACATCTCCATAACAATATTCAAATTCTCTCTTCAATCACCTACATGCCCTCTTTATAAGAGAAACAACCTGATATAGTTGAGGTAGCAGATAACTTAACAGTAAATATATCAAATCTCGGTTTACTAATACATGACTTTTCTTATTTTAACGTTCCTTCATCCTCATGACACAAAGTGAATGAGGATGAAGGAATGTCGTATAGACTTAAAATAGATAATCTTGTTCACCAAATGACTCCTTGGACTCATCAAAATATCCATTCAGCTGATCACGTCCAGATTTTTAGGTACAGGTACCAGATGGCTTCTAATGCAGGTACCAGATGACTTCTGGAATGTTCTGGTGCAGGTACTAGATGACTTATGGAACGTTTTGGTGTTGGTATCAAATGACTTCTATTGTGGGTACTAGATGACCTCTAGTGCACGTACCAATTGAATTTTAGTGTGGGTATCAGATGACCTAGAGCATTATCTTAGAACCCTGTCTCAATACAATTTCCACTACGAGGCTATTAGATGGAATAAAGCACACAGATAAATATTCTAACTATCAATAAACCATGAAAATCATAGGCTAAATGTTTATTACCTCATGTACACCAAGAATAGTTAAACGAGTGTATCATCGAGAAAAATGAGTGGATTACTCATGTTTCTAAGGAAACATAATCGATATAGGGCACAACATCAAGATGATTGTGGATGTAAAAAAGAAGAATCAACGATTATTTAATTATTGTGTAGGTCAAGAAGGGGTGAGGAAGTCGTGACAATGTTCTTGTGGACTCATGGGTTCCTCTAGAGGGCTTGACCCTCTTCTATTTGTTGTGTTTTAGGGACAGGGAGCCCATGGGGGTTTATTTAGGGCCCAATTCAGCTAGTAACAACATTGTGTGGGTTGTTGGGAGGCGTTGTGAGTCTGTTATTTATGGGAGTGGAGAGGAGGGTTGTGTGGCCACTTCTTGGCTGTGGAAGGCTAGTGTGGAGCTAGACGACAGCTTGGTAGGGGTTTTAGAGGCTTGGATAGTCATTGAAGGAAACTACATCATTTACAAAAGGAGACATTGGCATAGATCATGTTTTGGCTTTGTTATTTGTGTGTTATTTATTGTATTACTATTGTTATAAAAACCAATAATGTTTGTGTTGTTGTTTGATTTCTCATCCATAAATAATGCCAATATTTTCTCTTATATTTCATGAGTAATATGGATGAATGCAATGTCCATTACAAGAATACATGCAAATTTTTTATGAAAATATGTCAACCAAGATATCACATGAAAATATATGTCATGCAAAGTGTTTGAAAAATTACACAACCAAGAACATATTAATTGAACAATGTAACATTAATATCCTAGTACATTCCTATTGGGGATATTTAAGGGTTGTAGTGATCCATAGCATGGGCCTATAATAATTCACAGCATGGGCTTGAAGTGATATGCATCATGGGCCTAAAGTGATTTGCAGCACATGCTTGAAGTGGTCCACAACATGGCATTAAATGATTTGTAGCTCAACTTGAAGTGATTCATAGCTCGGCCTAAAGTCTGTAGCTTGAATCTATGGCAATATTCATGTTCCGTAGTAGTGAATTATAACAACTTCAACTTGATTGATTATTTAACATAAAAAAATATAGAGTAAATCATCCTTAATCTATGCTCAATAAAAACTAAAAGGAAACTTCCAAAATTTATGATAAATACTACCTTAACCTTGAATTCATGAATTGGGAAAAAAAATGTAAAAAGGTATATACAAATAAAAGAAAAGGGAAATTGTGTAAGAAAAATGATAGTTGAAAATGGGTAAAAACAAGACTTGTAAGTTCCCAAAGCATGAACCATAGTTCCCTACGATCCATGTGGGATACCTTCTATATGTCTATAAGTTTAACCTTTCTACCCAACAATATAGCATATTTAATACGCATGAAGAATAAAGTTGGAGATGGCTTGTGCCATTAACTGGCAATCAAGTATTGAATAAAAAACACTTATGATCATATGTGCTTGGCCGTGATTTCCTTCGAACATGAATTTTTACTTTGTGCACTCTTATAAAAGACAACCATAAGTATTGGAAGTATGCTCAATACCAGAAATATCGGTACCAACATGACTATAATGCTAAAGAAATAGGTAGATATATCTATGATTCTGAAACTTAGGCATGCAAACCTTGAGATGGCTAATAAATGTATGATTTCATATTTTTTGATTATCTCATATCATTGCATCCAATCAAATAAATGGAGAAAAGTTAGACACTCCATAGCACTATAAATGGTAGATTTTTTGAAAATGTAAGGTGTTAAGCATGACAAAGCTCCTCTATAAAAGTATTTTGTTCTTAAGATATGCTCATATTTTTTTTTTTTCCGAATTTCAAACTCTTGGATTTATTGAGTTTGACATTGTAATACTCTATTTTCACAAGTAGTAGATTAATAAGTGGATAAATTCAACCTTTTAAGGAATATAAAAAGTTGGATCATTTAGTTTGGATACTTCAACCAATATGTATTTATAGATAAAAACTCGCAAAAAAAACATAACTAACAAAAATAAAGTAGAGAATGGTTTTGGTTACCAAAACTGAGTCATTACTTAAGAGTCTAGCTAGGATAGGAATCAAAGTGAAGTTTGGTTGGATAATGTCGAAATTCCTTGCAGCATGGCTAGCCCCAATTGAGTAGTTTCAATTTTGGCCAAGGTCAGGGTGAGGTATTCTCTATTTTTTATACTATTTATTCCTAGCTTTGCTCCCTATTGAGAGTAGTATAGGTTTTAAATTAATAGCATACTACTAGGACTCTAGGAAAGAACATGCCACAAAAGGATTGGATACCCACACCAAACAAAAATACTCATACACCAATACACAAGAAACTAACCACAACAAATAAATTGTTATAATTTTTATAGTATACTACTTGACATAATTTGTTGATTAAACATGAAGATAATATGCAATATTTTTTTTAAATGTTAATAAAAAATATAAGACCTAGCTTATGGATTTTCTAAAACACTTGGGAAGCATAAAATTCATTTCCACAATTGACATATTGCATGGTAATAAGGGCATTACTCACAAACAAAAATGACTAAAAGTTGGTTTTGACAACATAGACATGTACATGCTTTTCTTGCTTCACAATAGAAAGTATGGAATAGGAATTGAAAACACTAGATAGAGGGACTTGATCTATCCCAATAACAACCTTTCTTATTTCTAATAAAACATCCAAATCCTCTTTCCCAAACTTGCATTGAGCATACCTTGAAATAGGCAGTGTCCATGAAACCATGTCTCATTTGGCCATTTTTTCAAACAAATGGCACATGCATCTTCCATTCCACTACATCTAGCATATGTTGCAACCATTGCATTCCAATAATCTATATTTTTTCATGCATTTTGTTAATAACTTGGTGCACATCCTCTATTCTCTCACATTTATCATATGCATCAAGAAGAGCACAACCCACAAACACATCTAAATGAAAACCAACTTGGATAGAGATGGTAGGGACGTGCTTGCCATATTACATACTCTCTAGGCTCAAACACGCACTTAAAACACTAGAAACTACAATTTGATTTTCCCTCGTGCTAATATGCTACAATTCACTAAACAATTGTAGTGCCTCCCTAGCATGCATGTGTTATGCATACCCTATAATTATTGCATTCCAAGTGACCATTATTCACATTAAAATATCAAAAAAAAAAAATTGATTGAATCCTTAAAATATCCTTTCTTGACATGACCTGCAATCGTCCTATTCCATGAGAATACAATTCATTTAGGCATTTTTTCAAATACTTGGAATGAATCCTTTAATTTTGTACACTTAACATACACTTCACATAAACGATTGTCTTATCAATTCTTGGATTAAATCAACTTATGATCATATCTTCTTGGATTTTCTTGCCTTTGACTAGCAATTTTTACGTTGTGCACTCTTCTAAAATATGAGCATAAGTAATGGGTGTACATTCAACAATAGAAATATTAGTATCAACGTGATCATTGTAATGCTAAAGAAATAGGTACGTATATCTTAATTCCAAAATCTGAAGGTTATAAACCTTGAGATGGATAAGAAGTGTATGCATTTTGTATTCTCTAATCTCTAATAGCATTGCATCCAATCAAGTGGATGGATAAAAGTTAGACATTCCATAGCACCATAGAATGTAAGAGTGCTTGAAAATGTATGGTGCCAAGCATCACAAAGCTCCTCTACAAAATTAATTTGTATTAAGAAATGTCAAGGCTTTGTTTCAAATTCAAAACTCTTGGATTTGTTGATTTGGACATTTTAATACTCTATTTTCACATGGAGCCTATCAATAAGTGGACATATTTAACCTTTCAGGGCAGATAAAAAGTGGGATCATTCATTTTAGGTACTTTCAACCAGCTTGTATTCATAATAAAAAATTGACAAACAAAACCTTCCTAACAAAAGTAAAGTAGAAAATGGTTTTGGTTATTGAAACTAAGCCATGACTTAATAACTTAGCTAGGGTAGGAATCAAAGCAAAGGTTGCAAGTTGAATAACGTTGAAAGGTCTCACAAACAACGGGGTAGTCTTAGTTTAGTAGTTCTTATTTCATCCAAGGATAGGATGAGGTAGTTTCAATGGCATCAATGATCAAATTTGAAGGGTGGGTTCTAATTTCAGTTAGAAGGGTATATATGCATGCATCCCTTCCATAATTAAAAACTTTGAAAAAAATTACATTCCAATTGACAACAATAAATTAACTAGACAATTCATAAAAAAAAGTGTGTTTAATAAAATATTACATTTCCAATCAAATTTATACAATAATCCCTACAATTCCAACCATAAGTTTGTACTTCTTCTCAAATCCAAGCATGAAACCAAGCATGAAACCGACCAACATGAAACACACCACACAATTTCAATGAAAAACCACTCAACACGCCCAAAACCCTTCAAAAAACACTACTCCAATAGCACCATTAAAATGTAGACACAATATAACCCAAAATTTAACAAAAAAACATTTTGTTTTCTCGTACTCTAAGATCACAGAGATGCCCCCATATACCCCAATAAAATGACTTGACATGAATAATCTTGGCCAATAGAGTGAGAGAAAACAAAATTTAATAAAATTCTACAATATATGGGTTGTCAAACACACATGCAAACACATTTAAAAGGAAAATACATATTCTTATTACTACTACATACAAGGATGGATTCTTCTTCTTCTCCACTTCTATTGTGGATTTTGGTTTTCCTCTCCTTTTTTGATTGCTGCAACTACTACATTGTTTCACCATGCTATAGTCACTAAGTAGTAACGACCCTATATCACAAAAACCTAGAACAAGAAAAAAAAAAATATTAGGGTTTTAATGCCATTGATTAATGGTGGATTTGAAGAATAGAGAAATTTCTCATACAAATTTATCTGTCGGTCTACTCATCCTGGCAATGAATTCAGAGTCGTGGGTTCAACCCTTACCTTACAGTTGTTGGGCACACCAACTTACATCATAACACATAGATAAAGCATAATGAGTCATTGGAGAAAGATGCATAGATGTTATGGAGGTTTCAATGAATCTTCAATATTCTACACAACATTACATGGTCTCAACCTGTGACTAAAATAATCTTCACGACATTTATAAAGGATGGATAGTTTTAGTTTTACATGACTACACTTACCTAACAACTACAACTATCGCCATCTACATTTTTTAATCATATTATGATCTGTCGATTTGTTTGTTAGAAGGAAGGGAGGAAAACAATTATGATGTTAAAATTTTATCAAACAATATGCCCACAACTCGTTGTCCTACCTACGAAATAAAAATTAAAATTCATATATTAGTAGAAATAAAGAACATAGGAAAATTGGGCATATTTCAAATATGATGTGGACATATATACCTAGACCCATAGAAATTATATATCTCAATCTGTAGAAATGAAATTAATGTTATACCATCCAATATGAAGTTACATTATCAATTGCATTGTTGCATATACATTAACATCAATGTCTATATGCAGTTGAGAGTCGAGACTCGAGTAGTGGTGTTTGAACGCACAAGATCTAGGAAACTCTAGGTTGTCGTCGATCAACTCTCTTTATCGACTTCATTTAATATTAATTAAATCTATGTACAATCGCTTGAATGCATAGGTGACCACTGACAGACCACTCACACTTCAACCCCTTCTATGAAATTTTAAAATATACCTTGCACTTCCTGGAAAACCAATAAAAATGAAAATAAACTTTTTTCTAAGGGCATATTTTTAATAATACTTCTAGGACGAGCTAAGAGGATTTTGGCAGGCTATGATGGTCTTAATTTTAATCCTTGAATGGCATATCCCCCGAGTAGTTCCAATGATTACCCTATCATGAGGGGAAGAAATGCAAGGTTTAAGTAGCCTTTATGTTTATGAAGAGTTTCTACAACATAGGTAATTTGTAATAATAGTTTTTATAATGTAATAAAAATGGTAAGGTTGTTATTTGATCCATATTTACTTTGAATAACAAGCATGGAAATAGTCTTTCTTGATTATAGAACGATATGGTATGGTCACTATCCCAACCAATCATGGAGCCCTACTACATTCATGTGCTATGTGTACTTCATAACGACACTCAACTAGAGTTCAAATTCATGTCAATAATTACAATGTAGAAACATGTACATTGTATGATATTGGGCATGTTATCACGAAGCATGGGCACATCCATACATACAAAAAATCATTCAACATGAAAAATCCTAATTAACATGATTAAGCACACTAAAATGGTTGTACTATTAGAATTAAATTAAGTATAAGTAATACATATTACTAATTTATATTGTCATGGTCATAGAATGGTCATATATGTTTATCCCTAACCTATGTTGATAGTTTATGTTAGTAATTTACAACAACGTTACTAAAGACACATCAAAATTACTCAAGTTTTCTAATATATAGCTTATAACAAATATACACAACTAACCTCTTTGATCATATAATCACAAATTTCTCAAATTGTACTAGTGTATGTTAAGTTCAGTTCACTACATATTTATAATAACAATAAATGTGAGCATAATTTTAGCATATTATTTCTTGGGAATATGAATTCTTAAATAGTGCCAAAAAAGTACCCAAATCTTCTTATCTTTCCTTTTCTTCACATCCTTTGTAAAACTTTAACATTGTATGTATAATGCTCTACTACTCCCGTTATCATCATAGTAGAGTATTGTTGATAAATATATATATTTTAATTGTTTGACCTATTTCTCATGTCCTTTTTCTACCTTATCTATGAAAAGAGGAATATTTTAATTTTTGGTCAAAATGTAACCATGGAAACCTTTCAATGGAGACTCACACGTTAACTTCATTTTTTTTTATCAATGATAGTGAATCATAAAGTCTTGCCCAATATTTTTGGGAATAAGCCACATCTATGTAACCTCACCTCTATTAAACCCACTATTATCTGTGTTACCAATGTATGATCCATGTTGCTCACGATTCTAACTTCAAATTTTAAGAGGGTTTCACCACGCTCCAAAGGAACAAGATAATTTTTTGGATGAATGAGGTAATGGCACCATTCATATGAGAGTAGCACTATGTTGCCATAAAGGGTTGGGGGTGATATTTCATGATTTCCCTATGGGTTATGATTCTTGATTATGTTTTGCATGCATTATGGATTTAGATTCAATTTTGGTATAACGGGCATGTTGTTCAATTGTTATAAGTGAAAATTTGTTTTAAAATATGGAAATCAAACAACACTTGTTATCTCTATGTTTTTTTGTGGGCCCTCACATATTTATTTCATGTTATACATGTCACGTCATGGTCATGGTTTAGTTAGTTGATGTATGTTGTATGGATGGTGCACCCTATTTGCTTATGGTTGTGATGCTTTTTTTTTGGTATAGGCACAACATGCATGTGATAATGATCTTATATGTCGTATGCTTTATGTCTAATTGGGATTGGTTAATTGTCATCTCCCTAGGAAAAGTGCATAAGTTGGAAGTCTATGGTGTAGTTATTAGCTACCTCTTACATTTCCTAGATTGTCTTTGAAACCTTCATGCTTATTACCTTATCATTTATCTCGATTGTGATGCAAGCCTCCTGCAACCTACGGTAAGATTTGATTGGATTATGTCTTTCCATGCACTTTATTCCTCCTTTGCATCATCCTCTACTTTGATAGGTGTTTTAGATTCAATCTCTTATTGGTTATGGTTGCACCTTGTGTTGTATATGGTAGCACCCTATGGCATGGAGGTTATAATTGTTTATAATGGTTTGGGAAATACAATGGAAGACTTATGGTTTGGTTGATTTACCTAGGAAATGATGATGCTTTGTTCATTGCAAATGATTGTTTAAACTTGGGAGATTTTGGGGTGATATTGACTTTGACGCAATTGCATTGGGATTTATTTGGATTTGGATTCAGAGAATTATATCTCCTATATGTGATTTATTTATCCTTCATCTGGACCGTTAATGGTTGATCTAATGGTGAATAATGTTGGATTATCTTTTCCTACTTATCACTTTCCTGGTATGCTTTCTCATTTTCTTCTATCACTTATAATTTTTTTCTTGGGTTCTTCATCTAGTTTTCGGAATACCCTTTCTTAGACCCATGTTCAATCATTTTAGGTTGTGTCTTATTTGTCCATTGGTGACTTATGGATGCACCTTCGCGTTGTGGATTTGGGTTTATTGTTAATGTTGTATTTGGAAGTTGTCTTGCAACATGTTGGAGTTGGAAGTTCACCCTTTATTTGTGCATTCACTAAGGGACCAAAGTAGGTTTTCCAACCTTATTTGTTTCGTTCTATAAATGCTTAGGTTATTTATTAATATTTGGGTTGTCACCATGATTTCTATCTTGAGCTTGCATGCACCTGACAATGTTGCTTGTCCTTATAAATTTCATGCCATGACATTCTCCATGCACCATTAATGAATATCTCAATTGGAATGTGTTATGGGTGCTTACTCTATTTTATTACTCGTGGGTTATGTTATGAATGCCTCCATTTTTATAAACTTGGGGTTATTCGTGGCTCATGTACCACCATCCCATGGGTAATTGTATCTAGTGACTCTTACCTTGCCATGCTTTACATGTCTCTAAAGCATTGTCTTCTCCTTGGGTTTATTTGGTTTTCTACTCGGATATAACTTGTATTTTGAATTGATGACCTCTTTCCCAACCTCACTCATACTCATTGAAGTATCATTGGATTTTGCAAGATATTTTATAGTTAATAAGTTTTAAATGGTATTTAGTTTAATGGATGTTTTGGTGAAAAATGGTTTTACAAGGCTATTGGGTGGCACAAGGACACTAGGCTTATGTGCTCCATTATTATGCAATGCTCATAATTTTTATTATGGGTTCTATTTCTAACCCTATTTCACCTTCATTTTGTCTTGGATATCTTGTTTTTAGGCATTTCATCAACCTTCTTGTTTCTCATAACTTGGCATTCTCCTTTAACCTTCTGATTCATAGATCTAGTTGTTGGTTGGAGTTTTGTGCTGGTAAGTAGTATTTTTTTATTTGTGTCCTTCTTATCCTCAACTTGGTGTCTATATGCTACATGTTTTTTATCTATGCATACCACTAATTGCCTTGAACTTGGTGATTATTAACTCACTAGTTATGGGCTCTACATATTTGATATGTCGAGCTAGCAGTTTTGGGGATTATTACCCAATTTATATTATTCATTATATGGCTTATATAGTGGACAATGAATGCACTCCTAGCATTATTTGATGATCCTTTCATTTTCTAGTCATTTTGTGAATAGTGGGTAGAGTCTTTGCCTGTTGTTGGAGATGTTTTGGGCATTATGTGATTCTCCTTCCATATTGTTGTAGATGATATTAGCTAACCTCATCATTGGTATGCCTTCTACCCAGGCTTTGGAACGATAGGTTGAGTAGTTTCCATATTATTGATTTGGATCGTTATCTAGTTATGATTATTGGGATTGGGTGTGCATTACTCACTCTTCTTGATATATGAGCATCGATTGCATTAGGAAGATTGTTTGTCTTTGGTTGATGTATTAAGATGCAGTTTTATGAGGATTTTTGTGTTGTGCTTATATATTGTTAGCATAAGCTTGTTGTTGGGTTGTTTTTGGTAATTATAAGTAGTATATATTGTGATGTGGATCTAGTTTTCATTGCTTAGTCTTCATGAATATTTTAAGCTTATGATAAGTACCCAAGTTTTTTTTTTCTCAGGCCTATCATTTTTGTAAAAGAAGTATTTTCTTACCTCACTTTCATTACCTTATAAAATTGAACTATGATTTTAGCAATGATTTCATGCTTTTATTAAAGATCTTGTTGTTGGCTATTAAAGTTGATTATGTTGCAACTACTCTGAGGTTCCTAATGGATTTGTTTTGAAGGAAAATTTCCCATGATTCCTTACAAAATTCTAAGAAAACCAATATGTTTAATTTCACTACATTTTTATTGGTTCATGGTAATTTTTGGAGTAAGTTGCAATTTGATGTGTATAACTACAATTGATTATTGTTATTAACTGGACATATTTCAATTAGAATTTAACCTTGCTTAAATAGCACAATACCCGCCATAAGCCCAACTTCTAATTATGTTTATCCTTTTCCATTTCTTTATCTTATTGATGCATTATACTTTTTTTTTCATAAGGTTATGGTTGGAAGCCCAAATTTATTGATTGAGCTCCATGCATGATTTGATTTAAGCATAGGTCTTCTTGAATGAGAGTTTTGGATAGGATCCTAGGCTAATTGCTTATCTTTCTTCGTTGTTGTTTTGTAATCATTTGAAGTATGGATTCCTTGGATAATGTTTTCCCTACCATTATAAAGGAGCATGGTACTAATGAAGGGCATGTGAATCAATGTGCTCCAAAAGATTTACAACTAAAGGTTATGTCTCTTGCTGAAAATTTGGATAAGTTTGAAATAAGTTCCAGTTGATTTTGGAATAGATTTATCATTTGGTTTATTCTTCTTATTGACGATGATAGATATTTTTCTTGTGATAGATGTATTTCTCGTGGATATTAATAGAATAAGGTTGACCTTGTTTCTTTTGGTTATAAAAATTTTGGGCATAATGTGATTGTACTTTAACTTGTAGAAAGGGCCTTGAGAAATTTCTTTAATTCATTTTTTAAGTGGGTTCTAAATTATTTAAAACTCAATTTGATAAGAAATATGATATGGTAACTAAATTTTTCCTACCGTTACCATCTCTCATATAAGTTATATGATTATTATAACATTATGTAATAGTTGTGTTGTGGTATTGTTTTCTCATACATGGTTTGATGGAGGTTGAATATATGATGGTTTGGGAGTTATAAGGTGGGGAGTTTTCATAGCCATAGGGAGAATGATTTAGCTTTGGGAGATCAAGTCCCTTTGAGATAAGTGACCTAAGTTTTGGCATTAGTTGGTGGCTCCTAATTTTCTTATTTAGATTCACTCTTAAGTTATGAACCTTGGAAACTTTGTTTTGTGACCTTCTAAGTCTAAACCCTAAAAAATCACATACTTATTATTTAATTCAAAAAAATTGGTAGTTTTTTTTGTCCTCCAATTCACTATTTAAGTGAAGAAGATGGAAGGACAAAAAGGAAGACTAAAAGAGGTAAGATAAGGATTTGTTGACCAAAAATATAATATCCGCTTTTATCGTCATCCTTTAGTTTTTTTCATGATCTAAGGGTGTTGGTTGACAACATGAATTCTCACACAATATGTGGGTAAATCTATTAGAGGCTAGCATTGAGGTATGCTATTTATTTTCGTCATGAGTCATTGTGGGATTATAAATCCATGGGATTGGATAGAGTGTTCTAATCTCATTGTTTGATCTTTCCATCACAATTTTTCTATTGAATACAAATATGAAGATCCTTAGAATAAATTGAGAGACTTGGTTATATTCACTTTTATTTATTGATCATTATTTTTCTTCTATCTACGCACAGTTCTTTTTTTTCAAGCTCTTTAGCATTTATTTTTTCTATTGTTAGCATGCTTGGGCTTTAAACTAAATTGATATTTATTTAAGTTTTCTCAATTTTTTACTATTTATGTTCACTTTGTTTTTTATGTTTCTCACATTTAATTTAATAAAAGTACAACAACAAAAAAATGGGGAAAAGTAATGGAAATTTTCTATTTTATGTTAGGTTTGAGTAAATTATTAGGGTCATTTTTCCATTTTCCTATACTATATATTTAATCTTTAGTTACCTAATAAAATCATAGCATTGATAAAAGTCATATAAAATAGAAAAGAAAATAATAACAACAAGAAATAAATTGGTTTTAACCTAAGTTCTTTGTTTATCCTTCTTCCAACTCACTCCCACATAATCACTCCTCATGAGGAACACACAAGGGAAGCCAATAACCTCTTAGGATCTAAAGGTAGGTACCAATCCCACTTTCCTCTCAATAAGCTGCAAGAGCGAATGATAAGATCCAAGGAGAGAGAGAGAGAGAGAGAGAGA
>ML800718.1:106703-145213 GCA_009831015.1 Picea engelmannii
TAAACTTAATAAATTGGATATCTAGAAAGAAATGTTGATCAATGCTAACTTTCATGTTAGAATTAAATTGAAACATTAAATGTTTGATGGTTTTGGACTCATAATCCATAGTCCATAACCCTTTGCAGTGGGGGATGTGGTGTTGGTGTCTCGTAATGGTAATTGGTGGTGTCGACCACTTCCACTTGGTTACTTGCATGCCCCATGCAAGTACTATAATAACCATTACTCCCCTCACCTCTTCTTTTTTACCCCTCACCTCTTCTGCTATAACAACACATAATATCCTCTTCTATTTTCTTTGTTCAGCGTGGCTAGTCTAAATTACCAATGTCCATTTCCTTGCATACATGCAGACTCCAATGTCCATTTCCTCATGTACTTGCAGACTCATGTACCTACAGACTCCTCTTGTACCTATAGACTCCTCCTATACCTACAATTCAAGGTGGCTACTCCAAACTACCAGTGTCCATTTCCTCATGCACCCGCAAACTCCAGTGTCCATTTCCTCATGTACCCACAAACTCCAATGTCCATTTCCTCATGTACCTGTAGACTCCTATACCTGCAAGATGGAGGTTTGGAGGTTAGCAAGTGGCTCAATTACAAGAAGAAATACAAGGCGAGGAATTCCACCAACACACTGGAAGCAAAGCATCAAAGATGAGTTTTTGGTGCATACCTTTACCTTTTATTTTTTTGACCAAAGCAGTGCTTACGTCCCATCAATGAAATATTTATTTCAGCTTCACTATATTTGATTTGGTTTTCAATAAATACTGTTAAATTAATTTACCAATATGACTACATCTCTGATATTTGGTTGCAAAGAAAAATACAGAAACGTTATTGCTCCTATGGTTTCATTGGAAAGTAAGAAAACTCCAATTTGCGATAAGACAATTAGAGTGAAGAAGACACACTATGCCATGTCTAGTTGCTAGCTCCGAAACAGGGCGCATTGTTTCCTATTCACCATCCTTGCATAAGCTATCCAAAGGAGGGGGCTAAGCCAAGCTAAGTGTGTGCATGCTTGCTCTTTTTGCTACTGATGTTGTCTCTTAAACTAATAATTCCCAGAACTATTTCTCTAACCTATGGAAACAAAGAAAACCAACATTATAAATAATATTGGGATCTCAATATTCTTTTTTATGCAGGTGATTCTAGGATAAATTTAACACATTATTATTGTCATCAAGCAATAGAGTTTGTTCATCAAACTGCTAAATACAAAACCATATTTCTTGCAAATAATTTTTGTCAATGTACCTTTTATTTCTTATTGGAATTTTTACTAGTCTTGAATTTTCTAAGTCTAGGCTTCTAGATTTTGCAGTGGAAGCTCTTTCAGAGTTTCTAGCAAAATCCACTAGCACTGGCATAGATTGGATTAAATACCTGGGATGAAGGTTTGTTTTTTCTAGTTGTCCAACTTGTAGAGTTATATTAATCTACGCAACTTTAAAAAGAGGTTTTAAAGTGATGAATTTTTTCTGAGTTAATACTTTTTTGTCATTTTCCATCTAGATTCCATTAGAATCGTGGCAATTGGCCATGGTTACGATGGATAAGTTGCTCGACTATGTAGCCTTGTAGGGATGGATTTCACCTCCCTTACTCCAATTGTAGAAATAACTACTATTGGAAAAGGAAATTGATTCATTATCTTAAGTAGATTACCTGGCAGTTTCAGATTCAAATTCAGATGGTAGTGCAATGATTTAAATGTTAAATCTAATTATAATGAATAATTGTGTAGAATGACATGATGAACTTACCAGGCTGAATTCTGGGACAAGGTAAGGATTCTAGCTTCCAGAATCTGAAACCACTCTGGGAGAAACAACATGTATGTCATTTTTGATGGGGTCTTAAACATTTTCTCCTAACGAGCTTCAGGAATCAGAAACTGCTCTGGGAGAAACCCCATGTCTGTCATTGTTGATGGGGTCTTCAACATTTTCTGCAAACTCTATAAACTAAGTCTTGAAAGAGTCATTAGCACTCGCGTATTTTTCCAAGAAGTGCTCCAAACTCTCACTAAAACCTTGAAGTTGAATCTGTAAACTAACTCATGAAAGAGACATTAGAGCTCGTTTTCTTATTTATTCAAGAGGTGCTCCAAACACTTAGCTAAAACCTGGAAGTTGGAGTTCTATGGAGTTCTTTAGCAGGGTTTATAAGAATTGATCTATTTTTGTTGAAGCCAAATGCTGAATGTGGTGTGTGTGCGCCTCGAAACCATAACATGGAGGATGAGAAACCTAGGACTCCATTTATTTCGAACAACACGTTACAAGGAAGCACCAACGTGGCCAACAATCTTTGTAGATGGATGGTGGATTTAAGACACGTTATTTTAGTTATAAATAAAAATTAATAATGAAATTATGGTGGATTTAAGACATGTTCTTTTAGTTATAAATAAAAATTAATAATGAAACTATAATGATTTGTCTCAAACAATGACATTCACAATGCGTTGATGGCTCCAACGTCCAATAACGTCCAGTTGGTTTAAGTAGAGCAACCATTGATAACAAATGTCAACAATAGTGACACCTAAAAAAATCATACACTTTCTCGCTCACATATACAAGGAACTTTACATTCAATATATTTTAAACTTTGAAATATTTACACCACTGTATATCACTAAACTTAGTTTAATTATAGTTTAATTCCCATCCTTACAGCCGTTAAAATTTTAATGAATTAAAAATAAAAAAAAATCATTAACCATGTATAATGAGCACGCCTAACAAACTAAACCAGTTCTCCAAAAAAATCATACACATTCTCGCTCACATGTACAAGGAGCTTTACATTCAATATATTTTAAACTTTGAAATATTTACATCTTTACATTCAATATATTTTTAACTTTGAAATATTTACATGACTCTATATCACTAAACTTTGTTTAATTCCCATCCTTACAACCATTAAACTTCCAATGAATTAAAAATGAAAAATCATCCACCACATGTAATGCCCACACCTAACAAAAGATAACAAAATCATATGTAAAGAGATTTGTTTTCATCCTGCAAATAGTTATCAAATATTGTTAATGTACTTCTACAAGATTCATATTAGAGTTTTGTTTTCATTTTCCAAACAATTGTCCAATCATGATTCATTATGTTATTCTAATTGCAAAGTAACATTATGTTGTTCTAATTCCAAATCAACAAAGTATTATCCATAAACATACTACTAAATATGTCATTTGTATGGTAGAGAGTAAAGGGATATGTTTTGCTTTCATATATCCATGATCTTTTACAAAATAATCATTTGAAAAACAATTACCTTACAATATATTACCTTACAATATACTGTAATTTCTTGTTTTCATGTGATGTATACTGTAAACATGATAGAGACAACAAAATGTAAAGTAATTTCTTGCGATGTGTTGGGTGTTGTACACAACTTCTGTCGAAACACATTTGATACTATGTATCTAATAATATAGTTTTAACATAAAATCAGTTAATTTGATAGCTGATCAAAACCATACACTATTTTCTCACAAAAAAATGGACATTGTTATGCAACTACTATGAATAAGTACAAACTAGCATTCACAAGCCTATAAATTACCCATTCAATTCACATTCTACCCTAATAAATCCACTGAGAATATTTGGGTCTGCACATGTTGGAACTCCATTAACTTCATTATATCAATTCCCATTCTCCCTTGATAACTCCACTGAGAAGATTTGGGTCTACACGGGTTGGAACTCCATTAACTTTATTATATGAACACGTGACACTTGCATCCTGCTCATCAATCACACAGTTCTTAAATGTTGAGTTATAAGTGTCCTCTAAGTCCTGTTGTGTAACCTACAATTTTCAATTTCATATTTGAGATCAAAATCACCACCCATGAGCATAAATTATATAACATAACGATATATGAATCATATGAATTTTGAATTGGCATCCTTACATAGTATATGTAATCAACTAATAGACCTGGGCATCAAAATATAAGCGATCAACACCATTCCAGTTATCCAAATCATAGGCAGTGTAATGTTTGTAGCAGGAAGCAACCTTTAATCTGTTAGGATCTGGACTATCAACTATTGACTGTAATCCTCTCACATAGGTGGTGGAATATTGACTAACAAGTAAAGGATCCTCTCCTGGAGTCTCTTGACCTCATCTCCATCTAGGATCACGAATGTATTCACATTAGGGATCCAATATGCCAATCCTGTCAATCATGTATTATCCATTGCAAGATCCTATGTTGATACCGACTGCACATGAAATTCTAGTTAGAATTGTTTTTATATTCAATCCATGCTGAAATAGATTGGTTATACTCAGTACTAGTAAATCGTAAACATAGTGACAAATACCTAAGAATTAAAAAACCCAACTACAAATTCATGAGACTATGGTAAATCCTATAAAACTAAAAAAAATCAGAAATTGATTCATTTAGAGTAAGAAGAACCCAGTAAAACTTAATCCCAATCTCAAATGCATGCAGGCGTCTACAAACACACAGAGTGCAGACTCCAGAGTACTAAAATAATGTAAGATCAAATATTAATATCAGTTTGAAATTCAAATTGCTTGACACTGTTGAGCAATGAAAAATAAATAATCTATAATAATAATAAAATATGTATTACAAATACCATGAATCAACAACAAAATAGCACAAAAGTCCAAATTCATGACTATATAAAAACTATTTAAAAATAATCATATGACTTTATAATATACTTCATATTCGTGCAAGCCTAGTGGATAATGGAAGAAGAATATCACTATGAACTCCAACTGAATGGAACTATGAGAATCATATAAATGATAAGGAACTTATGATACAATCAATCAACTCCCTGTAAATTGTGTATTATTCCTTTAATATACTATAATATCACATTCAAGATTGAATTTCAAACTACATGAAAAATCAAACCAAGATGAAATTAAGTATCCAAGGGCATGGGAATATATAGAATGGGATACGATTCACTTCCTGTCCCATAGCTTCTCAAAGGGATATATTTAATGAAGCGTGAATCAATCCAATAATGAAACATATTCTCCTCTCCCATATCTTATAACATTTCATTGCAGACCTCGTTCATTCAACTGGTGCTATCTTTCTTCTACGATTGCATAATACTACGTACGATATTATTCATAACAGTTATTTACCTCTCTTTAGTAGGGAATAACTATTACTTGGTAATCCCAGATCGTATGCATGGGGCACTTCTAGCCTTCCATGCGATTAAATATCAACACTTTTGTGGTTGCACCTATGGTCGTGGAAAATAATTTTTTTCAGTTTAGTTCGTTAGCTGTATACTTGTGAATATGCTCAAAGTTGTTCAAACCATCCCCATTAGTTTTCAATTCCATATTGAGTTCATGCAATACTATGTTCATTTTAATTGGAGATATAAATGCCCCTATGCTCTGATTTGTCTAATCATTGCCATGATGGACAGAGATTGGATTTGTTAGCAATAGGTAGATGAGGTTCATGAATTGGGTATCATCGATCTCCTTATTAAGCAATCTAAGATCAATGCGAGCAAACTAAATCTTTGTTACATATTTGTTCCAACCTCATGTCATAATTTAATCTCAACATGTTTTCATCATCAACAAGACACACAATCCAACTCCGCTCATTGCATTACACAATCCAACTCTGCTCATTGTGAAAATGCAATGAGTAGAAAGAAGGTCTTATATAAGGACATGTTCTCAACACCAACAAGACATTCTGCAAAATTACTAATCCTCAAAGAACACATTTTGCAAAATTACTAATCCTCAAAGAGGCAGGGACTTGTTGCTTTGCAACTCGTCTTGTTTATATTTGTTTTGTTTTCTCTAAAGGTTTCTAAGAACCCCATTACCTATTGTATTATTGTATTATTTGAGCAATGCCTCACATATTTTCATTTCTTTCTATTACTAAAACATGAAAATCATTTCCTCATCCTACGTTATGTCTCTGGTGATCCCTATCCATAAGTATTAATGGATTTTTGTGAGGCATGCCTTCGATGTTACAAAGAGTAAAATATATTTATCTATTATTTCATTGATCATTTCACTCCTCCCCTTTAAGCCTCCTTCCCTCATGATAATGCAAGTAATTTTGATGTTACAAAGAGTAAAATATATTTATCTATTATTTCATTGATCATTTCACTCCTCCCCTTTAAGCCTCCTTCCCTCATGATAATGCAAGTAATTTTCTCTTAATCCTCATAGTATTAAGATTTTTATATTACCCTGATACTTTTATATTATCTTTTTTTTGGTAGGGTATTAAGTTTCATCATTAAGATTTTCCTTGCATAGTATGGGTTGCATGAATTTATTTGTATAATCATATAGAAACATATAAACTTGTTTGAGGTCATGGAACTCACTAATCATTTTCTCATAATAATATTATGAAAAGTATCTCTACCCAACATTCCCAATTATAAGGTTTTAAAGCACCCTATATACCAACATGAATAATTCTTCTTCCTTGAAATTCACTTTTCTCAAAACTTTGAGTTTCCTTATTCCTTTTGACTTCCTGGGTGACTAAAGTTTGAAAATTCTACACTTAGCTGATTTTTAAACTTGCTCAAAAATTCATTTCTTGGATATTTGATGAACCTTGTTGTACTCTTTCACTTCTAGAAAAAGTGATTTTTTATCACTTTGACACTTATTATATTTGAAAAACCTTGTACTCCTTCACTTCTAGAGAAATTGATTTTTCATCACTTTGTAACTTATTGAATTTTCAAACTTTCTTGGAACTTTGAGCAATCTTCTACTTCTTGAATTTTTCGACACTTAGTCAATTTTCATACATTTTTATTTCATTTCTCAAAACTATGAGTGAGTTCTTAATCCTTAACTCCCTAAGAAACTAATTTCCAATAACATCGCCACTTAAGTCAATTTTCAAACTTACTCAAAACTTTGAGAAACCTTCTACCCCTTGAATTCCCAAGAAAATGATTTGTGACCTTCTGACACTTATTTGATTTTTTACTTGCTCAAAGTTATCCTAGGAACTTTGATTTGTTCTCTACCCTTAATTTCGTGACAAATTATCTTCTAAGGATTCAACACTTGTTAATTTTCTAACTTTATCATAGTGTCATATTGTCTACCCTTTGATTTCTCGAAAAACTATCTTTCTATAACATGATGCTCCCGTTGATTTCTCTAGAAACTATCTTTATAGAACTTGATACTTAATCAAACTTCACACTTATAGGTTTACATACAAACTACAAGGTAGAAAATTTAGTTCATGTGTTCTAAACTTGTAACCTTCCCTTTGCAGGACCAATGAATTTCTAGCTACAGTACATGCCCCACTACTAAGTTCTCTATGTTGTTTCCTCCTAGTTCTTTTATATCACTCTTATACTTAAATAAATAATTTTCCAAAAAAAAAACATGGTTTTAGCAATTTGTCTACTTTTTACTAGTCATCCAAATTCTATATAAATATTTAATATTTTTTAATAATAAAAATTATTTTTTCTTAACTCAATTGGTTTTCTCACATTGATAATCACATCTTATCTTGTAACTATTAGACATTCTTCTATAAACACTACTCATCCTCCTTACCATTTTTTTCTACAAAACCTCATACTTTATAGTTAATAAGCATTATCCACCTTTCATCAACTACAAAATTCTTCTCAACAATTGTTTTGGAAATTATAAGTAAGTTTGACGTATAGATTTATTTTTTTACTTATGTATTTTACCCCTCAACAAGGTATCTCAAAAAAATTAGCATGTTTTTCGTCACTAAGGTATAAACATATATACTTAAATTGGATACTTGAGTGCATGCAAGTTGACCCGGAACTCCTTTTGGAAAATAGAGATGCAATTACAACACATAGACTTGTTGAAAAGATGTCGATCGAGATAAAATGATTAATATTTAATTGTAAACCACTTAAATAAGAATTTGGCATGAGTCACATCCATTGAAGGTCAACATTGTAACATATATATGCTTTGATATTGAAAGAAAGAAAGTTTTTTTTTTGTTTGTTAATTTGTGTGAGACCTGTTGGCTATGTGATTAACCTATGGCTTGAGAAACCGCGACTCAGGGGCATCTAAGCCATCAAAATCACCCGGGGATCGCACCCGGCCTGAGCCACACCAACCCTTAACATGGTTGGATTTTTTGTCCCCGCAGGTTTCGAACCGGTGACTTTAACATCACGGAGTGGCTTAACAACACACTCCGTCACCGACTGTCCTACACCTCAGAAACAAAAGAAAGAAAGTTAATATAGAAAAGAAAGATCAAAATTTCAGAAAGCATATTAATGAATCTAATAAATTACATTGTCAATAAAAGTTAAAAGTGATCAATACGAAATCATATATTGGTTGATATGATAAATTATATCGGTTGATATTATAAACAATCAATATATGAATTGATCTAATGAACTATATTTGATCGAATCATATAGTATATGAAACAAAATAGAACTAGGTTAAGTAACCAATAAGAGTCTGTTGATTGATGTCTTTGATATCTTAGTTTTATACTATAAATACATGGAAAATTATGCACATTTTCTTTCTATGCTCTCTCGGGATATTATGTCAAATACGTGGAAAACGATGCCCATTTTCTTTCTTTCTGTCATGATCATTGTACATTTGATTAAAAATACTTATTTTATGTGTGCAAATTCCTCGCACATCTCAATTTCCAATTATTAACAATATTTCTTTTTGGTTTTATTGGATTGTTAAAATTATGTATGGGTGTTGAAATTTCCCTATTCAATAATTAATGTAATTTTAGGAATTTCATCTCAACCTTGGGGTTCTTGTATCCATTTCTTGTAAACTTTCATTCTTAGGGTTGATTCTAAAATCTAAATTTCAGTATATGTTTCACTTATGTCCAACTGATAATACAAGGTAGCCTATGAAAATAAACATTGAACATGTTTATTTTCATGGAACAATGTTTCAACCTTTAGGATATACTTCACAAATGTATAAAAGATTTGAAAATAATTTATAGAAACACTTTTTATAGTATTAAATCTACCCACTTAGCTTCTATGTGCTTGTTAAATTATTTAACAAAATCTATTGAATGTTATGTTAAATCAACATGCATAAACAACACTAGAAATTATTTAATCATCAAAATAAGATACATAGAGATTGGACAATAAGAACACTTCATGTATATATATGTGTGTGTATGTACACACACACACACACACATATATATATATATATTGTTAGAAATGTAGGTGTGCTCGTTTAACCATATATAATATAGCAATATTGTCACCCAACCATATGCCGAAGCCGCCCCTGAGCACCTTAACCTTGAAAGAGAATAATTATGGAAGCAAACCCTAGGCCTAATAGCCAATCAAGGTAGCATATCACTCTCCAGAGTTAGCATACCAAGAAGAAAGTCCAAACCATAACGAAGAGAGAGTCCAAGACTGAAACCGAAAATACAAGTTGCAGTAGCTGCAGCTGCAACTACTCTCCAGACTTGTGCACTACTAAATTTCTGCAGTTGCGAGCTGTGTGTATCCAAATGAGCTCTGGCATCCTATATTTATATTGCTCTTCCTTAACTGTCTGGGCCAACTTCTCTTTATGGAGGCTAAAAACTCAATATTAATTATTTTTTTTAGCCGACTTGTTTTCTAGGGTTATGTCCAATGCTTTAGGGTTTCTTCTTGCTTCCCGGAATATTCTATTCTTGTCAAGGTTACACATGGAGGTTTAATACCTCCCGCAACTACCATAATATCAACACTCCCTCCTAGTTAGGGAGGTATTGAAGGAAATGGTCTTGAGCACAAACATACCATTCGACCGGTAGCATCATCATATCCACACAGGCTATCTCATGATTAAATCACTAGCACCATCATCACTATCAACTGCCTCATTTATATAATCCATACTCTATTTGATAGCATCAACTACATCATTTCTAGAAGCCATACTCCATCTGAGTAATTAGGCATGATGTTGAATAAGTCACTCACTCCATAGAGTGATACAAGAACTATTCTTCTAATCCGGACATATGTCCTAGAATAATAATTGTTCCAACAAATGTTGGAAGCCACACCATGGGCTACAAGGACTATTCTTCAAATCTAGACATATGTCCTAGAAGAACAAATGTCCTGGATCATTTTCCTCCCAGAGAATGTCTGTCCACCAACACACTGACTATCCATCTAGTTGATAATGATTTCCAACACTACTGATAGTCTTCATGGTAATCAAAACAATTCCATTCAATAGAACACATATGTGTCTATCCATAGTAGTACACAACTACTATCCAGTGGTACACAACCACACCAAGTAGAACATGGCTACTTAATTAGTGACGCATAGTCACAACCAGTGGAACACATCCACCACAGTAGCATACATCTACTATCCAGAGACATACAATCTCCACAACAATCATATCATCTGATATCAACCTGCATAAAACTATATCATGATATAAATGGAGTCATCTGGGCCATTCTTCCACTCATATCTGTGATATCTGGAAGAGCATATGCCCTCAGAAAGTAAAACATCATCCATGGGATATCTAGACTATTCTTCTCAAGCACAAAAGAACAATTTTCCTTGATTTCTGAGCGTGGACCATTCACCTAACTGGGCCATTCCTTTGGCACTAATCATAGTGCAAACTAGAGAGAATGAGTTTTCCCTAGGGAATGTTTGTCCCTGATTTATGAACCTGAACCATTCACCTAACTGGGCAATTCCTCCGACACTAAACATAGTGCAACCTAGAGAGAATGAGTCTTCCCTAGGGAATGACTGTCCGGACCATTTCCTAATGGAAATGATTGTCCTGCACCAACCTCCAAAATGGACCATTCTTTGAAACTGCTCACAACTGTGAACTTCGAAAGAATGACTGCTCGACGAGGCAGACCATTCTAATTTACCACTTCTCAGAGTGACTTCCAAGAAGAATGATTGTCCTATACCATTCCCCCACACTGGTCACAAGGGGAATCGTTGTCTATGGTACATCAACAATTTATCAGACCATTTTCATTACGAAAATAACTGCCCGATCTGGACCATTTTACGAATTGGAAAATGCCTGTTCGTTAGAAATCTCAAACTACTTCTCGAACTGGAAAGGTACTGCTCATCCTGGACCATTTTTCAAACTAAAAAATGACTATCCATAAATCAATAACATATCAGTTCTCCCTCCCAACCTGGGAATAATCTCTTCCTTTTTCAATAAGGAATTCGTCTCCACGAGCCCCAACTTGTTTCTTGAGTACACAAACTTTTCATCTTGGACAGAGGATTTACCAAAATATATGCTATCTACTCATCTATGGAGATATATTGGAGAACCACTTCTCTTTTCTGGACTTCATCATGGAGAATATAATGCTTGATCTCAATGTACTTCAGTATGTCATGGAACACTGGTTTTCTCTAAAGGCTTCATATAGCTTTGATCATTACAATATATCATGGTCGAATTCAAGACTTGTGTTTCCTGCTAGCTCATGACATCGTGGCAAGGATCAAACTGAAACATATCCAAGTAGCACTTCTTCTATCATCATGAGAGTTTT
This sequence comes from Picea engelmannii, assembly GCA_009831015.1. NCBI lineage: Eukaryota > Viridiplantae > Streptophyta > Pinopsida > Pinales > Pinaceae > Picea > Picea engelmannii. The sequence continues at coordinate 118,379 of ML800718.1, forward strand.
CCATGGATTAGAAATCCATCATCCCAAACTTCTGAGTAACTATTCTGATACACTATCTCTGTCATTGAAAGTTTTCACCACGCTTTTGTTGTATATGAGATACTTTGCATCAAGTTTTTTGAATCTATACAAGGTCTTCTTGTATCTGCATACATGGGTCTCTTTCTGGTATAAACTTCTTTTTCACTTGCTTTATTGGGAATAACAGTCTTTTACATGTAAATTCCAATACATGGATACTACAAGAGGTATATCTGGTTTACTGGAACAAGCTATTGTCATAGTCTTCTCCCTCCTTCTGGAAGAAACTATGAATCTTACAATGCTTCTATTCATAAGTCTTTTTCACATTTTATTACATACACTATTCTTTATCATAACTTCCATTTCTTCTGCTTGATTGCTTCTTAGTGGGTTCAAACCAAGCTGGTAGTCTTGTGATTCTCGGTATAATAACTGGTTGTTCTGGATTTTCTTTCTTTCCTGGAATATTCATATTCTTCCTCATGTTTCTCTTTAGCTCTTGGGTCCATGGAGTCTTCTATAGATTCCATGCCATGAAGATTCCAACTTCTTCCTTTCATCATAGGATCATGGATGTAGATGGACAACTAAGGATACTTTAAGGCTTCTTTTCGAAGAAGACTTCTTCTGAACATGTGTTGCTTATCATGGTTGCTACTTTCAATGGAAACATGGACATATACTTCATAATCCTCAATGGATCATATCATTTAGGATTATCTCCGTCCTAATTCTTGTTTCATGTATGAATGCATGTTCTTTTTTTTGGAATTCTATAATCAACTCCCTCTATCTAAGAGAGTCCATGCTTCCGTTTGCATCCTTATTGCCTTCTGCAAAGTGTCACAAGTCTTTTTCTAATTTCCTCTTGATTGTTGACTTCTTTCTGTTTTGAATTCTTCTGGGCCTCTTCAATTTTGATTCTGATTTCGGCTTATTTGGAAGTTGTTACTTATATAATAGTTTCCACGAGAATTTTTACAAAGGATTTTCAACGTACTTTATCTTTTCATATACATTACTTGACTAGTAATCATCATAATAATAATCCTTATCTTGTTATTCTTCCATAGGTGTTGCTTCACTGACCATCTTATCTTCTAAGAAATAGATATACATGAACTATGTAAACATGGTATGCACAAGGACTATGTTATAGAAGAATATTGTTACCTTGACTAGAAGAAGAAATCTGCTTCATCGTGTTTGAATTTTTTTTAGGGTTCCTTTTCTTCGACAACTGTTGCTTCATGTGTTTCCTTCCTTTTATTTAAATCAGGACAATGATTCTTGTAGTGACCATATTTTCGACAGTTGAAGCATTGTATTTTTGACATATCCTTCTCTTGATTTGGTTTCTTCCTTGAGTCAAACTTCTTCTTATTCCTGAATTTATTGAACTTTGTTGTGTAGGATTGATCATCATCTTTCCTTGGGAATTTCTCTTTTGCGCTAATCCTTGATTCTTCTTGTGCACAGCAAGTCCAAAGTTCTTCAAATGTGGGATGCTCCTTTCTTATGTTCATTCTTGCGGCAAATGCATCCCATGTCTTGGTAAGGCCATTGAGTACTATTTTTACCAGTTCCTTCTTTGAAATAATTTCTTAAATAGCTTGTATTTGATCTCTTAACTGAGGCATTCTCATAAGTCATGATGTTATGTTGGCATCATCATTCATTTTCATGTCACGGAGCTCATTCTTCAGACTCATTACTTGTCCAATGTTTCTGACTAAGAGGAGGTTAGTTAGGGCATTGTACATCTTCTTATATGAGTCAATATGAGAGATGTAGGGTATCAAGTGGTATTTTACAGAATCCACTATGATACTCATGGCATTGATGTCATTGTCCTTGAACTTCTCCATAATTTCAACGTTCTGAGGTTCATTCTCTTTTCCTTCTTCAAACTGTGGTTCCACGATCTTTCGTTTCACGATATCCAACACTTTATTCTTGGCAAGGATGAGGTCAATCCGTGTCTTCCATGCTCTGAAGTTAGAAGCCCCTTCTAACTTGTTTTCTAACTTCATAGAGTAATTCATGACTGATTTGACTTGGTCAACCTTTGACTTTGACAAAAAACTAAAACTTGATGTCTTAGCTTATTGAGAGTACCAGGAGGTGCGCTAATTTAGGGTGCACTAGGCTATCCAAAAATTAATTCAATCTCTTCACTTAAGCTGTCTTAACAAGAGGGTTAGGGTTTCTTTGCTGCAATAAAAACTTTGACTGCAACTACAACTGTAACTGAGCAAATCCTCTCAATCTATCTTTTAGTGGTTAGACTATCCGAAGATAGTGTGGGCCCATAACCTGTTAGAAAAGTAGGTGTGCTCGTTTAACCATAGACAATATAGCAATATTGTCACCCAACCATAGGCCGAAGCTACCCCTGAGCACCTTAACCTTGACAGAGAATAATTTTGGAGGCAAACCCTAGGCCTAATATCCAATCAAGGTAGCGTATCACTCTCCAGAGTTAACATACCAAGCAGAAAGTCCAAACCATAACCAATAGAGAGTCTGAGACTGAAACCGGAAATACAAGTTGCAGTAGCTGCAACTGCAACTACTCTCCAGACTTGCACACAACTAAATTTCTACAGTTGTGAGCTGTGTGTATCCAAATGAGCTCTAGCATCCTGTATTTAAACTACTCTTCCTTAATTTTCTAGGCCAAATTCTCTTTCTGGAGGCTAAAAACTCAATATTAATTATTTTCTTTAGCCGACTTATCTTCTAGGGTTATGTCCAATGCTTTAGGGTTTCTTCTCGCTTCCCAAAATATTCTATTCTTGTTAGGGTTACATGTGGAGGTTTAACACCTCCTGCAGATACCATAATATCAACATATATCACATCATTCAATATATTGCAGTCCTATGTTTGACATGATGCTCATCCATGCATGATCTAGTTCATACATGTCATCAACCCCATGTTATGAAGAATGTATCATAATGAAGCAAACTTTCCAAGAATCATGATCCATGTAGGATCACATGTGGATTGATATATTTTTTAATGAATATATTTATCGATGTACCACCATGTATTTCATTCGATGTCTAAATGATATTTGACCAAAAGAAAGAAAACATATTTATCGATACTATAGGAAATAAAGACCAAAATTTCATAAAGCATATTAATGAATCTAATAAATTACAACAATCGATATTGTCAATAAATAAATTATATCGGTCAATATTATAAACAATCAATATATCAATTGATCTAATGAACTATATTTGATTGGATCATGTAGTATATCAAACAAAATAGAACTAGATTAAGTAACCAATATGACTCCATTGATTGATATCTTTGATATCCTAGTTTTATACTATAGATACATCGAAAATGATGTCCATTTTCTTTCTATGCTCTCTCAAGATATTTTATCATAAATACGTGGAAAATGATGCCCATTTTCTTTCTTTCTATCAAGATCATTGTACATTTAATTATTTCATTTGATTAAAAAAAATTATTTTCTATGTGCAACTTCCTTTCAAGTTTAGGCACATCTCAATTTCCAATTTTTTTTTTTTACAGGAATGGATATTGGTTTGTATTAAAGCCTTGGCACGAATGCCTCTAATCAGATTACAAAGTGTGAGGGCAAAACCCAGTTCCTCTCCTGCCAAGAACTCAATGGCCCAGATACTTATAAGCCGGTGAATCCTACATATAGCAAACGATTTAATCTCCATAATTTTCCCTAACTTGTGGATACAGACGAACTGATTCAGTAAAATGCAATAAAACATGAAAGCAAAAATTTTTAAGGAATGGGATCCCATTCTTCGTCTATGTCTCTTAAAAGAGTGTCGACGGAAAGAAGAACTGCTTTATTGGCTTCCGAGTCTGCATCCTTGTTATTCTCCCTTAACACATGGAAGAAGTTCACACTCTGAAAAGTTTTAACCAGTGTTTTGATTCTTGTCACCAATCTTGCAAATCTGAAATCTTTAGGAGCATAATTGTCCACTATAGTTTTTATAATGGACTGAGAATCGCCAATTACATTTACCTCTTTGATGCCTAGATCCTTGACTTGCTTGAGGCCTTGGAGCAGAGCCAACACTTCTCCTTGGATGCTAATGTTGTGTCCCAAGCCCCAGGCATAACTATGCTTGATTCTGCCTTCTAGATTCTTAATGACACCTCCTACACCAACTTTCCCAGGATTTCCTTTGGCTGCCCCGTCAAAGAATAAAGTATGTCTGGACTGCTTGTTAATCCAAGCTAAGAAGTCTTTCTCATTGAATCTAATTTTCCATTCTTTGCTTGATTTTCTTTTCCTTACTACTTCAGAAAACTGGAGGCCCAACCTGACACCCCATTCAAAATATTGCTGACTTAAATTTGTTTCCTCAAGCTGACCTCCCAAGCTTTCTTTCAGCTGGCTTTTGATATTGGCCATGATAAGCTTCGCATCCTGCGCTTTATCTCTAAAAATTCTCTTATTCCTTTCAAGCCATATTTGCCAACAAATGATCTTTGGCGAGGAGAGCCAGGCAGCCTTAAAACTTTCATTTTTTGGGAGTACACCTGGGTAGATGTGTAGCTAATTAGCAAACAATTTAGTGATGGAGGTGGGAAATGTAAAATTGTTTCTCCAAGGGCCCAAAACTTCATTCCAGATCTCTTCTACGAGTTTGCATTCCAGCATTAGGTGACAGACATTCTCTTCATTTTCGAAGCACATTAGACATCTAGAAGGCCCATGGAAGCCTCTTTTCTTCAATCTGTCCTCAGTCAAGATTCTGTTGTGGCACATGAGGCAACAAAAAAGATCGATTTTTGGAATGGTCTTGTGGCACCATAGCCCCTTCCAAGTTGTAGGAATAGAAGGGACATGGGACTGTTCCAACAATTTTGCATATCCCAGTGCCACTGAATAGCATCCCGATTGAGAGCCCCATCTGTGTTTGTCTTGTCTCCTAGTGTGGATCGGAGCCATGCCCTTCAGGTGTGCAAATAAGGTGTTGCAATCCAGCTTCAGCTCCAATGGCACCTGGAGCTTCTTCCAACTTAGCCAATTACAGTCATCCTAGCATGAGATGTCCCATAGAGTATTGAAGCTGACGTTGGACATCCATGCCTGCAGCGCATGCAGAGAATTGATTTCGATAAGAGGGGGATTATTCATAATGCTGTCCTCCCAAATATTTATTTGTTTGCCATTACCTAGGATCCAGAACGTGTGGTGATTGATCAACATAGTGGCTTTAGCACAGAGTTTGAGGAAATGCAATCCGTTTTTTGAGAGGGGATTGTCGAGACAATGTTTCCTTTGGCCGCTGAATTATTTGTTCCACAAAGTTGTTTGCGCCCAACCAGGTTTAGGAGCGATGAGCCTTCAAATGATTTTTTCTCCCATAGCCACGTTTTGAGTGCAGAGGTCTTTGAAGTTCAATCCTCCTTCCATCAGGGGCTTGGTGACTTTGTCCCATCTAACAAGAGGGAATCTCTTCTCATTTTGTTTACAACCTTTAAATAACTTTCGGATGAATTCCTCCATTTTCCTAAGAATGCAAATAGGAGCCAGCAAAACAAAGAATTGAAAAATTGGAAGACTGTTGAGAACAACCTTGATGAGCACTGATTTACCAGCAAGGTTGAGCCAAGAGAAACCCCAAGCCAAGATCTTGAGCTTGAATTTTTTCTAACAGAGGGAGCCAATCTCTATTGAAGGCATTCTTATGGAAGATTGGGAGGCCTAGATAATTGAACAAAGACTAGTTGGAAGAGGCAACAAAGCCCATACATCTGGAAATGGCACTGAGAGCGCTAGCAGAAATGTTCCAACAATAAATATGACATTTCCCCTTATTTAGATTGTTTTCTGTTGCATCATAGTAATCATCCAACACATCTTTGAATCTTGAAGCTGAAAGCACAGAGGTTGCACCCAGCAACAGAGAATCACCGACAAACAAAGCATGATTTATATTTTTAACTCCTCTTGCAATGTTAAGGCCCATAATCTCTTGGTCTAGCTGCTTCTTGTCCAAATAAAAACTTAGAACAAAATCTTGGAGGACAAAAAGGAGAGGAGAAAGAGGACACCCCTGCCGAAGCCCTCTCATAGCTTTGAAGAAATCCGTTGCTCGCCCATTCACTAGAGGAGCGATCCAAGGCTCAGAGATACAAGCCTGAATCCAATTGATAAAGTCAATCCCAAACCCAAACTTGTGCATAACATCCAAGAGAAAGTTATGTCTAACATGATCAAAGTAATTTTCTAGATCAAGTTTGACAACCATACCCTTTTCTTTTCGATGCAGGCTTGAATGGATCGCCTCTTGTACTAAGATAAAATTGTCCACAATCTGCCTCCCATGAACAAAACCACCTTGATTCTCCGAGATAATATTAGGAAGGATACTTTTCAATCTGTTGGAAATCACCTTGGTTATCAACTTGTAGCCTATGTTACATAGAGAAATAGGGTGAAATCTATTGAAAGCATTGGCTCCCTTTTCCTTAAGGATGAGGGCAAGAAAGGCAGAGTTAGTGTTGCCCCCAATTTTTTGATAGGCTTGGGATTTCAAAACCATTTTGTGCAAATCCTTTTCCACTATCTGCCAACAAGATTGAAGAAATCTGGGTGTAAAACCATCCGGTCCGAGGGTTTTGTCAGGGTCCATAGTAAAGAGAGAAGCCTTTATTTCCTTTCTAGTGACCTTAGCTTCTAGATACTGATTCATCCTGTAGGTAATCTTTGAAGGAACCACATCTAGGAATTTAGAATTCTGGTCCATTACCCCTTCTTCACTGTAAAGATTTTTAAAATGAGAGAAAGCTGCACTTTTAATGCTCATGAAATCATTGTGGGTTATGGCCTTTTCCTTGATTTTTGAAATGGAGTTGAAGATTCTTCTCGCTTGGGCTTGCTTGTGGAAGAAGGAGGTGTTTCTATCTCCCACTTTAAGCCAAATGCTGCGAGATTTTTGTCTCCAATATTCTTCCTCCGACAAGCATGCCTTATGATACTTCTGATGTAAATCTGCCTCCCTATCCAGAACTTCTTTTGTGATTTCTACGTTTTTCATTTGTAAATGATGGATGCTCAAGACTGTCTTGGACATGTTTTCTTTTAGATGTTGGGTTAGGGAGGAATTTGGCCCAACTTTTCAGGACTTCTTTCACTCTTATGAGCTTTTCCTCCCAAACGAAGAAGGAAGATCCCTTGACAGGAATCCTCTAACTTTCCTTAACCTTATTCATGAAGTCCGTGTCCTTGACCCATAAAGGACTAAATCTGAATGGAATAGGGCCAAGATCTTTTTGGGCCAATAGTTTAACCTTGATAGGTTTGTGATCTGAAACACTGCAAGGGAGAATATGCATTCTAGCCTCTAATCCTAAAAGGAGAAAATAACTTTGAACAAGAAATCTATCTAGCTTTGCAGCAATATGCCTAGGACCGACTCTTTTATTTGACCAAGTGTACTTACCATTGGAGGGCTTGATGTCGAGCAAGTCCCAATCCTGCATGAGGTCCTCCACCCATTCCCTTGCCAGACTCCTTACGATGTTGCCTCCTCGCTTCTCGGACAAAAGGAAGGTGAGGTTGAGATTTCCAACAATGATGATGTTTTCTAGATTCTCTATTTCTGCCAGATTTCTGATGGAGTCCCAGCAGACCTTTTTCTCCCCTGCTTTTACTAGGACATACACATTAAAGAGGCTAAAAACCTCCTTTGTATCAAGATGCTGGAGTTTCAAGAACAACCAATGAGTATTTAGGATCTCAGTGACCAACAAGTGCTTGTTGATATTCCAAAGAGTGCCCAACCCACCCGAGGCTCCTCGAGCAGAGATGACCTGTCCTCCACCTCTATTCCAAAATTTCTTACTTATTTGGAGGAAGTCTTTGTCCTCCATTTTTGTCTCATGAATTAGAAGAATGTTTGGGGCTTCTATCCTTAGAAGGCTTCTTATGGATTCTTCTTTCACTTTGTTCCCCATACCTCTGCAATTCCAGGAGAAAACCTTCATCACTTACTTTTTTGGGTGTGATGAGCTCCCTTGGAGCCCTGAGTCTGGTTTCTTGTCATATTTAGAGTTTTTGCCAATAGTTTATCAAGGGTTGGTTGAGTACCCTGAAGCTTATCTTTGTAGGTTTCTTGTTCTCTCTTTTCATGGACATGCTTTCGGCCTCTTTTTTATCTTCTAGCCGAATTTTGTGGTTCCCCTAATTCTCCTTCCTCCTCTGATTCCTTAGAGCCTTATTCTTCGTCTTCAGCTTCTGCATGTTTTTCCTTAGGTCTTTCTGAGGCACTTTCTCCTTGCCTCGAGCCTGAGGGGGTCCCTTTGTCCAGGATCACTTTCTTTTGCATTTCGACCTCCTGGGTTTCCTCTTAAGCTAAGCTTAAGGGCCCAAACTTGTTTTCCTGACCATTCGAGGGAGGGATTTGCTGAACAGAAGCCGACTGAGGACCTTTACCATTTGGAGACCCAGATTTGGGGGTTTTATGGGAGGTCTTTGACCGCTTGACCTAATTCCATCCCTCCTCTTTCCCTTTCTCTGCCTCTCCATTGCTCGGGAAACCCCTAGCGAAGTGACCATATACATGGCATTTCCGACACTTGAAAGGAAGTTGCTCATAGTCTAGCTTTTGCACATGAGTCCAACTGCCGACATTGATTTTTATTGCCTCCGAAAGTCCCACCTCTAGGTCAACCTTGACGCATATTGGGGCACAGTCATATTGATCCTTATTATTTTCCCAGCCAATAAATTTACCCAGGGTGTTGCCTATGTGCTTCAAAGAATCCCAGTTCCAACAATGCATTGGGAAATTCAACAACCTAACCCACACTAGGACGAGCGTTGGTACATCCACTGCTGGGTCAAAATCCGATGTCCACTTATTGAGATACAGGCACTCAGGTCCCATAAAGTAGCGGCCATTCCCAAAGATCAAATCTTTATCCTCTTTTGAGATGAATTCGAACAGAAAAAAGCCTCTCCCCAAGAACTACGAGGTTACACTGTTCTTGATCAAAGGCGTCCATTTTTTGACAACCCAGTTCTCCATTGTTTTTGGAGAGGGCCAAAGACTAGTGAAATGTCCCACAAGGGCATGATCCGCCAGGGACAAAGCTACCTGGATTGGTCCCTCTGGGGGAAGGGAGATTTCTGGAATATCATCCAATTTTTTCACGAACTTGGCGGCTTTAGTTTTCTTCTTTTTCGACAGCGAAGCCAGCAATGATTTGAAAGCATCCTCAGTTGACGGGGGAGGAGGGGGAGGAGGAGCCTGGGGTGAGCCCAAAACCTCCATGGCAGTGTGGTGAAGCCCTAGCTTCAGGCGTGCGCGGGCTCACAATTCTTCAAAAATCCAACATTGTACATATTAATATCTACAGAAAAAACTCAATTTCCAATTATTAACAATATTTCTTTCATGTTTTATTGGATTGTTGAAATTGTGTATGAGTGTTGAAATTGCCCTATTCAATAAATAACTCAATTTTAGGAATTTCACCTCAACCTTGGGGTTCTTTTATCTATTTCTTGTCAACTTTCATCCTTAGGGTTGATTCTAAAATCTAAATTTTAGTAGTATATGTTTCACTTTTTAGTAGTATATGTTTCACTTATGTCCAATTGATGACACAAGGCAACCTAAGAAAATAAACATTGAACACGTTTATTTCCATAGAACAATGTTTCAACCCTTAGGGAATACTTCCCAAATGTATAAAAGATCTGAAAATAATTTATAGCAACACTTGTTTATAGTATTAAATCTACCCACTTAGCTTCTATATGTTTGTTAAATTACTTAACAACATCTATTGAATGTTATGTTAAATCAACATGCATAAACAACACTAGAAATTATTCAATCATCAAAATAATATACATAGAGATTGGACAGAAGAACACTTCACATATATATGTGTGTGTGTGTGTGTGTGTGTGTGTGTGTGTGTGTGTACCAATTGGTATAATTCACTCTATCTAAACCCATAAGAAAACCCTATCCACCAACTCCTCCTAGCTAGGAATCAATTCCAACCAAAGCTAGTAACCCCACCAAAGATCCACAAGCTAGCATACACACATGTGAGTTCGTCTTGGAACATTCACTTGCATCACACAAGTGTATAATATAGTCTCCATCTATCTATATCCACATCAATCACTCCAAGTAGTATTAGGGTTTCCAAATTCCACAAAACACTAGTCTTCTTCTCTCACAAGAACTATATGAACAAGTACTTTGTTTTCTTGTCTATGGTTTGGAAGCTCCCCTTGTCTTATTATGGAAAAATATAACCCTAGTATTCCTTGAATCATCTCAAGAAACCTAATACTCAAGAAAAAGAGAGAAAATTACAGTGAATAAAAAGTACAATGAAAGAGACAAGTTCACTCTAGCTCTCACATCTCAAGAAAAAATATGTGATCGTTGTGAATGGACATAATGAATGAAAAGACTCTTTCCTCCCTTTATTTATATGAAATGTGAGGGAGACCAACACTAACAAAGTGGATATGTCCACAACAAACAACCTAACTAATCACAAGATAGGTTCACATGTGAAGCGCTTGAACTCTAAGTGACACATGTCAAATTCCAGGGTATGCACATCCACCAAGCATGGATCCTAAGGTGAGAACTCCAAAATAAGTGCCAACACTCCTCCAAATGCCTCCAATGCTCCAACACTCCCTCATAAGCCATGTGTACATATGGGTCCACCACACTTACATGACCACTACTCAACCCAAGTACAAGCCTTCATGTAAGAAAGTGTCCCCGTGATACTTAGTGCTTATTGTTGTCCTCCTAGATGCCCAACACTCCTCTTACAAGTGGGTCATACTCCCAAGGAAGCAACCAAGCTCTTTTTGTGTACACCCCATGATGAAATTCACTAAGCCACATAGGTCTCCAACCTCCCGAGGAAGTGTGCCACATAAGCAACAAGTCAAAGTCCAAAAATCCATGACAATATAACCAATGTAAATTTCCATCATGGTACAACCAAGTTTAATCAACGTGCCATGCACCCCACATCAGTTAAAGAACCCTCAAATATGGTATAAATACTTTCGAAGTAACCTGAAAAGTTAACAATCGACATGAAAATCTTATACACAAATTCACCCAGACAACCACATTGAATATGTTTTCCCATGAAAATGCACATCACAAATAACAATTTTGTTATCCAATTTATTTATTTTGATTCAATATATTATATGTTTTCATGGTTTTTCTTTTGATTTATTTGTGTGTTTTCTCATATCAATATATTGTAATATATAAATATGTTATACATTTTACTAAAACAAATATTATTATACATATTTCTTAATTACATTTTGGTTATAAACACTATTATACATATTTCTTAATTAATTTTTGGGTTTAATTTAAGGAATAGTTTGTTTAAAAAAAATCACAAAATAAAAGCCAAAAATTCCAAAATTTCATTGACAAAAATGCTTATAATTGTTGTATCATTTTCCCTCTGCTTTGGTCTAATTTTATTTTGTAATTGTCTTAGACGTACTTAATTTTTAATATTCACCAATATGACATTATTATTGTTGGTCCATGTTATAGTATTATATCAATCAATATAATAATAATAATAATAATAATAATCTATTTTTAAGGTCACGGCCAAGCCACACCAAATTGGTGTATGAGACCCCCTTGTTTGTGGGACAAGAGACCTCTCTTTGCCCAACGATTTGACTAGTAAAGTCTACAGAGGTATACATACCCTACCCCCCTCTGGATTTTAACTTGTGACCTCTTAAGAGGAAACACATGTTCTTAACCATTAGGCCCACTCAGGCTGTATGAAATTGTATCATTCAATATAACAATACAATATTGATTAATACTTTCCATAATATTGATTAAGTTGATGTGATAGATGATTCGATCTTACTAATACACATATCCACTTCACAAGAACAATTTTTTATTTTATAAATGGATTTTAAACATGACCTCTAAATTTAGTTTATAAAAGAGAAAGTGTGTTTTTATATATTTCCCAACAAAAGGCTTTATTGTTTAGAACTCAAGTTTATTCATGATATTGGGGATTGATTTGAGAAGTTTTCCCAAAAAAAATGGTATAGAGTGATGGCTAAAGTTGAATATCATTTCGATTTGTGGATTCGAATATAATATATGGAGGAAGGATTCATGTTTATTGGAGATGTGTTATAGATAAATGTTTTGAAATTGATTTTTCTTTTTGTAAATTTTTCTTTTTTATTTAATTGAAAATAAGTCGACAAGGGAGCAAGGGAGCAAGATGGATGCCTCTTAGAGTTTTTGCAGTCTCCCTTTAAGGAGGACAAGTGGAGTAGGCTAACTCGGGAGCAAAAAGATCCGTTTTTCAGGCAAAAATATGGGCCTCAATCCGGTCAGATTTTTAGGGGTAGTCTGCATGGATCAAGTTCCATGCATTTCAGAACATATCTCTGGGGGTTTTGCCCCATTTTAAAACAACCCAATTTTAAAACAACCCAGATGCTCAGAAAATCGATCAAAATTCTAGATTGACCAGAAATTTAAAAACAGATCGCCAAAAAACCTGCCCGAAAAATAACTCAAGAGGAAAGATTACTCCCAAGTTAACCCACTCCGAACAAGGGATGGCTTTCGCTAGGTGTAAATGTCCCAATCATGGATGGGTACTGTCCTTTATTGGACTATTCAGAGGTCTCCCTAATAAAATCTGAGATTTTTGCGTCATCTAAGCATTTGGTTTCCCGTGCTTCATCCAGCGATGGAGGTGAGGTGCGTGTTACTTCGCATTAGATCTCCTCCCTGGATCTGGACAAATATAGATCTATCTATACTCTATCGGGATCACGGAAATTAGAGGAAGTGCATCCCTTTACTCCCACATGGAAAGAGGAGTTTGCCTGTCCAGAGCGCTCAATCAATGGTATTACGAACTATTCTACCTACATACCTATTCAATGTCCGAGATCTTGCAGTCCCAAGCTGTGGATAGCAAGGGTGTTATCGTCGCTTCTAATTTTCTCAACATAAATCTTTGTCTTGGTGAGCTCCAAGGTGGTGGGCTTTCAAAGGAGGATTTTAAACGGAAGCATAGGCGAGTGGTTCAATCTCGTGGCGACAGTGTTGAGTTGGTTGTGGAATGAGATCTCAAAGTTAAGAAAATTGAGGATCTAGAGGGTCGAGCCCTGGTTGGTAAGTTTGTCTCTTTCATTGTTTATTTGGGCAAATATTTGTATAGCTCTTCAAGTCGATCTATTAGCCCTCGTATGGCATCCGAATATTTGTCTACCTCTTTGGGTAGGGACCCCCACCTTCTTTAGACCAAGGGACCCTCCTCAATAATCCTCAGTGCTCATACGTTTAGGTTGTGATCTTGCAAAAGATTCTAGTCTCGGTAGATCGGGTCACAATTATGTCCTTAAAGATGCCCAAGCCAGAGAAGTCTCACAAGGCATGAAACAACTTATATCTGGGGTTCTTAGCGCTGAAAATCCCCATCCACGAGCCCCCCATGAAAATCATGTCAGTTAACATTCAAGGCCTTGGGGGGAGGGATAAGAAACTATCCCTTCATCTTTTTATTGAAGTAGATTGTCCGACAATTGTGTTTATTCAAGAAACGATGGGTGTTTGTGAGTCAATGATCCCTGAGTTGGAGAAGTTACTTCTAAGATGGGGTTTTTTCGGGGTCAACTCTATTGGTAACTCCGGTGGTCTAATTACAGGTTTGTCCTCACATAATTAGTTAATCAATTGTTTCACAATTTTCTCAAGTATTTTCACCGAGATTTTCAGCTTGGAATTGAATCAAAGTTTATGTTGAACTTATGCTTATATTGAGAGGGGGGTGAATCAGTATAAGATACTTGTTATTTTAAATGAACATTCATCAATCATTCATTAACTTTAAAATAGTAAATGCATGTAAACTCAAATCATAGTAGAAAAAGTTTAATTTGGAAACCTTTATGGGATAAAACCACAAAACTTATCTTTATAAATGTTTGTAGGAACCAACCTACTATTACAAAGCTTGTAGGAACCAACCTACTGGAGACACCAATCTCTCCAATTGAGTACCAACTCAACAAGATATTTTGTAAGCATCGACCTACTAGAGACACCAATATCTTCAATTGAGCAACAAATCAACAAGATATTGTGTAAGCACCAGCCTACTAGAGACACCAATATCTTCACCTGAGCACCAACTCGGTAAGACTTGTATAGGGACCAATCTAATATCTTCATACAAAGAGTACTTCTGACTTCACCTGCATGATTCATAATTCATGCATTTCACAACATCATCATACCCTTAACTTTCATGATCCAATGCCTCTCCTTGCTTCATACCCCAAACATAGCTTCAAACCTTAGCCATTTTTAGCCTTCATGCCCTAGTGAACCTCATAACATCATTCCCATAATATAAATTCATACTACAACATCACAACCTCAAAAAAACACACTTTGCAACATCATAGACCTTAGTCCTTCATAGCACACTCTTAAAACTCCAAGAAAACTTCTCTTGTGCACCTTTAGACCCCAAGAATACTCCCTAGATTCTCTTGTGCACCTCAAATATCTTTTGTACACTTATACTTGCTCTTCTTACTTGGATACACTTCAAATGCGCACATCTATCATGTATTTATAGTGTTTTTGCGTTCACTTATGAGGCCAGCTTGTAACACTGATTGAATCAACCTATACTTTCTAGTTGGGCTAACCTGACAGAATATTTCGCATCTCCTCATTCCTATGGAGTTAGAGGAAGTGCCATATACCATTGGAAATGTCTAGAAATAAAATTTGCAATCATATATCCTATGCTCCCATTTGAGCTAGGTCTTCAGAGTAAAAAGGAATCAAAGATAGGGTATCCAAACTTAGCATAAAAAATACAAAAACAATATTTCCAACAATCTCCATCTTACAATATTTATCTTGGACAATCTACTTCAATGACAACAATATTTCCAACAATTTCTATGTTGTCAATTTATATGACTCGTATGAGGGAAAATTGGTTTTTTAGTCTTGGCTTTTCAGTTTACAGTTTATTTGCACAGATGAGTTCATCATTGGTGGGGACCTCAATTTCACAATTAGTAAGGAGGAGATTTGGGGCCCCGCGGCTAGAGAAGACAAACTGACACCTTTCTTCCATGATCAAATTGAATGTCATGGGTCGATTGATGTAGAACCTATTATGCTTTGTCCTACTTGTAATAATAACAGGAAAGGGGAGGAGGGCATTGCAAAATGATTGGATCATTTTCTAGCGGCTCCAGATATGTTGGGAGAAGTTAGTTTATATCGTTCTTGGGTGGGTTTGATCCATGCCTTTGACCATTTCCTAAAGGGAATCCTATTTTCCCATTCAAATATAATTCAACATAGGCAAGTATGGAGGACTTTAGAGATCCGGTTAGGGATAATTGGAAATCCTTTCGTCCTAACTCTTCTTCTTCAACTAGTGTGAATTTTGTTTCAAATCTTCAGAGGCTAAAGGGCCTTGAATCTTCATGGGCCAGGGAAAGAAAAAAGACTACATAATTGGTACTCCTTCCCATTGAATATCATTTAGCACGCATCCATGGAAGTGCTCAGTTGTCTCTAGGAGATCCTAAGGTTTTGGAGGAATGCAAAAATTTGGAATCATGTAGGCACATCTTATTACTTGATCAGGAGCAGAGATGGCATCTCAAAAGCCATGCACTCTAAATCGACGCGGGTGACACAACACAATTGTTTTTCAGAAATTTTGGTTACAGAAAAAAATACAATTTCGGAATTGGAAGATGAGGATGGAAACATCATCTCGGATTTCAAAAATCTTGTATCACTTGGAGTTAGCCATTTTAGATTCCTTTTTAAAGAACCTGCGCATATAAGTATGGATTATATTCTCAAACAATTAACGTGTTTCCCTCGACTCATTGATGAAGAAACAAATGTTGATTTGTTCCAAGAGATCTCTTTAGAAGAACTTAAGGGGGTCTATTGAACACTGTGGGTGCTAACCTGTTGCGGGTGGTTGAAGAGATTCGATCCACTGGTAAGATTTTTCAAAGCATAAATGCCACTTTTATTGTGGTCATACCCAAGTTGGATTGTCTTGCTATCTTCAGTGATTTACCAATTTATCTTTGTAATAGTCTCTAGAAAATAATTGTTAAACTCATAGTGGCTTGTCTAAAGCCAGTGCTAGCAAATATCATTACTGCCGAGTAGTTTGGTTTTTTAAAGGGACGTTACTCCATGAAGATGTTTGGACTCTCAACACTCCATATCTACTACCTATGGGCCTTGAGACATGATCTCCTTAGTTACCCCTATTCTGGGGGGGGGGTAACAGATACCACCAATAGTCAACCTCCACTTCTCTAACAAACCCTATGGTTCAATCATCTCCTATTATCTTGGAATAATCACAAGAAATCATGATTTCTCATTCTCAAATGTGTGATCCTTGGGAATGTTTATTCCTGGAGGAGGCCTCCAATAGTTCATAATTTGATACCACTATTGTTGAACTTAGTGTATGTTTAGACCATGTTTATAGGGCCATGAGTGAAAACCAACATAAAAATTCATCAAAAGTAGTATTGCGATGAATAATATTATCCACGTCCTCCCTTGCTAGCCTCAACCTTACCAAAAATTCTTGATCATGTGACAAGTGCAATCACATACATCTATTAATCTCACCATCCATTGACTTGATACATTAAATCTAACCTAGAATAAATAATCCTCAATTCTTGGTCGTGTTTTCTACTATCCTTATAGAAAAATATTTTCCATTTGGAAAAAACTCAATAAGTTCTTCATTGGATGCTATCATATCAACATTAAATCTAGCTACATCATCAACAACAAACATTTCCATTGATATTTCAATACGATAAGTGTGGCACACAAGACCTGCCCATTACATTAGTAATGAAAATGTCAATCATAATCATGGAAGGAAGCAATACATGTTAGGTTAACTTTGATTCAAATATTAAAGGGTGATTCTGTCTTCTAGAAGCAATACATGTTAGGTTAACTTTGACTCAATAAAGAATAGTTAAGGTAAATTTTGATTCAATCAATAATGGGTTTAGTGTAAGAGTTTATGGACCCATGATATTGGGTAACTATTTTTTATATGAAGCCTATTTAAAGGCTTGGTATATATTTTATATGGTGAAGCTTATTTGAAGGATTGGTATACTTTTTGTAGAAATTCTAAGTTAACAAATTGACAAACTTGGATGGAGTGTCCAAGTAATAATTATATCTTTGAATGTGTATTTTTATGTAAAGGGTTATCAGGATATTTGATAAAATTTAATATGGTATCAGAAATAGCTTGATCTAGATGCTCTAGTGAAGTGGTCTGATCATATTGGATCTATGAGATTAGCATGGAGAGGGTCATATGGAGGCAACACACCTTTGTGAGATTCAAGAAATAAAACATTGTATAATACTCATGAGGTTCCTCCACTACAAGGTAAACAACATGGGTTGTGGAGCTTGGTGGTTGTAAGCAACATGAGGTAAAGATCATAGCAATAGTGGAAGAGTTTTTTAACCACTAAATTCATGGGTTGTAGATCCGTTACGTGAGAAATAAAGTTGGTGTGAGACCATCTTGAACTTGTCATAATATAATTATAATAATAATAAGGTCATGACTAAGCCAACACCAAATTGGTGTATGAGACCCTCTTGTTCGTGGGTCAAGGGACCCCTTCGTGCAATGATTTGATTGCTAAAGTCTATGAAGGTGTGCATATCCTTCCCCCTCTTAAACCTGTGACCTCCAAGGAGGAAACACATGTTCTTAACCTTAGACCCACTCAAAATGTAAAATACATGGTAATATATGGAGCTTAGAATTAAACCTCCTGCACTATAGCTATGTTGTAAATCTCATAAAGAAAGATGAATCGAGTGCTTGGTGATTCATTTTCTGGTTTTGTTTCTTTAAAAAATGGTGTGTATGCCAAATCAAGCCCGGAACATTCAGAAGATCGGTGAAGCATGTAAAAAGGGGGGGTTGTGGAGGACCATGGATGTCAGGTTTGGGTGTGGATGTGGAGTTTCATCCCCATGGCTTGGACACAATGAACAATGAGAGCAACAACTGCCAATCTAAGAAGGAAGATTAGGATTAGTGCCATGAAGAACAACACGATAAAGGACAAGGTTTGATCCTATGGTAATGGCGACCTGGCAAGAATACGAGCCACAACAAGACATTGTAGCATGAAGTGAACGACCATGATGGAGGAGGATACTAAGTCCAGGAGTTGTGATGAAAACCAAGAAGTCAACAACATGTGCATTGAGGCTAAGGCATATAGGAGCCGGAGTATCGACTGATGCAGTAGAAATTGGCAATGGATTTGTGGCTAAAGAATCATGGTCATGAAGGCATGTAGGAGGCTCATAAGGCAGTTTCATTATTGATGAGGCTATTTTTTAACTTTGCATGTTGTAATTTTGCATGGGATTGTTATTATTGATTTGTTGTCAACCATGCTTATCATTTTTGTTTTTTCCAACTATTTTTTATCTTTAAAATTATTTATTATTTTATTTTTTCGTGCTCTATTTCCTCATAGTTTGAGAGGTTATGTTTCCATGTTATCTCAATTTTAAAAATGGTGTTATTTTCCAAATTTTGTGCAACTAAGGTGAAAAGATGACTTTAGGGAGTCCACATTAGAGATATTTTGAATAATGTAGGCAACAACATAATAATGATGACTACCAAGGTTGAAGCACAATGCATCTATGGTGGGTATCTTTGCAGTATAAACCTAACCACATCCAATTATGAATATTATCTCTATAATGATAAGTTAGATATGCCTAACAAGTGTGCACCGAGAATTATTTCTATGACATAAAACCCTCCTCCTATAGATGTATGTAGGTGCTACAAGTATCGCACAAGTTGAACCCAAACTCCCAAGAATGAATACATTCTATAAAGATAACTAAATGACTTTAGTGAAACATTTGAGCCATATGGAAGTGCTTGACACATGGGTGGAAATTTTTTTGAATCTTTCGTCCCAGTATCCCAACATTTTTTTTTTGAAGATGTTGATGTAGAAGACACAATTTCCTTAAGAATTTCATATCAAAAGGTAGTTTTTTATGGATTCCCCCCTCCTCAACACTCTTTTCACAACCTAGAAGGTCATATCTACGGGAATTACTTTAGAAAAAAACCCACCTACAATCTACAAGACAACAAACCCCCACATGCAAACTTACTAGGGAGGTTTCGTTTTTAACTCAGGTCCCTTACTTCCAAATAATGTTTTGAATTCTCAACAGTCTATTCCTAAGAGTAGATTTAATTACTTACCACCACCTATGTTTCATTGCTCTTATTCTTCTTTGCTTCCATTTTTTTCCTTGACATCGCCAAGCTAGATGGAATGATTGATTGAGTTTCCTCCATCTAAAAACTATCATTGAAAGACAAATTGTCTTTGCTTTCACCATTAATTCCTTGTGGTGAAAGTTTATTCTCAATCTTTACTAGATCTTTATAAGGCTTAAAATATTCCTTTGATGTTGGATCTTTGCCTTCTCTTCATACAATGGATTAACATGCATAGTACAATCAATAGACTTATTTATGGGGTTGCTTAGCCATATATAATTTTTTGTTATTAGGACCAAATTAAGATTATTTGTTCTGACTTCTAATATTATCATTATAGATATCATTTAACTATGTATATTTTTCATCATCAAGTCCAAAAGGAACTTATTTCTTCCAATTATTGACCTTAAAATTATTTGTGTTTGAACCACTGAGCTCGATACTTTTACATGAAATATTTATAGCTCTGTTGGTTGATGTTCTTTTTTAAATGCCAAAAAAAGTTGAATATGAGTTGTATCGTTTTACTTATTTTACATTTCCAATACTTTCCTTGTATATCTAAATATGTTTGGTATAAAGTTTTATATTGTAGGGTTTAAACCTTAAGTTCCTCCTATCTAAGTTTATAAAATTTTAAAATCTATTACCATGAAATTTTTCTATGCAACAACCTTCCACACAAACAATTTTTTTAATGAAAAACTTGTAATTTATTTGGAAAACAACCCAAAACAATGTCATTGCCAATAAAACAAAAAAAAGCATGGTGTGTGTTACTTTCTTCCAATTATTAGTAGTCCACACTTTAAAACAAATTAGAAATTACAATGCCAAGATCTAGAAGAAAATTCCCCACCTTTTTCAAATGGGCTTCCTCATATTTTACCTTGTCTTGATGGGAGGTTAAAATGATACACATGAATCATCATGAGTATTCATTTAATCACTCTTGTCAAAAGAAAAAATTTCAAATCCATTTGTAACAACTCTCAGGGAAGAAAAACAAACAAATCATACTTCCTTCTTTTGTCTCTTGTATTCTCTACCACCACTCCAAATAAATCCATTCACTACCACTGCACATCAACAAAAAAGTACATTCACCACAACTTATAAATTTCCTAACAAGTGACATAATTCATGACAAATTTTGAGTGCAATATGTGAGAGAAATATTTCAATATAACTTGCTAGAAACATCCCACAATATACTCAAATTCCTATTTCGTATAATAAATAATATAAGAAAGAAGAAAGATCATTCCAATGAATAGAGTTAGTTTAATTTTTTTTTTTCATTTTTCCAATGCCTAAAAGGTTCCAATTTGGATAGGGAACACACATACATCCTCAACATAGTTTAAGGGCATCTAGAAATCCTCTAGGATATTGGGGAAGTTCCTTGAACATCCCTTAAAGTGGTGGGATAACCTTGAGACTAGGGAACATCCCTCACATCCTCAACAAAAGGGGATATTCTCTATCATCCCTCATCCTTTAGAGACACATCCTTGGTAAAACAATGATTAAGATTGACCAGCTCAATAATCCAAGTAAACAATACTCAAGTAGATATACTTTTCAAGTTAAGACAAACAAAAACTAATATAGTCAATGTTATTTAAAAAGTTAAAACCTTACTTGATGATTGAACAATGGGTGTCAAGCATAACTTGTGTGTGTGTGTGTGTGTGTGTGTGTGTGTGTGTGTGTGTGTGTGTGTGTGTGTGTGTGTGTGTGTGTGTGTTGCAAGGGGATACATCCCTGACCTTCTTAATGATTGAACATTGGGTGTCAAGCAGAACTTGTGTGTGTGACATGTGTGTGTGTGTGTTTCTGTTGCGAGGGGATACATCCCTGACCTTCATAGAGTCCTCAATGAACCTATGGGACATCCCCTTGAAACAATCTAAAATTATAATTTGTATGGTCTAATCCCATTCCAAATGTTCTCATTTTTAATCTTTGGTCTGCTTCCTCCATGCATAAATCACTAATTGAAGGCTTGATTTTCATCTTCCAAGTCATGTGATATGAAACATGAGTGTTCTTAGTAATCTATCCTAATAATTTCACTTTCTTATTTCACACCCAACTCACTACTATAGAGGTTTAATTTGTATTTTATTACAAGTAATCATACAAAGGTCAAATCTGTGTTTTGTATTTCTTGGCCAATGGCTACAGAGACCCAACCCATGTGTCTAGTGCTAATATTTTCTTTCAACACCTACTAATTTTCCTCAATATTTGTACTTCTCACAATTGTGTACCCTCCCTAAGTTTTGGATAAACTAGTGTAGTTGTTGAATGGTATAGAATTCAGTTTTCATATCACAACATTTTATATTTTATATTTAATTGTTTGTGTGTGTGTAATTTAATGACCACCAAGATGCCACAAAATCAATCTTAACTACCATTACACTGACTATACATACATACATGCATACATGTGTGTGTAGACAAAAGGATAAACTAGCATGAAATGCCCATCTAACATCTAACCAAATAGAGGCCACTTGAAAGGAAATGGGTCAGTAAAAGAACAAGTTTTAGTTTGGTAGAGTCGAAAATGATATAGGTAAGAAGGAAGGTAAATTACAAACTCAACCTAGTACATTGGGATTATAAACAAGGTGTCAAAATCCATTGATAGAAAATCAATCTCTTCACATATAGAGAAGGGTTAGAAGGTAAGGTGGTAAAATGTGGAGGTAGGATGCAAATTGAAAGAGGAAATTCCATGGGAATCATTCCATTAGATGGCCTCCATAATATTTGGGATGATATATCCACCATCAACATTATTAGAGGTACTTTACACCTCTAACTTTCATGTGACATAACTTTTCATATCATTGGAGAGATAGAAGACCATTCTTCATGCAAAAAAATCCCTATTCCCAAGAGGTAAGACAACAAGGAGAATTTTAACCATACAATGGACCCTAACCATAACCCAATTTTAGGTTCAGGTCATTTAAGGGATTAGTAGCAAAGTCAACGATTGACTTTTCTGCTAGTCCCTACAATGAACTGAACCTACAATCGAGTTAAGGATGTCCTACATGAGACCCTAAGAGAACACTTAGGACCAGTGAAAGGTCGAGGAAAGAATTAAAGTGTGCTAAAAACACAAGGAGAAAATTCTTTTAGAAATAGAAGAAGGATTGCTAATGGACATTGTAGATAAATACACACAAGTCTCCATTGACATATTCAATGGAAAAAAACTATTTGAATATCTTGAATAACATAGGTGACAAACAAAATAATGATGAATACCAAGGTTGAAGCACATTGCATTTATGGTGGGTTGCTTTGTAGTATAAACCTAACCACCTCTTATTATAAATATTATCTCTATAAAGATAAGTTAGGTATGCCTGACAAGTGTGCACCATGAATTATTTCGATGAAATAAAACCCTCCTCCTATAAATGTAGGATGTAGGTGCTACAAGTATCGCACAAGTTGAACCCAAACTCCCAAGAATGAATAAAATCTATAAAGTTAACTAAATGACTTTAGTGTGACATTTGAGCCATATGGAAGTGGTTGACACATGGGTGGGATATTTTTTGAATCTTTCATCCCATTATCCCAACATTTTTTTAAAGATGTTGATGTAGAAGACACGATTTCCTTCAAGAATTTCATATCAAAAGGTATTTTTTTATGTATTTCCCCCCTCCTCAACATTGTTTTCACAACTTGGAAGGTGGGATATAGGGGAATTACTTTAGAAAAATACCCAACTACAATCTACAAGAAAACAAACCACCACATGCAACCTTACTAGGGAGGTTTGGTTTTTTACTTAGGTCCCTTACTTCCAAATAATGTTTTGAATTTTCAACACTCTATACCTAAGAGTAGGTTTAATTCCTTACCACCGCATATGCTTCATTATTCTTCTTTACTTCCATTTATTTCCTTGACATCACTAATCCATATAGAATCATTAATTGAGTTTCTTCCATCTAAAAAAATATCATTGAAAGACGAATTGTCTTTCCTTTCACCATTAATTCCTTGGGGTGAAATTTTATTCTCAATCTTTAACAAACCTTTATAAGGCTTAAAATCTTCCTTCGATGTTAGAGCTTTTCCTTCTCTTCATACAATGGATTAACATGCATAGGTCATTCAATAAACTTAACTTATTGATGGGGTTGATTAGCTATATACAATTTTTGTTATTAGGATCAAACTGAGATTTTGTGTTTTGACCTATAATATTATCATTATAGATATCATTTAACTATATATACTTTTCATCATCAAGGCCAAAAGGAATTTCTTTCTCCCAATTATTAACATTAAAATTATTTGTATTTGAACAACCTAGCTCAATACTTTTACATGAAATATTTATAGTTTCGTTGACATATGTTCTTTGTTAAATTCCAAAAAAAGGTGAATAGGAGTTGTATCATTTTTACGTATTTTCCATTCTCGGTACTTTCTTTGTATATCTAAATATGTTTGGTATACATTTTTCATATCATATGGTTTAACCCTTGAAGTTCCTCCTATCTAAGTTTATAAAATTTTAAAATATATTTAGATGTATTTTTAAGACCATGAAATTTCTTTGTGCAACAACCTTCCACACACAAAAAATTGTTTTTTATACAAAAGTTGTCATTTATTTGAAAAACAACCCAGACAATGCCAGCCAAGAAAACAAAAAAATTATGGTGTGTGTTACTTTCTTCCAATTATTAATAGTCCACACTTTAAAAGAAATTAGAAAGTACATTACCAAGATCTAGAAGAAAATGTCCCACTTTTTGCAAATGGGATTCCTCATCTTTACCTTGTCTTTATGGGAGGTTGTGCAAAATGATACACACGAATCGTCATGAGTTTTAATTTAATCACTCTTGTCAAAAGAAAACTTTTCAAATCCACAAATCCATTTATAACCACTCTCACGGAATAAAACACAAAAACAAATCATACTTGCTCCTTTTGTCTCTTGTATTCTCTATCACCATGCAAAATAAATCCATTCACTGCCATTGCACCTCAACAAACATGTAAATTCACCACAACTTATAACTTTTCTATCAAGTGAAATAATTCATGACAAATTGTGAGTGCAACATGTGAAAGAAATTTTTCAATAGAACTTGCTAGAAACATCCCACAAAAAACTCAACTTCCTAGTTTGTATAATAAACTAGCACACCCCTAAAGGAATGGAAAAGGAATGTCGAAGTGAATAATGGTGATACATTGTTTGAAGATAAGAAAATTGTGTTGGATCAGATGGGTAAGCATTAATGGAAACCCTTTTGTTTGGTACCATTCATGATCAACAATTGTTGCATGGTTCACAAACAAAAAACCACATTCCCAAATAAATAGATGCATATGAAGAAGAAAATTTGAAGTTGCAAAGTGAAAATGGAAATGAAAATAAAACAAGCTTGGTTAGACGAAGAAGACATCAACACAAAATTGGATATCACCATAGTAAATGGTTTGAGAAAATTAGGAAGTAATGACTCAAAGGATTTGATTTTAGGAAATGATGACATCAATAGCTTTCTAATAACTAAATATATTTTTAGTCTATTTTATGCAAATGCAACTTTATAACACTTCACTACATGTGGTGAAGTTCATATTTCATTGCATGACTATTGTTGAGGGCAAGCCAAACCAAGAATAGGGCATTAAATATTTAAATAGACATAAGAAGCACAACTCAACCCTCTACTCAAGTACATAGTTGAACAAAACTTACTCAAGTACATAGTTGAACAAAACTTGATACTTTGAAAGTACATATATGGATATGGCATGAGGCAACATCCATGCATCCCATTCAAAAAAATTACAACATATGAAAAGGAAAATAAATAAGAGCACCAAGGATGCTTTAAAAAGCTACTTACCTTCGATAATACCGAGGAGAAATAGCAATATGAAGAAGGGCGGGAAAGACCAGAAATACACTAGTAATGCAATCCTTTCAATTAAATTCTATGAGATCTGTTTTAATTTTGGATCTATTATGGGTGATAATTTGAAGTGTTAAATTTTTACACTTTCAAAATGTTATACCAAAAAATTGTATTTGATAAATATCAAAATAGTATATTCCATAAATTCACACATGGATTACAATAAATCTAATCTAGTTTTATCACGGGTGAGAATTTGAAGTGTTAACTTAAATTTTTACACTTACAAAAAGTATACCAAAATATATTAGTAGATAAATAAAATATTAGCATTCAAAAAATTCAACCATTGATTATAATACATATACACTAGTTTTATCATTTGAAGACACACATGATACATGGATTTCATCTCAACACATTTTATTATTTTGTACACATATTACATTTAAGCACAAAGTGAAAGTTAATTTCAAAAGGAAAATTAGTTTGGTTGAGGGTAGATTTTCAGTTCCAAGCATAAAACAAGTTTGTTCACTACCTAAATAAAAATCATGAAAAAGGAGAGAGAGGAAATTGCCAAGTGCTAAGAGTGTTTCCAAAACTTCGTCGGAGAGATTGATGGGATGCTTGCAATAGTTGATATTATAGGTCCTTACAATGCAAATTTTGGATCTGTTGATACTGAGAGGGGGGTGAATTAGTATCAAGTACAATTAAAAAACATTTTTCAACTTATACTTAAACCATTCAATTATATCCAATGGGCAATGAACAATAGTATAATAGTTACACCAATACACCACAATACACCATGCACAATATATGAGAAATAATCAATAGTTTTTGTTCAAGGGAAGTAATGACTTCCAAAGGTAGCTACAGCTTCCAAATGTAAAGGGAGGGATAAAAATCCAAGAGGAAGATACAATCCTCCAATATAAAGAGATATTTGAACTCTCTATCCTTTCCCCTTCCTTCCACCCAAGAATATATGAGAGATAATAAAACTTTATTCAATTCTGTTATGTTCAGAAGACCCGACTTGTACAGCATGCCCCGCGCTCAATATTTAACATCTGATTCTGAAACTCGCACAAAAGCAGCTACAGTCCGTACTATTTCCAATGGAAGTGGTCCCACTGCATTTGGAGTCTGTATGAAAAAGTTATGACTATTTTACCCAGAACACATGTTTTTTGACTAGTTTTAGGACTGGTCACAAACCCTATATTCCACAGAGTGTATCTCCATAATTATAGCGAATCAAGAGATGAAATTTTTACCAGAAGTACCTTGATATGTATTCTCAATACCATAGCGATTTCACCATCTGAATCGTTCTAGAAAAAAAATTATAGCAAAAATGGTAAGATGACCTGAAAATAACATACCTTAGAACACATCACCAAAAGACTTCATCCTCCCTTGAAATCCGGCCTTCTTTTAC
>ML800718.1:153574-183196 GCA_009831015.1 Picea engelmannii
AGACCAACACTAACAAAGTGG
This sequence comes from Picea engelmannii, assembly GCA_009831015.1. Taxonomy (NCBI): domain Eukaryota; kingdom Viridiplantae; phylum Streptophyta; class Pinopsida; order Pinales; family Pinaceae; genus Picea; species Picea engelmannii. The sequence goes on from ML800718.1 coordinate 153,596, forward strand.
ATATGTCCACAACAAACAACCTAACTAATCACAAGATAGGTTCACATGTGAAGCGCTTGAACTCTAAGTGACACATGTCAAATTCCAGGGTATGCACATCCACCAAGCATGGATCCTAAGGTGAGAACTCCAAAATAAGTGCCAACACTCCTCCAAATGCCTCCAATGCTCCAACACTCCCTCATAAGCCATGTGTACATATGGGTCCACCACACTTACATGACCACTACTCAACCCAAGTACAAGCCTTCATGTAAGAAAGTGTCCCCGTGATACTTAGTGCTTATTGTTGTCCTCCTAGATGCCCAACACTCCTCTTACAAGTGGGTCATACTCCCAAGGAAGCAACCAAGCTCTTTTTGTGTACACCCCATGATGAAATTCACTAAGCCACATAGGTCTCCAACCTCCCGAGGAAGTGTGCCACATAAGCAACAAGTCAAAGTCCAAAAATCCATGACAATATAACCAATGTAAATTTCCATCATGGTACAACCAAGTTTAATCAACGTGCCATGCACCCCACATCAGTTAAAGAACCCTCAAATATGGTATAAATACTTTCGAAGTAACCTGAAAAGTTAACAATCGACATGAAAATCTTATACACAAATTCACCCAGACAACCACATTGAATATGTTTTCCCATGAAAATGCACATCACAAATAACAATTTTGTTATCCAATTTATTTATTTTGATTCAATATATTATATGTTTTCATGGTTTTTCTTTTGATTTATTTGTGTGTTTTCTCATATCAATATATTGTAATATATAAATATGTTATACATTTTACTAAAACAAATATTATTATACATATTTCTTAATTACATTTTGGTTATAAACACTATTATACATATTTCTTAATTAATTTTTGGGTTTAATTTAAGGAATAGTTTGTTTAAAAAAAATCACAAAATAAAAGCCAAAAATTCCAAAATTTCATTGACAAAAATGCTTATAATTGTTGTATCATTTTCCCTCTGCTTTGGTCTAATTTTATTTTGTAATTGTCTTAGACGTACTTAATTTTTAATATTCACCAATATGACATTATTATTGTTGGTCCATGTTATAGTATTATATCAATCAATATAATAATAATAATAATAATAATAATCTATTTTTAAGGTCACGGCCAAGCCACACCAAATTGGTGTATGAGACCCCCTTGTTTGTGGGACAAGAGACCTCTCTTTGCCCAACGATTTGACTAGTAAAGTCTACAGAGGTATACATACCCTACCCCCCTCTGGATTTTAACTTGTGACCTCTTAAGAGGAAACACATGTTCTTAACCATTAGGCCCACTCAGGCTGTATGAAATTGTATCATTCAATATAACAATACAATATTGATTAATACTTTCCATAATATTGATTAAGTTGATGTGATAGATGATTCGATCTTACTAATACACATATCCACTTCACAAGAACAATTTTTTATTTTATAAATGGATTTTAAACATGACCTCTAAATTTAGTTTATAAAAGAGAAAGTGTGTTTTTATATATTTCCCAACAAAAGGCTTTATTGTTTAGAACTCAAGTTTATTCATGATATTGGGGATTGATTTGAGAAGTTTTCCCAAAAAAAATGGTATAGAGTGATGGCTAAAGTTGAATATCATTTCGATTTGTGGATTCGAATATAATATATGGAGGAAGGATTCATGTTTATTGGAGATGTGTTATAGATAAATGTTTTGAAATTGATTTTTCTTTTTGTAAATTTTTCTTTTTTATTTAATTGAAAATAAGTCGACAAGGGAGCAAGGGAGCAAGATGGATGCCTCTTAGAGTTTTTGCAGTCTCCCTTTAAGGAGGACAAGTGGAGTAGGCTAACTCGGGAGCAAAAAGATCCGTTTTTCAGGCAAAAATATGGGCCTCAATCCGGTCAGATTTTTAGGGGTAGTCTGCATGGATCAAGTTCCATGCATTTCAGAACATATCTCTGGGGGTTTTGCCCCATTTTAAAACAACCCAATTTTAAAACAACCCAGATGCTCAGAAAATCGATCAAAATTCTAGATTGACCAGAAATTTAAAAACAGATCGCCAAAAAACCTGCCCGAAAAATAACTCAAGAGGAAAGATTACTCCCAAGTTAACCCACTCCGAACAAGGGATGGCTTTCGCTAGGTGTAAATGTCCCAATCATGGATGGGTACTGTCCTTTATTGGACTATTCAGAGGTCTCCCTAATAAAATCTGAGATTTTTGCGTCATCTAAGCATTTGGTTTCCCGTGCTTCATCCAGCGATGGAGGTGAGGTGCGTGTTACTTCGCATTAGATCTCCTCCCTGGATCTGGACAAATATAGATCTATCTATACTCTATCGGGATCACGGAAATTAGAGGAAGTGCATCCCTTTACTCCCACATGGAAAGAGGAGTTTGCCTGTCCAGAGCGCTCAATCAATGGTATTACGAACTATTCTACCTACATACCTATTCAATGTCCGAGATCTTGCAGTCCCAAGCTGTGGATAGCAAGGGTGTTATCGTCGCTTCTAATTTTCTCAACATAAATCTTTGTCTTGGTGAGCTCCAAGGTGGTGGGCTTTCAAAGGAGGATTTTAAACGGAAGCATAGGCGAGTGGTTCAATCTCGTGGCGACAGTGTTGAGTTGGTTGTGGAATGAGATCTCAAAGTTAAGAAAATTGAGGATCTAGAGGGTCGAGCCCTGGTTGGTAAGTTTGTCTCTTTCATTGTTTATTTGGGCAAATATTTGTATAGCTCTTCAAGTCGATCTATTAGCCCTCGTATGGCATCCGAATATTTGTCTACCTCTTTGGGTAGGGACCCCCACCTTCTTTAGACCAAGGGACCCTCCTCAATAATCCTCAGTGCTCATACGTTTAGGTTGTGATCTTGCAAAAGATTCTAGTCTCGGTAGATCGGGTCACAATTATGTCCTTAAAGATGCCCAAGCCAGAGAAGTCTCACAAGGCATGAAACAACTTATATCTGGGGTTCTTAGCGCTGAAAATCCCCATCCACGAGCCCCCCATGAAAATCATGTCAGTTAACATTCAAGGCCTTGGGGGGAGGGATAAGAAACTATCCCTTCATCTTTTTATTGAAGTAGATTGTCCGACAATTGTGTTTATTCAAGAAACGATGGGTGTTTGTGAGTCAATGATCCCTGAGTTGGAGAAGTTACTTCTAAGATGGGGTTTTTTCGGGGTCAACTCTATTGGTAACTCCGGTGGTCTAATTACAGGTTTGTCCTCACATAATTAGTTAATCAATTGTTTCACAATTTTCTCAAGTATTTTCACCGAGATTTTCAGCTTGGAATTGAATCAAAGTTTATGTTGAACTTATGCTTATATTGAGAGGGGGGTGAATCAGTATAAGATACTTGTTATTTTAAATGAACATTCATCAATCATTCATTAACTTTAAAATAGTAAATGCATGTAAACTCAAATCATAGTAGAAAAAGTTTAATTTGGAAACCTTTATGGGATAAAACCACAAAACTTATCTTTATAAATGTTTGTAGGAACCAACCTACTATTACAAAGCTTGTAGGAACCAACCTACTGGAGACACCAATCTCTCCAATTGAGTACCAACTCAACAAGATATTTTGTAAGCATCGACCTACTAGAGACACCAATATCTTCAATTGAGCAACAAATCAACAAGATATTGTGTAAGCACCAGCCTACTAGAGACACCAATATCTTCACCTGAGCACCAACTCGGTAAGACTTGTATAGGGACCAATCTAATATCTTCATACAAAGAGTACTTCTGACTTCACCTGCATGATTCATAATTCATGCATTTCACAACATCATCATACCCTTAACTTTCATGATCCAATGCCTCTCCTTGCTTCATACCCCAAACATAGCTTCAAACCTTAGCCATTTTTAGCCTTCATGCCCTAGTGAACCTCATAACATCATTCCCATAATATAAATTCATACTACAACATCACAACCTCAAAAAAACACACTTTGCAACATCATAGACCTTAGTCCTTCATAGCACACTCTTAAAACTCCAAGAAAACTTCTCTTGTGCACCTTTAGACCCCAATAATACTCCCTAGATCCTCTTGTGCACGTCAAATATCTTTTGTACACTTATACTTGATCTTCTTACTTGGATACACTTCAAATGCGCACATCTATCATGTATTTATAGTGTTTTTGTGTTCACTTATGGGGCCAGCTTGTAAAACTGATTGGGTCGACCTGTATTTTCTAGTTGGGCTAACCTGACAGAATATTTCACATCTTCCCATTCCTATGGAGTTAAAGGAAGTGCCATATACCATTGGAAATGTCCCGAAATAAAATTTTCAACCATATATCCTATGCTCCCATTTGAGCTAGGTCTTCAGAGTAAAAAGGAATTCAAAGATAGGGTATCCAAACTTAGCATCAAAAATACAAAAACAATATTTCCAACAATCTCCATCTTGCAATATTTATCTTGGACAATCTACTTCAATGACAACAATATTTCCAACAATTTCTATGTTGTCAATTTATATGGCTCATATGAGGGAAAATTGGTTTTCTAGTCTTGCCTTTTCAGTTTACAGTTTATTTGCACAGATGAGTTCATCATTGGTGGGGACCTCAATTTCACAATTAGTAAGGAGGAGATTTGGGGCCCCACTGCCAGAGAAGACAAATTGACACCTTTCTTCCATGATCAAATTGAATGTCATGGGTCGATTGATGTAGAACCTATTATGCTTTGGCCTACTTGGAATATTAACAGGAAAGGAGAGGAGGGCATTGCAAAATGATTGGATCATTTTCTAGCAGCTCCAGATATGTTGGAAGAAGTTAGTTTATATCGTTCTTGGGTGGGTTTGATCCATGCCTTTTACCATTTCCTAAAGGGAATCCTATTTTCCCATTCAAATATAATTCAACATGGGCGAGTATGGAGGACTTTAGAGATCTGGTTAGGGATAATTGGAAATCCTTATGTCCTAACTCTTCTTCTTCAACTAGTGTGAATTTTGTTTCAAATCTTCAGAGGCTAAAGGGCCTTGTCTCTTCATGGGCCAGGGAAAGAAAAAAGACTACAGAATTGGTACTCTTTACCATTGAATATCATTTAGCACGCATCCATGGAAGTGCTCAGTTGTCTCTAGGAGATCCTAAGGTTTTGGAGGAATGCAAAAATTTGGAATCATGTAGGCACACCTTATTACTTGATCAGGAGCAGAGATGGCGTCTCAAAAGCCATGCACTCTAGATCGAAGCGGGTGACAACACAATTTTTTTTCATAAATTTTCCAACTTCAAGAAAAAAATAAAAATACAATTTCGGAATTGGAAGATGAGGATGCAAACATCATCTCAGATTTCAAAAATCTTGTATCACTTGGAGTTAGCCATTTTAGATTCCTTTTTAAAGAACCTGTGCATATAAGTATGGATTATATTCTCAAACAATTAGCGTGTTTCCCTCGACTCATTGATGAAGAAACAAATGTTGATTTGTTCCAAGAGATCTCTTTAGAAGAACTTAAGGGGGTCTATTGAACACTATGGGTGCTAACCTGTTGCGGGTGGTCGAAGAGATTCGATCCACTAGTAAGATTTTTCAAAGCATAAATGCCACTTTTATTGTGGTCATACCCAAGTTGGATTGTCTTGCTATCTTCAGTGATTTACTGATTTATCTTTGTAATAGTCTCTAGAAAATAATTGTTAAACTCATAGTGGCTTGTCCAAACCCAGTGCTAGCAAATATCATTACTGTCGAGTAGTTTGGTTTTTTAAAGGGACGTTACTCCATGAAGATGTTTGGACTCTCAACACTCCATGTCTACTACCTATGGGCCTTGAGACATGATCTCCTTAGTTACCCCTATCCCGTGGGGGGTAACATATATCACCAATAGTCAACCTCCACTTCTCTAACAAACCCTATGGTTCAATCATATCCTATTATCTTGGAATAATCACAGGAAATCATGATTTCTCATTCTCAAATGTGTGATCCTTGGGAATGTTTATTCCTGGAGGAGGCCTCCAATAGTTCATAATTTGATACCACTATTGTTGAACTTAGTGTATGTTTAGACCATGTTTATAGGGCCATGAGTGCAAACCAACATAAAAATTCATCAAAAGTAGTATTGCGATGAATAATATTAATATTATCTACGTCCTCCCTTGCTAGCCTCAACCTTACCAAAAATTCTTGATCATGTGACAAGTGCAATCACATACATCTATTAATCTCACCATCCATTGACTTGATACATTAAATTTAACCTAGAATAAATAATCCTCAATTCTTGGTCGTGTTTTCTACTATCCTTATAGAAAAATATTTTCCATTTGGAAAAAACTCAATAAGTTCTTCATTGGATGCTATCATATCAACATTAAATCTAGCTACATCATCAACAACAAACATTTCCATTGATATTTCAATACGATAAGTGTGGCCCCCAAGACCTACCGCATTACATTAGTAATGAAAATGTCAATCAAAATCATGGAAGGAAGCAATACATGTTAGGTTAACTTTGATTCAATAAAGAATAGTTAAGGTAAATTTTGATTCAATCAATAATGGGTTTAGTGTAAGAGTTTATGGATCCATGATATTGGTTAACTATATTTTATATGAAGCCTATTTAAAGGCTTGGTATATATTTTATATGGTGAAGCTTATTTGAAGGCTTGGTATACTTTTTGTAGAAATTCTAAGTTAACAAATTGACAAACTTGGATGGAGTGTCCAAGTAATAATTATATCTTTGAATATGTATTTTTATGTAAAGGGTTATCAGGATATTTGATCAAATTTAATATGGTATCATAAATAGCTTGATCTAGATGCTCTAGTGAAGTGGTCTGATCATATTGGATCTAGGAGATTAGCATGGAGAGGGTCATATGGAGGCAAACCAACTTTGTGAGATTCGAGAAATAAAACATTGTATAATAATCACGAGGTCCATCCACTAGAATGTAAACAACATGGGTTGTGGAGCTTGGTGGTTGTAAGCAACATGAGGTAAAGATCATAGTAATAGGGGGAGATTTTTTTAACCACTTAATTCATGGGTTGTAGAGCTATTACGTCAGAAATAAAGTTGGTGTGAGACCATCTTGAACTTGTCATAATATAATTATAATAATAATGTCACGACTAAGCCAACACCAAATTAGTGTATGAGCCCCTCTTGTTCGTGGGTCAAGGGACCCCTTTGTGCAATGATTTCACTGCTAAAGTCTATGAAGGTGTGCATACCCTACCCCCTCTCAAACCTGTGACCTCCAAAGAGGAAACACATGTTCTTAACCTTAGACCCACTCAAAATGTAAAAGACATGGTAATATATGGAGCTTAGAATTAAACCTCCTGCACTATAGCTATGTTGTAAATCTCATAAAGAAAGATGAATCGAGTGCTTGGTGATTCATTTTCTGGCTTTGTTTCTCTGGATCTCAATTGCATGGCCAAGAGAAAGGGAGTCTCATCATAAGCCAAAATTCTCATTTCCACTAGGTATTTGTTGGTGACACTGCCATTATCTGGACACCACGCCATGGCAGTGACCTTCGGCCTTTCCTTAAAATTATGAACGTATGGAAAATAATGGGCTTGGAAAAAATGCATTGAGGACGAAGGTACCACACACCCTATACAAAGGCACCCATGAATGAGACACTATGACCCCTAGTATGTCATGATCCTTATTCCCATTGAGTCTTGACCCCAACCACTTCACCCAATTTACATGGCTTAGAGAGGGATCTCTTGGAAACTCTCCTTGACCTAGGGAAAGATCTACCTAATAGGACACCTCGTCAACTATCCCATATTCAAGCTTGACAAGTGACATAGTGTCTTTGAGCAATTAATTGTTTGATATAGCGATATTTGATGCACATGCTTAGGTGGCTCATTTATTGATTGGATTCACTTATCATGATGTTATGACTTGATATCCTTGGAGGGCGTGCTCATTTTTCTTTGCAGGACCTAGTTGGTGGACAATTTTGGGAGAACAAGCCTAGCTTGGGCTTCCATGGGGCTGCAAGCCCACAAGTTGGATGCCAAGAGTCCACATACCGGATCACAAAGATGAAAGATAAAATATCTAGAAGATGATGTGGAAGACTTATCCCAACCCTCACATGCCAAACGATTTTCCCAGGAAGGGAAAAACATCTTCTTTTTTAGCTTGACGTCATACTTGGGGGATAGGGTTTGGTGGTGGTGTTACCACTCATTGACACATAGATGTTTTGAGGAGGATGAGGCCTTGGCCATGAGGATATTGCATATATGCTTGAAATGTGGCCTTTGGAGGCCTACCATAGATTCTCCAACACCAACGACTTGTCCCAAGTAGAAAAATGTCCCCTAAAGGGGTGACGTCCATGTAAATTAGGATTTTATTTGTGCAAAAGAGAAATTTTAAATGAATTACTTAATATTACTTTGTTAAAGGGGGGAATATTAGGGTTGTTGACCCCTAGTCTTGTGGTTTACTCCTTAATATATGGACAAGTCACCTTGGTGGCATTTTGTATAAATAAGAGATCATAAGATCTCATTTGGACATAACTCTCCCTCTTGTGAGAAAACTTGATCTGAAATTTTTGCTACACTTGGTTTCTTTTGTCTCTTATGCACGTGTTTATGGCTATCATGATGAATAGTTGATGGAGGAGTGAGGCACTAGCCTTGGATGAATGGTTTCTAGCTTTTATGGTGGATTGTCTTAGCATCTTTATTGATTTTGGTATGGTCTTCTACTCTTATGCTATCATTTTTTCAAGTCAAGGATTGTTATGCTAGGAGATAAGTGCAAAGTAAGAGTATTTACACCCCTCATTATCAAACCCTAACTAGAGATACTTTCCTTGGGAAGTAAGAGGATTTACACCCTCAAGGAAGTAGCATCTCTAGTTCATTTACTTGACTCCATTAACCCAATATTTAAAGGCACTAGTCATTTCTTTTTTGCATTGAAGATATAATATCATTGCCTTCATAAACGTGAAGTTTGTCTTTTGAAAGATCTCTTGCTTGGAGTTAGATTGCCACATTGAGAGGAATCATCCCCTCTCTCCCACTAATTTAATTTTTGTTACAAAATTTAACCTACATCCATTAGGGATGCATAACCCTAGCTGCTAACTCCCTCTTATCTCACAAACTAACCCTAAGAATTCTCTCTAACTTCACTCAGCTAGTCTAATAACTAGGACACAATTTTTGGGCTAGTTTTTGGCACTTTTATGTGGTTGATTTTGTTGCTGCATTCCATTGAATGCTACAGACATAAGGCTTCAATTTTCTGTAGAAAATACATTTTATAACAACTTGCTTTATTCATCCTCAAAGTTCCATATCTAAGTCATAATTGATTGCCTAATTCATTGATAGTACCATTGATTGATCTCATGATTTTACATGTTGATTTAGAATGCTTTATTTGCTGATATAAATTGTTATCTCCTACTGCAAATTAAGGAAAACAAGCCTAAATTTCTGATCCATACTAACATATATCATTGCAAGGTGTTTTTCTTTGTGTCTCGGGTAGGTACAGTCATCTGGAGAAGTACTGCACCTTTGGGGAAACAATCACTTGACTTACAAGGAATCTCTTTCACTTCTCATTCCACTTATATTTGACTTCTAGGGGTTCCAATTTCATTATCCATCCATCTACATCGCATTCCCCCTAGGGTCACTGGGATCTCCTCCCTAGAGTGACCTAGTCACCCTTGAAATGTGGGACCTACATCGAGGTGACATTGGATGTAGGATTTCCTAGTTTAAACACTTTCTTTTGTGGTTGGATCGGGATTTTCCCAACCTATAACTTGTTCTATAATAGGCCCAAAGGTTGGTGTGACTACTATATATGTATATTCTATAAATGATAAATTCCACCTATAAAATCCATAGACCAACTTAAGCTCTACCCCCTCTAATGGTAATCTCCCCTTGTCTGGATTAAAGGAACAATCCTAACATGACTATAGCCCAATAAAAATGAAGGAATAAAGCTTGAAACCTATAAAGTGAACTTGCAAATTAAAGAATGGGCATCAAAGGCAAATTAAGGGGTTTAGAATGAAAAATGTACTGAGGAAAGGGTATCTCAAGCAACAATCGATCCCTCTATAAAGGGGCTCATAGAAATAGATTTAATGACACCATAAGCCATGAAGTAAGCCCTAATTAATACCACTATCACACTTACTCTTGAAGGGTTTCTTTCTTTCACTGCTTCCCTCAAGACCTATTCCTCTACCTAGGTATTTTATTTCCTATCTAGGTTGGCACACCTAATAGGGTTGGATGAAGTCCCTCCCATATTAAAACTTGTCAACTCACATGAAGTCTTGGTTTGGTGATATGCTTGAAGGGGACATTGAGGTGATTTTTTTGCATGGATTATATCTTAAGCAACAAATTACTTTACATGATTCAAGGACTAATATCTCTTATGAAAATTGGTTTACCATGTCTTATATTGTGATTTTTTTTGGATGGCCTTGACATGGTTCTCTGAGGGACTTCCTAATCTTTCACTTAAGACGTTGTGATTTTATTGCAAGACTTTGGCATGTGTGATGCAGAGTAGTGAGTCATCCAGTGACTTACCACCTTCCAACATGATCTCTCACATCTTCAGAACCTTGGACAATGGACATATGGGCTTGGTTTGAGAAGATTGGGTCATGATGGAAAACAGATGGGATAAAATCCCACAGGATGGAAGAGTACCTCAAGGATTATTATTCATTGGATCAGGGATGTTGCAACAACAGACACCCAAACACAATTTAGAGATGATATGCAACTCTTTCTAGCCTATATGCAGTTCCCTAAACCCTTTCTTTCATCCTCCATTTGATCATGATGTCATCTTCTATGGTTTGATGGCATTAGGGTTTCATTGACACTTGGGGTACTAGTGATGATTTGGCATGACCATGGGTGAAGAGACACATCATTTACATCACTCCACCTTAGGATGTTTCCACATGGCCTTTGGAGGCCTTCTCCTAGCCTAGGAAGGATTGACATCACCACACATGTGGCATTAATGTTGTGTTATTTGCATCTTAGCATTTTGTAGAGGATACTTGAGGGGTCGGACCCACTTATTTTTGTCACTTGACTTGTTATGTGGACAAAGAATTTGTTTAGCCTCATATATAAATGACAACTCTAACATTCATTTGGATCATCATTTTTCACCTCACATTTGTGAAGAACACTTTTGATTTTTTTTTTAATTTCAACCCTCTTGGGATCTTTTCTCTTATGCACTAGTCTTGAAGGAAGATTGTGGTGGATGTCTTGCTCATTTGGATGGATAATTTCTGCAATTAGATTTTGAATGCTTTGGTTACTTGGATGAAGTAATTAATTTTCTGCAAATTTTATCTTGTCTTGTTTATGTTAATGGTTAAATAGTTATCTTGTTTCAAGTATTATTGTCTAAACCCTTATAGGAAGATGCAAGTGATTTTATTACTCACAAAGTTTTACTTGTCCAAGTTTGTGACGCATCCTTGCTAGGGTTAAAATCCTAAGGCCCAAGCCCCCCAGGGGGCAGCTCAATTGGCAAGTGCCGTGAAAATGAAGTTCCATGAGGTTTCGAGTTCAACTCCCCCCGAATTACCTTGTGTGCCGGGTAAGGGGCATCGTGGGCACACCTGGAGGTTATAGTGGTAGCGGTTGGATAACACGGCCATGTGTAACGCGAGCACGTGCCCAACTAGTTGTTGATTCCTCCAGACATAAAANAAAAAAAAAAAAAAGAATAAAATAAAATCCTAAGGCCCAAAAGTGCTTGCACTTTATGGTTTTAACCCTAGACTTTGATCCTTGACCTAAGTGAAGCTAGAAGAAGGAAAAAGCGACACCTAGGGCCCAAACATGCTTGCACCCTAGGTACCTTATTCCTCAAAGTATAAACCCTAAGGCATAAACATGCTTGTACCTTAGGGTTTATACTTTACCTCTTTTGTTTCACCTAAATAAATCTTCAAGCTAATGCATTTGAGACTCCATAAGCCCTAGAGGACAACGACATTGATCTAAGAGTGTTCTTGTGGTGAAATTAGTTGTTAATATCAATTTTATCACTCTCTCAAACATCCTATTAACGTTACTAACTCTAACTATAGAAAAATTCAAGTAATTCTTGTTCTTGTTATAAAAGTTTGCTTCAGCCACTGAAAACTACGTTAAATTGTTGCATACACCTATTTATAAGTGGTTTAACTTGTTCAGAAATTACCTTTAGCAATTGGATATTTTTATGCTTGATGGATGCTTACTTTTCATGCTAAATTGCTACATTTATGAACACTTATTTTTGTTGTTGTTGTAAAATAGTTATTGTTGTTATAAGACTGGTTTACTGCTGTAATTTGCAATAGACGTAGAATTTTTGCTTGTCTAGTGTCTAAAGGGATATTTTTTGCATATTATAACTTGATAATTGTATATATATGTTGCAAGTTGTTCTTTGTCTCGTACAAGTACAAAAATTATGTCTTTATCCTTTATCCCTATCCTATACCTAGAATTGACTAACAAGTTACCAATATAGGGGGTTGTAGGCTTGGCTAATTCTTGTTATTTGACCCCTTGTGGTGGACCTATTCCATTACTAAAATGAGGGAAGATTATACTTAGGTGACAGTGGTATTTTCTTCTATAGTTATACAATATTTGGAGATCTTGTGGAAGGATTTGCACAAGTACAAATCCTGTGATAGCAGAACCAACCTCGTTCCTTTCCACGCTTAGATCTAGTATAACAAATTGACAGATTTTATTTCTCCCCCACATGGGAAGCAATTTCCCATGTGTGTGGTTTGATCCTACAATAGATTACGAATTATTCTCATCATACTTACAATGAAGCTATTAGATATAGTAATGTTTATTTTATTAGTAATAAATGTATTAAGTAATAATGTGATATAATAAAATGGAAACAAATGATGTTAATGGTAAATGTAATTATGAAATTAAGTGAGTGATTCCTAACAAAGATAACAAAAAATTCTAGATATATATACAACACCACCTTATGTAATAAGATACACAATGATATAATAAATCTCTTATTTAAACTCTGTTGTTTGTCTCATGTATATTATCCATAGCATTGTTTAACATGGTATAAGAGCCATAGTGATTGTGGCCTGCGGAAACATCAAAGTATTGTTTCAAGACAAAGATTGGCACGCCAAAGAATTTGGAGAAAGAAACGAACATAGATTTGCAAATTCAAAAAATAAATCGTGATCCATATAGCCAGGATGCAACTATTGTACGAACCAGTAATTAATTAAATACGTGTACAACCATGAAGACGATTCATATTGCAACATGTACAACAACAAAGGAAAGATAAATTGTATGGACTAATGATTAATTAAATATTGTACAACTCAATTAAACATGTATAACAATGAAGGAAGAAGAAATTGAATTAATTAAATATGTAAAATGACTCGAATTTGTACAACAAAGGATTCACATTTAAATTTGTACAGACTACACCCAAATCATATGGCAACAAATGATACAATACGATAATGGTTTAGAAATTAAATTTGTACCTGGACTGCACCCAAATCATACAGATGCCCCTCACAATACAGTTGCTAAAAATTAGGACTATGAACTTAACTTGTGCAACCAGTGCAACAATTCAAAAATATCTTTAAGGAAATATAAGGTTTTTTATTAAAAGGAGTTATAAGTTTTTTTCGAAAGGAGTTATAAGGGTTTCTAATTTGTATTGGAGTTATAATATGTTTTTTTGGAAGTTACAAGGAAATATGGTCAATATTAATAATTTCATGATACTTGAGTCCCATAAATAAAATGGTAAACAAATTCCTCCCTAGAAACAAAAAATGGAGCAAATTTTGTCTTATCATATTCTTTGGGAAATCGTAATGGGACAACTCCAAAACCAAATCCCATGTCTAATGATTATAAGAATAAAAAAAAAATGCATTACTTCTTCTTACCTTGGTTTTGGAAGATGATATTGTTCCACATATTCATGGTATTACCATTGTTGTTGAGGTTTGGAAGAATTTAAATAATTTGTATGAAACTTCAAATGAACTTCAAATTTTATTGTTGAGAAACAAATTCACTGGTTTGAAATAACATCAAATTCCATTACAAATAATGTTTAGAAGTTATAGGAATTGAAAATTAGATTATCAACAATTAAGAAAGACATTAAAGACAAGGAATTCATAACCATTTTGTTTAATAGCCTACTTGATGAGTGTATCAACATTTTGTAACTTCGTTTTGTATCTCTTCTCAAAATGAAACTCCCACGTTTGAAGAAGTTGAAGGCTTACTACTCTAAGAAAAACAAAGACTAAAAAGAAAAATGAACTTCACTAGATAGAGATTTTATAGGAAGACACAAAGGAAGAGGTCGTGATAGATGTTGTCAAGGAGGAAGGTATAATTGACATCAAATTTGGAGGCCAAATATTCAAATTAGATAGGTACTTCTCAAAGTTCTAAGCATTGCAATTATTGTAGAAAGAGTGTTATCTTAAACAAAGACATGGCATTGATAAGAATAGAGGTAGAGGACATCATAGAGGAAGAAGAATTAGAGGGGGAAACCATCAAAGTCCTGCCACTGATTATTTGTTTATGGCTTCTCACACTGACATCTGTGTTATTCATTACATTGATTCAGGAGCCACCAAGCATATGACTGGTAAGTAATATTTTTTTTTTCAAAACTCTCTCCCTGTGATAATGAGATCATTATTCTTGGTTGTGACAATATTCATGAGGTACAGGGAAGAGGTGGAGTACCCATGAGAGTTTCAAGATATTGTTTCAAAGATACACATAATGTTTGTATGTTCTTGCCTTAAAAACAAACTTGTTTTCTGTTAAAATTATTGATGAAAACTACTGTTGTTTCATATTTGTATATTGGGTTGGGTTTTTCCCAACCTACAATTTGTGTGATAACAATATGGATGAATGGATCAATTACAAATTGCAACGTTAATATCTACATGGCTAAACACCACACTCGACCTCAACTTGTGCATTCCTTCATTCACTTGAGTGGAGTCTAATTATGATGATGATTATAATTGGAAAGACAACTTGAGAATTTTAATATTTTCCCATTGTGAACTCAAAGAAGAGAAAACAAATTATTGGAAGATTATATATTAGTTGATATTATTTATAACTTCTTGTCCCTCTACTCTCCTCCTCCCTAAAATTGATTGAAATTAATTTTATTTTAATTGTTGTCAACAATTACTTACTTGTCATCAAATTTATGTTTCATTTAGATTCAAATGGTTTGTTGTGTAATATGGCTACCCATTAATTCAAAACACACTTTAACAAGATCCACATAGTGACCTAATGTCCCTACATATTTTATCATCTAATGTTAAAAGAATGGGAAAGGTTGAGAGAGGAGACGAGGCATAATTGTAAATTGATTAGGACAATAAGATAATTATTTGTAGACTATTCTACTGGGAAACTATTAAGATTTAAAATTCAATAATTCATTTGCACTACAATGAAAGAACATCTATTAGAAGTTGGATTTTGAGGCAAATTGGAATTTTTGCAAAAATGTAGTGAATTTGTTCAATTATGCTATTTGGTAACTATTAAGAGTTAAAATACAAAAAAATTATTTACACAACATTGAAATAACATCTATCAAAATATACATTTCAAAGTAAATAAGAATTTTGCAAAAATGCAGTCAAAATATAATTTAGGCAATATAATTTAGGCAATGTTATGTGACTAGTATTCAAAACTTTACACAAAAAATGAAATTCTTGTGTTTACATCCTAGCTGCATAGTTTCCCACAGGCATGTGCATATTTTTTTCATGCTATTAGTATCAAATATTTTGCATGAAAACTNTTGAGAATTTTAATATTTTCCCATTGTGAACTCAAAGAAGAGAAAACAAATTATTGGAAGATTATATATTAGTTGATATTATTTATAACTTCTTGTCCCTCTACTCTCCTCCTCCCTAAAATTGATTGAAATTAATTTTATTTTAATTGTTGTCAACAATTACTTACTTGTCATCAAATTTATGTTTCATTTAGATTCAAATGGTTTGTTGTGTAATATGGCTACCCATTAATTCAAAACACACTTTAACAAGATCCACATAGTGACCTAATGTCCCTACATATTTTATCATCTAATGTTAAAAGAATGGGAAAGGTTGAGAGAGGAGACGAGGCATAATTGTAAATTGATTAGGACAATAAGATAATTATTTGTAGACTATTCTACTGGGAAACTATTAAGATTTAAAATTCAATAATTCATTTGCACTACAATGAAAGAACATCTATTAGAAGTTGGATTTTGAGGCAAATTGGAATTTTTGCAAAAATGTAGTGAATTTGTTCAATTATGCTATTTGGTAACTATTAAGAGTTAAAATACAAAAAAATTATTTACACAACATTGAAATAACATCTATCAAAATATACATTTCAAAGTAAATAAGAATTTTGCAAAAATGCAGTCAAAATATAATTTAGGCAATATAATTTAGGCAATGTTATGTGACTAGTATTCAAAACTTTACACAAAAAATGAAATTCTTGTGTTTACATCCTAGCTGCATAGTTTCCCACAGGCATGTGCATATTTTTTTCATGCTATTAGTAT
Source organism: Picea engelmannii (assembly GCA_009831015.1). NCBI lineage: Eukaryota > Viridiplantae > Streptophyta > Pinopsida > Pinales > Pinaceae > Picea > Picea engelmannii. The sequence continues at coordinate 170,320 of ML800718.1, forward strand.
CAAATATTTTGCATGAAAACTAAATTTCTATGGTGTTTTTTTTTAATCTTAAGTATGTATGTTCCCATAGAAAAGAAGACATATTTGAACTTTTGTTTTGTAATTATCTTCATTGATGCTTAAGAGAATAATAATGGAGTCTATTATTAGTCCCTTTTGAAGGCGCAGAGGGACTATAGAGATCGATAATTCGTTGACTTCATATTAATCTGTCCTTTGACTATAAATTTTCGCATCATTTGTATTGTTCATACTATAGAAGTAAAAACATTATTTTATATATATAAAAAAAGAAAAAAACTTATATGTCATTGTCTCATTGGATAATAAATTTGAGGTCTTATTGCCAGCTTCATTGTTTCCAATGTTGTAAATGTGTGGATATCCAAAGTTTTGAGCTTAGACGCTCCTTTTTAATTTTTATTACATTTTTACTGAAATGTTTACAAACCGAAAGTTCTGAGCATGGACGTTTTTTTTTTATTAATGTATTTGTCCTATTATTATTAATCCTTTGTATTTGTATTGAAATGTTTTCATACCGAAGGTTTAGATCATTGACACTTTTTTTGAGGTGCTTGAATAGGCTTGGCAGCTTAAATGTTTACATGGTGTGAGGTCCTGAAACAGGCCTGAAAGATTAAATGTTTACATACCGTGAGGCCCTTAGACAACCTGAAAGCCTTAAATGTTTACCTAAATAGGCTTCTCGGAGTGCATTTTTCCTCGAAATTTTCCATACAATGTTGCAGTGAATTTGGACAATATTGTTGTCCACCGCCAGTTGAATAGGCATTGTATGTTTCATACTTCTTCTAGGCTTGGAATGCAATTTTGTCATTGTTGAAGCTACATACATTGTTTACTGGTTTGGTGGGTGCTTCTTCTTCATTGGTTCGTCATTTGCTGCTTGTTGTTGTTTGGTTCAACTTTGCAAGGTTGGGGTCCTGCATTCACAGTTGGATCTGGTTTTTTTTTCTTTCTTTTACTTTGCGGGGTCCAGGTGTTGCACCCACAATTCGACCTGCGCTTTTGTCGTTCATTGTTTCAAAGTAAGTTTCCACACCATAATTTCATTTTCTATACCTTCTTTGTTGTTCATTGTTTTCAGTTTGCAAGTAAGAATGTTTGTTTATTTATATTGGCATGCTCGTCATATGTTTCTGGTTCCTTCTATGCTTCGACTGCAGTTTGGTAATCGTTGGAGATACATATGTTGTTTACTAGTTCGGTGGTTATTGCTTGTTCGCTGGTTCACTGGTTCATTGGTTTAATGGTTGTTGCTTGTTCGTTGGTTCGTTGGTTCATCAGTTGCTGGTTGTTGTTGTTTGGCTCAAGTTTACGAGTTTGGGGCCTTGGGGCTGCAGTTGGGCATGTTCGTGCTTTCTCGTTGTTTTGGTGCTTTCTTTTTTATTTTGTTTACTTTGACTTTGCAGGGTTGGGGTCCTATGCAAACAGTTGGAGATGTTTTTGTTTTTTTTGTTGGCACTTTGCGGTGTTCAAATCCTGCACCCGCGAGTGGACCTGCGGTTGTTTTGTTTTCCGTGTTTGGCGAAGTCGAGATCTGGCGCCTGTTCTGCTATAAAAATTTTCTAATATTTTAGTGTTGACATGATACAAAATAGTGGCATAAGAAATAATTGGACAACTACATGTGCAATTGCAATATCCGTTATTTTTTTGTTAAAATAAAACATGTGCAAAACGCACTTATTAACCATATATGGTGAAATGTGCCCATATCACAATACAACTTCTTTATCCTCTACATAGACTGGTGTGACCACGATACAATTTGTCTTGTACTTGAGATATGATATGTACACCAAAGATACTGCAAATTTATATTTCCATGTCTGGAAGCATACCTGGATAATTTGCCACATAAAACCAAAAATCATTTAGCTATGGCCATGCAATTTCTTAATATTTTGTGGCTTGTAATATATTTTGGGCAGGGAAAAACTTTATATATTTACAACCATGGATGGAGAAAAGCAAAGGTTCATGTTTCTAACTATCTTTTATTATATTCGTTGATTTTCATTTACTGTATGTACATATTACTTTTTCTCTGCTGCATACCATCTTCCATTCATGTTCATTGTATTTTGTGCATTCCCACATTCAAACAAACAGAATAATTGGAGAAAACGAAGGAGTCTTAACTACAACGATGGAAGAGGAGATACAAAGGTACATGCTTGTATTGTTATTTCATATTCTGTTGTTTTGTATTTCATTTATTGTATGTATATGTGTTCACCTAGTTTATTGTATGTAGATATTGTGCACCTTCCTACATAATAAATTATCTTCATTACATGTCTTCCTGCATACTAACTTCCTCCATGTCCATTGTATTTTTCCTGCATTGCTACATTTAAACAAACAGAGTGGCTAGAGAGGACGATGGACTCTTTGGCACAAATGTAGAGGAGGAGTTACAGAGGTACATACTTGTACTCTTATTTCATATTCCAGTGTTTAGTATTTCATTTATTGTCTGTGTATTTGTTCTACTTGTTCTACTGCTTTGCACCTTTTTTACTATATGTATATACTACGTATCTTTCTGCTTATTCTCATGTGAATTGTATTCTCTTTGCTGCTACATTGAAATAAATATAACTGTATTTCTTTCTTTTACATGTCTTTCTACATACTAACTTGCCTTCATGTCTACTGTATGTTCGGCGTGGGTTAACTTTCCTTAACTTGAAAGAAACAGATTGGTTGGATAGGAAGATGAATTCTTATATGCAACAACAGAGGGGTCTGTGGTACAATCTTCTAAAAGGTATACCAAATATGCTAGTAAATTAAACATACAAAATGGGTGGGGGCATATAATATTGGACTTGAAAACGATGATTTGGAAACAATGGGCCTTTGTTCCCTCCCCATTTCTAATTTTTCCATTTTCTGTTATCCCTTTTTCTTTATGATTTCTCTGCTTAGTCGTCTTTCCGAAAATGCATTGGTGCACGGGTTGGCGGACTCACGGGTTCACATTTATAGTCATGCTTCTACCTTATTCCATACTTACCCACTTTGTCTATTGCGAGTGCCGGGCTGGCAGATTCAATATTGTGCCTCTGGCTTCAGAGGTTCCGCGATATACAAATTGGTTGTCGTACCCCACCATCATGCCCTATTTACTATTACACATTTTTTCAGTCAAAAAATCTGAGGAATACAATTTGACCCTTGGGTCCTCATGTTTCCTGAGTATCCCTTGACACCCTATTTCGTATTCCATCTCCTTCGACCCTGCATGTGACACTAAGAACAATTATGGAAAATATAAAATGCATATGCTTGTTTAGTCCTTCTCATGTTCATCTACACATGCTTGCATAAAAAAAAGTTATACTAGTGACATGGCCATGAGCAATCAATCATCCCAAACATAAGCATACCGACAAGGCCAAAGGTAAAGATGCATACATTTTGTTCCTCATATGTTTACCAAACAAATATCCTCAACTATTTATTCATCTATGGCATGGTGACTATGTTGATTTCATCTCCAACACATACTTTGCAGTTCACAAGAAGTATCAACAAGTGCAAGCGAGACACCGAACCTAGCGAAGGTTCCGTAGACTAAGAGGTCTAGTTGAAAAAATCTAGCTCCATAGTTCATCCAAGTTGTGCGTCTACTTGTACATTTATGCCACGAAAAAAAGAAACAAAAAAATAGTGCACACTACCATTCACATTACTTTTCCTGTTCAAAAATTGTCACCAAGTCTAAACTTGTAACACCTAAAATGCTATCAATAGAGGGCTTGAACAGTCGTCGAACTAGACAAGTGTTCATCAGGGACATAATGGTTGTCTATAACACCTACTTGGACAAGGAAAACAAAACTAGATCCATTATGTGTGCTGACATGACAGACAAGGAAGCCCTGATGACATTCACACTGACTATTCCTACACAACTTGTCTAGAAACATGCAGAAAATATACTGCCAGGTAATGGGATATCCATTACAAATTTTAATATATTGCCCAAAACACTATATGACCGTGGTGATTGTGATCGGATTATATTTCTCAACGAAACAAATATTGTGGAAAAAATTCTCGCTATTTGTTTAGAATATCATTTCGTCCCGGACGCATCTATCAGCCAACTTGCACAGAGCAACGACATTTACCCAATCAGAACCATTGGCAAAACTGTCACACTTGCGAGAAAACTTGTCTCGCAACACATTCTCCATACAAAATAAGGAGATTCATACAACGACAAAGCAATGGTACCGTTCTCCATATCCAGTTTTGTTCTTTACTTTCACATGTCCATGTATCTCAGTTAAGTTACACAAATATTGCACTGTTCCATGTTGCAGCTGCAATTGTTCGATACCTATTCAAATTTGTTTTCGTCAATGGAACAACAATTGCATAAAGGGTAATTTCCACTTATGCTCTTCAAAAATATAACAAAGAAAAGAGATGTTAAAGAAAGGATCTTTCGCATAACCCAAGCAATATTTGTAACAGAATTGCGAGCAGACATAGTACAGGATCTCAAGAAACTAACTAGCTCTACAATTGTTGTGTGTATACATCTATAGATTCATCCTCACTTTGCTTATACAAATAGCCTTCACCAAATTTCTGCATTTTTTTATTTTTTTTGGGTGCAGTTGTATATTATATTGTTCAATATATTAACTGCTATGCTCACGTTTCCAGGTTGAAGGTGTTTTGGTTGCAACAAATGCGTACTCGACCCCCTTTGAGCCTGTATGTGAGAAATGCAACTCTCATGCTTATGCTTCTGCTTTCATAAGTGATGATACAATTGATTGTCTGCGATGCAGTGAAAAATGACCATACATATATAGACATTGCCTCAATGTTTCCATCCAAACCGTGGGCAACACAATCATGCATTGTACAATTAGACAACCTCTATTACAATATGTGCTTCCTAGGTTAGTAGAATTGTCATATGAATCATACCTACAGAAAAAGGCAAACAATGTCTACATGCTACATGACTTTCAGATACATAGCAAATTTACCTTAAATGAGAACAATGCAATATTGCATATCGACTGATAAAAAAAAAATCATATCAATCTTTGGTAGGAAACAAAAATATCTCATGTGTGTCTGTAATTTTTCTTCAACATCCAGATGAATGTTCGTCAGACTCGAGTTCTTCGGAGTTTACATCTATAACTTTAAAATTCTCTTTCCAGGGATTTTGTCTCTTCTTGTGCACTTGAAACAAAAAGGAGAATCTAATTACAAATGCAATCGATGTTGTTATTTTGATGTTTTTTTGCATCTCACAGTAAGAATTTTGCATATTTTTTGCGGTGTGCAAATAAAAAAATAAAAAAATGGTGGTTGGCTGTGGTTTTGATGGAGGAATCTACACATTTTTTGGGTGCCCAAATTGGATAATTGTTTTCCAACTATATAGCCATGGCAAGATTTCTGCATTTTGTTTGGGTGCTGCCCGAATAAAAAAAAAATTGGTCTCCAACTATACATTTATGGTATGGTATCTGCATTTTCTCGATGCCCTAATTGAAAAAAAAAGGACTCAGCATGGATTGAAACATGAACTTGAGATTTCCAGATCTCACTATAGAGATTGGGGAGTTCGAGCATTGGAATTCATACATGCAGGTGCGATTGTTGGTGATGTACATGTGCATAAGATTTTCCAGCCCAGAAATGGGAAGCATGAGAGCAAACCCCATAAAAAGTATCCAACTGTAAATAACTCTGGCCCATCCTTTGAACCGTCAAAACAACTTTCTCCTCTGGGTAGAATCATCAGGAATTTCGAATAATATTGGAAATTTGGCATTGTTAAAACTGGTAGTGATAGACCATGGCACTATCAGAAGAAAATGTCCATAGTGATCTTGCTTAATGGTAAAATAGTAATCGAAAAATTTCTTGTTCCCCATTTTGAGGTCTAGTTATAGCTAGCGTACAGTGGCAAAGCTCCACTGGTTTTGTGTTGTCTTGTGTTTGGCAGACTTTTGTTCATATCCCATGGCCTCGGTTATTTTCTTGTGGGAACATATACCAGATGTAAGATAAAACCAATGCCATGATGTGTTTTTTTTTATATATCAAATTATTTTATGTAAAGGTCGATGTGTACTGCTCTATGGAACCTTGTGGGATCTTGCTTGATGCCTTCCATGTTCATGTGTTTCCTTCTGCCTCAACTTTCAATACATTTGGTGTTTACTTGGTTCTTGGTTTATGCTTTGATCTGGAAAATTGATAATACATTTAGGATCTTCGCAGTTTTTTTATGATCTTAAAGACTATAGAGGACATGCTTTGCCCTTTAATATAAGCTCTGTGATGCAAATGCAGTATGTGGCTCGTTTTAGCACTTTTCCTTGATCGATGAACTTAGAAAAATTAATCTCCTAGAATAATTTGAAATAAAAGAATATATACTATGCGAAGTCCAATGGAACTATCATATCAACGAGAGGACATTAAAATTCAAATTCATCGTTGTTATACTTGCGGTGAAGCTGAAAGTACAATAACTTTACTTACACATCCCAAAATCGATTTTCTTGTAGCTTTTCGATGCTTCTCTTATACAAGCAGATCCTGGAAACTATAAGCATGGCTCATTGTATCTATTCCTTGATTGAAGAACATGTTCACATGTTTAATGCACTTCATAGTTACTATTAAGACCATCAATGGGGATTTCTTACACCAATTCCCACTTCTGAAAATTGCCATCCCCTTTATTTTTGCCCTCTGCTTTCCCTTTCTGGTTACCTACTCATTTTTCGCAAAATGTCTAGGTGCGGGAGTTGGCAGATTCACGTCTTCATATTTCCACTTACTTTTATATCACCAGCCTGACAGACCACTTCCCCATTCCATATTGAACAAAATTTTTGGATCGTGGATTCCCGGATAGGTGGGTTACCGGATAGGCAGGTTCAAAGTTGTGTTTTCATTGTTTCGCCTCCTCCAAACAACACTTGGACTTCCACGATCTACAAATTAGCAAACAAATTCCCCTTTATCTTGTTTTTAGCACTTTTCCTTGATCGATGAACTTAGCAAAATTAATCTCCTGGAATAATTTGAAATAAAAGAATATGTACTATGTGAAGTCCAATGGAACTATCATATCAACAAGAGGACATTAAAATTCAAATTCGTTGTTGTTATACTTGCGGTGAAGCTGACAGTACAATAACTTTACTTACACATCCCAAAATTGATTTTCTTGTAGCTTTTAGATGCTTTTCTTATACAAACAGATCCTGGAAACTATAAGCATGGACCGATGTATCTATTCCTTGATTGAAGAACCTGTTCACATGTTTAATGCACTTCATAGTTACTGTTAAGACCATCAATGGGGATTTCTTACACCAATTCCCGCTTTCGAAAATTGCCATCCCCTTTCTTTTTTCCCTCTGCTTTCCATTTATGGTTACTTACTTGTTTTTCGGAAAATGTCTAGGTGCGAGAGTTGCTAGATTTACGTATTCAGATTTCCACTTACTTTTATATCACCAGCCCAGCCGACCGCTTCCCCGTTTCATATTGAACAAACTTTTTGGACCGCGGGTTCTTAGATAGGCGGGTTACCGGATAGGCGGGTTTAACATTGCATTTCCATTGTTCCGTTGCCTGCAAACATCACCCGGACTTCCACGATCTACAAATTAGCAAACAAATTCCCCTTTATCTCATTTTTAGCACTTTTCCTTGATTAATGAACTTAGCAAAATTAATCTCCTTGAATACTCTGAAATAAAAGAATATATACTATGCGAAGTCCAATGGAACTATCATATCAACAAGAGGACATTTAAATTCAAATCCATCGTTGTTATACTTACGGTGAAGCTAACAATACAATAAATTTACTTAAACATCCCAAAATTGATTTTCTTGTAGCTTTTTTATGCTTCTCTTATACAAACAGATCCTGGAAACTATAAGCATGGCTCGTTGTATCTGTTCCTTGATTGAAGAACTTGTTAACATGTTTAATGCACTTCATAGTTACTGTTAAGACCATCAATGGGGATTTATTACACCAATTCTCGCTTCCGAAAATTGCCATCCCCTTTCTTTTTTCCCTTTGCTTTTCCTTTCTGGTTACTTACTCGTTTTTCAGAAAATTTCTAGGTACGGGAGTTGGTGGATTCACGTCTTCGAATTTCCACTTACTTTTATATCACCAGCCCGACCGACCACTTCCCCGTTTCATATTGAACAAAATTTTTGGATCACGGGTTACCAGATATATGGGTTGAACATTGTGTTTCCATTGTTTTTCCACCTGCAAACAACACTCGAACTTCCACGATCGACAAATTAGCAAACAAATTCCCCTTTATCTTGTTTTTAACACTTTTCTTTGATCGATAAACTTAGCAAAATTAATCTCCTGGAATAATTTGAAATAAAAGAATATATACTATGCAAAGTCCAATGGAACTATAATATCAACGAGAGGACATTAAAATTCAAATTCGTCGTTGTTATACTTGCGGTGAAGCTGACAGTACAATAACTTTACTTACACATCCCAAAATTGATTTTCTTGTAGCTTTTGGATGCTTCTCTTATACAAATAGATCCTGGAAACTATAAGCATGGCTCGTTGTATCTATTTATTGATTGAGGAACATGTTCATATGTCTAATGCACTTCATAGTTACTGTTAATACCATCAATGGGCTTTCTTACACCAATTCCCGCTTCCGACAATTGCCATCCCCTTTCTTTTTTCCCTCTACTTTCCATTTCTCCTTACTTACTCATTTTTCGGAAAAGGTCTAGGTGTGGGAGTTGGTGGATTCACGTCTTCAGATTTCTGCCTACTTTTATATCACCAACCCGACCGACCGCTTCTCCATTTCATATTGAAAAAAAAAATTGGATCACAGGTTCCTGGATAAGCGGGTTCAACATTGCGTTTCCATTGTTTCGTCGCCTGCAAACAACACCAAGACTTCCGCCATTTACAAATTAGCAAACAAATCCCCCTTTATCCTGTTTTTAGCACTTTTCCTTGATCAATGAACTTAGCAAAATTAATCTCCTAGAATAATTTGAAATAAAAGAATATATACTATGCAAAGTCCAATGGAACTATCATATCAACGAGGGGACATTAAAATTCAATTTCATCATTGTTATACTTGCGGTGAAGCTAACAGTACAATAACTTTACTTAAACATCCCAAAATTGATTTTCTTGTAGCTTTTCGATGCTTCTCTTATACAAACGGATCCTAGAAACTATAAGCATGGCTCATTGTATCTATTCCTTGATTGAAGAACCTATTCACATGTTTAATGCATTTCATAGTTACTGTTAAGACCATCAATGGGGCTTTCTTACACAAATTCTTGCTTTTGAAAATTGTCATCCCCTTTCTTTTTTCCCTCTGCTTTCCCTTTCTGGTTACTTACTCGTTTGTCAGAAAATGTCTAGGTGCGGGGGTTGGCGGATTCACGTCTTCATATTTCTACTGTTACTTTTATATCACCAACCCAACTGACCACTTCTCTGTTTCATATTGAACAAACTTTTTGAATCGCAAGTTCCCGGATAAACAGGTTCAACATTGCGTTTCCATTGTTCCGTCACCTGCAAACAACACCCGGACTTCCACGATCTACAAATTAGCAAACAAATTCCCCTTTATCTCATTTTCTTTCTCTTTCTGTTTACTTGGTCCTTTTTCTGAATGTGTCTTTTTTCCGAATATCTCCTGCTTTTATATACAACACTCGAAGTTCCGCAATATACAAATTGATCCTCGAAATTCGTCATTGTCTCATGTTCCATGTTACACATTTTTCATTCAACAGTTGGGGTAGATATAATTTGACCATCAGGCCCTCACGTCTCCTGAGTAGAGCTTGTGGCCTTGTTTTCAAGCCCATCAATATTTCATGTTCCGAGTATGTTTAATGCTTTTATATCACAAGTCCGACCAACCACTTGTCCATTGCATACTTGGCCACTATTACCATCGTCGGTTCCTGGCCAGACTTTCTCAACATTGCGCTTCCACTGTTCCGCTACGTACAAACAACACCCAAAATTCCGTGATATACAAATTGATGGTCGAAATATGTCATTGTTTATTGTATTTGATAAGAAACAATGTTTGATTAAATATCATAACAACAACATCATTGCAACATGATTGTAGTGTAATGACATGTACAAGTTTGATGGTATTCCAAAGCAACAATAAACCTTTTTGACATGTTCTACTTCAAAAAATCAATTATCACATGAAATACATGGTCATCTTAATTACTTTTATTTAAAGTTTCTTCATAAACATAATTTGGTGAATGGATTGTCTAACATTGATGAAGATAAAGGTGTATGTGAAGCATTTTTGGCGGGAAAACAACATTGATTCAAATTCGATAACAACAAAACCAGGGAAACTTAGGTACTTGAATTAATTCATAGTGATGTTTGTGGTTCAATCAGAATCCAATCCCTCAATGGAGGTGCTAAGTACTTTGTAACATTCATCAATGATTTTTCAAGAAAAATATGGGTATATATTTTAAAGAACAAATATGATGTATTTGCAAATTTTAAGCAATTCAAGGTTATGATTGAAAAATTAAAGTGGTCAATGCATTGAGGTGTTTAGGAGTGATAGTGAGTATGAATCACATGAATTTTATGATTTTTGTTATCATGATGGTATTGAAAGACAAACTTCTGTTGCCAAAACACCACTGCAAATGGGGTAGCCAAGAGGAAGAATCGATCAATTATAGAGATTGGATAGGTAAATGTTGAAAGGGCATCATCTCAGTGATCGGTTTTGGGCTGAAGTAGTTCCGATATAATTTTTTTTGTTAAATTGCAATCCAAAAAAAGAAGTTCATGGAAGGACCCCTTATGAAACTTGGTCAAGAAGGAAACCAAAGATAATCAATCTCAAAATTTTTGGTTGTTTGGCATATGCACATGTTCTAGATATAGATAGACATAAGTTGAGGCTAAAAATAGGAAATGCATATTTGATGGGAATAACACTTAAATGAATGCATACAAGTTATATATCCAATTATATACAAGTTATAGTAACAACCAAACAAGATTTTCATCTCATAGACAAACTATGCTTCAAAATTGTTGGAAAGGTTCAAAATGGAAGGTTGTAATCCCAACAAAACACCAATGAAGGTAAATTTAATTCTTTTGAATGATGATGACTATGAGGTAATTAATGAATTGTTTTATCATTAAGTTGTAGGAAGATTGATTTATCTTACCACAACTATACTAGACATAACTTTTGCAGTTGGAATGTTATCAAGGTTTTTGAACTATCTCAAGGAAACACATTGGAATGTAGAAAATAGAGTACTTAGGTATATCAAAGGTACATCACAATTTGATATTGTACTGGAGAAGAATGATAACTTCGTGTTGAAAGGTTTTTCAAATGTGGATAGGGAAAGTGATACAAATGAGAGGAAATCTGGAACAGGTTATGTTTTTACCCTTGGTAGTGGAGGGATTTCATGGAAAAGTAAAAAGAAACCTTCGATAACGCTTTCAACAACATAAGAAAAATACAAAGCAGTTGTTGAATCAACTTGTAAAGTAGTGTGATTACGTAGAATTTTAAGTGATTTGAATCTTCCACAAATGCAACATACAACTTTACACTGTGACAACCAAAGTTCCATCAACATGACCAAGAATTTGATTTATCATTAAAAATCAAAACAAGTCCAAATTCAACATCACTATATTGTTAAATTTACTCTAGATCAACTAACTAAGTAAACCGATCATATCTAAATACTTTGTTGAAATAAGTAACTCTTGCATGCAGTGGAAAAAAATGAGAAAAACAATCACACACGGTACACAATAATTGTGTTGTTCTTACAAATCATTTCTTCATCAAATAACATCAGAACTTACAAGAGCTCCCTTCACTGAGAAAATGGCTCTGAGAAATTAAAACCACAAACCAAATCTACAAACTTGAACCGCAACGCTGCCTCGATTTGCATGTTTCCAATCACCAAGGCTATCTGTACAGATCTGTATGGATTTGTACCTGCTACAATAAATACATCTACTTTGAAAGACGAGGAGACTAGAGAGTTCCCAACACCAACATCTCAACCTCTTGGTTGGCTAAAGCAAGAAGAAGCATGAATGGTCACCCTATTTTATAGCCTAAATTTAAACATTAGACCCTAACAACATAGAGTCTAAGCATTAATCTCATTACATAATTTTATAAATATTAATTTTTTATATATTTTTAATTTTATAATTTTATAATATTTTTGTTTAAACTCATAAAAATAAATTAAACAAAGTTAAAGCAAAACTTTGAAAAAAAGTTATACAACTAAATTAAATTAGTAAAGTATGTACAAAGAAATCATAAAGTATAGTTGAAACCTTATCTTTATAACTTCATATCATTTTTGTATTTTATTTGTTTTTTATAAAATATAAAAAGTTATTAAAAAATTAAAATGAAAGTGTTTAAAAACAAAATTGATATAAATAAAAAATGTAAACTAATTTTTTAATATTTAAAAAAAAAATCTAAAAAATATTAGACATGTTGTAATGAGTCTTTTCTATGGTTTTAATGTTGAAGTTAGTAAAATGAGATTTTTTTTTAATGTAATGAAATAATTGATTTTTTTTTATTTTTTTTATGTATTGAAATAATTGATCAAAATAAAAATAAAAGAAGATTAATGATGTTTAGAGTAAAAGAAAACAAATTAGTATGTTTTTGATATTTTTTTATTTTATTTTAAGTGTTAGGATTTTTTTAAAGAGAAAGAAACTAATCAAAGAAAAATAAAA
>ML800718.1:201704-220620 GCA_009831015.1 Picea engelmannii
TTTAGTCACTGCACGAACTCATTTACCAAAATGCACTTAATAATAAGCTTCCATTTACCAAAATGCACCCACTAATAAGTGGTCAACGATGGTTGACCGCCAAGCCAATGCGGACTAATAATAATTACAAAGTCAGATGATTAAAGTTTGATGTCAAATTTGCAAGGCAACACTCACCATGAAGAAAGTTCTGAAATGGTTCGTTGTAACTGGATGGGTTACAAAGTTTTGTCCACATCTCAATGAGATATCTGTCATTCACGGCCAAAGGATTGTGGGAAAGATGGCTATCATTTGTTCAAAGGTGGCGACTATGTTTAATTCATTGCTGACTGTATCTACTAGTTTGCTTCATAGTCCTTTAAGAGAATGCCACTGTATTAACACCCACTCAAAAAAAAGACGTGTGCCATCCAGACCTACGAATGCCCATGACCTCATTCTCATTCCTTCCACGATGAAAACAGGTCGATGATCTGAGGAAATTACAGTTGAAGGAGTCATTCAAATTTTGTTCTAAGAATGCCTTATGAATGTGTTAACTTAGACAAAAACTAATTTTTTTATTTACTATTTGCAATGCAATGCCATATAATACTCGAGTTGAGTAACTTGAGGCTTACGAAATGTTAGAAAATAGTGCTTTTTGTCGATTTTTCCTCAGGTACTGGAATTTCATCTTGAACGACTTGTTGAGTTTGCACCATCAATTAGAGATAATTTCTCCAAGTCCTCGATATCTTTCCATACAGATTTGACCAGAATTAAAATTCCATTGAGATAACTCTTATAATAAGGTTCTAATGCTTTAGCATTTCGATGCTAAAGTTAGTGCGGTTGGGTGAACTGCCCGAAGTGAATGCTCAGTTGGAGAGGATAAAGAAACAGGAACCCTCACTTGCAACCTTTGCATACAGCTCTACGATATATCAAGACTGATATAGTGAATACAACTTGCTTCTGTATAAAGTTATCATATTTTTATAGTGACTACAGTGAAAGAAAATTCGAGCGCAATGCATTCAATTGCAATGTCTTTTGATTCTACTTGTCTCACATGTAATAAGTTACAGTTTCAGGTCATGATAGAAAATTATTGCTAAGGAGGACCAACTCTATGAGGATCATGTTTGACTATTACGTGATGTAAAGTATTGTAGTTTATTCTCTCACAGTATAACAACTTTTACAGTAAGGAAAGGAACATTAAATATAAATATCCTGTAGCTTTAAATCTCATAAAATGCCTCAAGCTAAATGATCTAGACACTATTCAAAATACTAGAAGAGACCAACTTTCTTACAAAGGAATGGTGTTGAAGTATATTTGAGTGATAATTTTATTAAAGGTAGTCGAGTATACTAAAGCATGCCTCCAAAAAAACGCAAGCTAGAAATGACACCTGGATAGTGGATTTTCAATGCATAAAAGAAGAGGAGGAAAAACTGTGAGAGAGAGGAACACAGTGAGGTTTTCTTCTCTCATTTATCATGCATTCTTCATTCTTTTCAGCAGAGATTTGATGAAGTTGTTGGCAGCAATGAATGTCTTGTAAGTGATAGAAGGGAGCAAAGCAGGGTCAAGTTTGGGTTGTGTTCCCGAGATAAATTGTTTATTTGCTTAAGTTTGTTGTGTTTTAAGTCTGATTTTTCAATACTGATCAGTTTTCTCTTATGCAGATGACTACCTTAAGTTTCACCAACATTGCTTAGTTAAAATTTGACTTGATTTTGTTCTGTTCTTTGTTCACTATATGATGTGACATAGTATCTTAGATACTTAAAGACTAGAGCTATAGTCCAAGTCTAAGGAGAGGCTTAAAACTTTCAACAAATTCAAGAAAGAGTATGGGGAATTTGATTAAAAAATAAACATCAAATTCCTTTGGGTTTAATATTTATTTTGTTGTTTTTAAATTTCATTTCTCTTCATCTATTTTAAGAAAATATTAAATAAAAAAAAATACAAATCATATTCAGTCAATCATTTTGTATAATATATATATATATATATATATATATATATATATATATATATATATATTCTTTTATTTTTATTTTTATTTTTATTTGATTAGTTTCTTTCTCTTTTAAAAAATTAACACTTGAAACAAAATACAAAAAGATATAAAAACATACTAATTTGTTTTCTTTTTCTTTAAACATTATTAATTTTCTTTTATTTTTATTTTGATCAATTATTTTAATACATAAAAAAATCAATTATTTCAATACATAAAAAAAAATATCATTTTACTAACTTCAACATTAACACAATAGAAAAGACTCATTACAACATGTCTAACATTTTTTTAGCTTTTTGTCAATATTAACAAATTATTATTATTTTATTTTTTTTATATCAATTTTGTTTTAAACACTTTCATTTTAATTGTTTAGTACCTTTTTATATTTTATACAAAAGCAAATAAAATACAAAAATGATATGAAGTTATAAAGATATGGTTTCAATTATACTTTAAGATTTCTTTGTGCATACCTTATTAATTTAGTTTAGTTATATAAATTTTTTTTTAAGTTTTGCTTTAACTTTGTTTAATTTATTTTTATCAGTTTAAACAAAAGCATTAAAAAATTATAAAGTTAAAAACATATAAAAAATTAATATTTATAAAATTATGTAATGAGATTAATGCTTAGACTCTATGTTGTTAGGGTTTAATGTTTAAATTTAGGTTATAAAATAGGGTGACCATTCCTACTTCTTCTTGCTTTAGCCAATCAAGAGGTTGAGATGTTGGTGTTGGGAACTCCCTAGTCTCCTCGTCTTTCAAAGTAGATGCATTTATTGTAGCAGGTACAAATCCATACAGAACTGTACAGATAGCCTTGATGATTGGAAACATGCAAATCGAGGCAGCGTTGCGGTTCAAGTTTGCAGATTTGGTTTGTGGTTTTAATTTCTCAGAGCCATTTTTCTAGTGAAGGGAGCTCTTGTAAGTTCCGATGTTATTTGATGAAGAAATGATTTGTAAGAACAAAAAAATTATTGTGTACTGTGTGTGATTGTTTTTCTCATTTTTTTCCGCTGCATGCAAGAGTTAATTATTTCAACAAAGTATTTAGATATGATCGGTTTACTTAGTTAGTTGATCTAGAGTAAATTTAACAATATAGTGATGTTGAATTTTGACTTGTTTTGATTTTTAATGATAATCAAATTCTTGGTCATGTTGATGGAACTTTGGTTGTCACAGTGTAAAGTTGTATGTTGCATTTGTGGAAGATTCAAATCACTTAAAATTCTATGTAATCACACTACTTTACAAGTTGATTCAACAACTGCTTTGTATTTTTCTTATGTTGTTGAAAGCACTATCGAAGGTTTCTTTTTACTTGTCCATGAAATCACTTCACTACCAAGGGTAAAAACATAACCTATTCTAGATTTCCTCTCATTTGTATCACTTTCCCTATCCACATTTGAAAAACCTTTCAACGCAAAGTTATCATTCTTCTCCAGTACAATATCAAATTGTGATGTACCTTTGATATACTTAAGTACTCTATTTTCTACATTCCAATGTGTTTCCTTGAGATAGTTCAAAAACCTTGATAACATTCCAACTGCAAAAGTTATGTCTAGTATAGTTGTGGTAAGATAAATCAATCTTCCTACAACTTAATGATAAAAAAATTCATTAATTACCTCATAGTCATAATCTTTCAAAAGAATTAAATTTACGTGCACTGGTGTTTTGTTGGGATTACAACCTTCCATTTTGAACCTTTCCAACAATTTTGAAGCACAGTTTGTCTGTGAGATGAAAATCTTGTTTGGTTGTTACTATAACCTGTATATAATTGAATATATAACTTGTATGCATTCGTTTAAGTGTTATTCCCATCAAATATGCATTTCCTATTTTTAGCCTCAACTTATGTCTATCTGTATCTAGAACATGTGCATATGCCAAACAGCCAAATTTTTTGAGATTGATTATCTTTGGTTTCCTTCTTGACCAAGTTTCATAAGGGGTCCTTCCATGAACTTCTTTTTCTGGATTGCAATTTAACAAAAAAAATTATATCGGAACTACTTCAGCCCAAAACCGATCACTTAGATGATACCCTTTCAACATTTACCTATCCAATCTCTATAATTGATCGATTCTTCCTCTTGGCTACCCCATTTGCAGTGGTGTTTTGGCAACATAAGTTTGTCTTTCAATACCATCAAAACAACAAAAATCATAAAATTCATGTGATTCATACTCACTATCACTCCTAAACACCTCAATGCATTGACCACTTTAATTTTTCAATCATAGCCTTGAATTGCTTAAAAATTACAAATACATCATATTTGTTCTTTAAAATATATACCCATATTTTTCCTGAAAAATCATTGATGAATGTAACAAAGTACTTAGCACCTCCATTGAGGGATTGGATTCTGATTGGACCACAAACATCACTATGAATCAATTCAAGTACCTAAGTTTCCCTGGTTTTGTTGTTATCGAATTTGAATCAATGTTGTTTTCCCGCTAGAAATGCTTCACATACACCTTTATCTTCATCAATATTAGACAATCCATTCACCAAATTATGTTTATAAATAAACTTTAAATAAAAGTAATTAAGATGACCATATATTTCATGTGATAATTGATTTTTTGAAGTAGAACATGTCAAAAAGGTTTATTGTTGCTTTGGAATACCATCAAATTTGTACATATCATTACACTACAATCATGTTGCAATGATGTTGTTGTTATGATATTTAATCAAACATTGTTTCTTATCAAATACAATAAACAATGACAGATTTCGTCCATCAATTTGTATATCACGAAATTTTGGGTGTTGTTTGTACGTAGCGAAACAATGGAAGCACAATGTTGAGAAAGCCTAGCTAGGAACCGACGATGGTAATAGTGGCCAAGTATGCAACGGAAAAGCAACTGGTCAGACTTGTGATATAAAAGCATTAGACATACTCAGAACAAGAAATATTGACGGGCTTGAAAACAGGGCCACAAGCTCTAC
This sequence comes from Picea engelmannii, assembly GCA_009831015.1. Lineage (NCBI taxonomy): Eukaryota > Viridiplantae > Streptophyta > Pinopsida > Pinales > Pinaceae > Picea > Picea engelmannii. The sequence goes on from ML800718.1 coordinate 206,718, forward strand.
TCAGGAGATGTGAGGGCCTGATGGTCAAGTTGTATCTACCCCAACTGTTGAATGCAAAATGTGTAACACAGAAAATGAGACAATGAAAGATTTCGAGGGTCAATTTGTATATTGCGGAACTTCGGGTGTTGTATATAAAAGCAAAAGATATTCGGAAAAAAGACACATTCAGAAAAAGGACCAAGTAAACAGAAAGCGAAAGAAAACGAGATAAAGGGGAATTTGTTTGCTAATTTGTAGATCGTGGAAGTCCGGGTGTTTTTTGCAGGCGACGGGACAATGGAAACACAATGTTGAACCCGTTTATCTGGGAACTTGCGATTCAAAAAGTTTGTTCAGTATGAAACAGGGAAGCGGTCGATCGGGTTGGTGATATAAAAGTAATAGTGGAAATATGAAGACGTGAATCCACCAACCCCCGCACCTAGACATTTTCCAAAAAGCGAGTAAGTAACCAGAAAGGGAAAGCAGAGGGAAAAAAGAAAGGGGATGACAATTTTTAGAAATGAGAATTGGTGTAAGAAAGCTCCATTGATGGTCTTAACAGTAACTATGAAATGCATTAGACATGTGAACAGGTTTTTCAATCAAGGAATAGATACAATGAGCCATGCTTATAGTTTCCAGGATTTGTTTGTATAAGAGAAGCATAAAAAAGCTACAAGAAAATCAATTTTGGGATGTTTAAGTAAAGTTATTGTATTGTTAGCTTCACTGCAAGTATAACAATGATGAAATTGAATTTTGATGTCCCCTCATTGATATGATAGTTCCATTGGACTTTGCATAGTATATATTCTTTTATTTCAAATTATTCCAGGAGATTATTTTTTCTAAGTTCATCGATCAAGGAAAAGTGCTAAAAACGGGATAAAGGGGAATTTGTTTGCTAATTTGTAGATAGCGGAAGTCCTGGTGCTATTTGTAGGCGATGAAACAATGGAAACACAATGTTGAACCCGCCTATCCGGGAACTTGCGATCCAATTTTTTTTTCAATATGAAATGGGGAAGCGGTCGGTTGGGTTGGTGATATAAAAGTAGGTGGAAATCTAAAGACGTGAATCCTCCAACTCCCGCACCTAGACATTTTCCGAAAAATGAGAAAGTAATGAGAAATGGAAAGCAAAGGGAAAAAAGAAAGGGTATGGCAATTTTTGGAAGCGGGAATTGGTGTAAGAAAGCCCATTGATGGTATTAACAGTAACTATGAAGTGCATTAGACATGTGAATAGGTTCCTCAATCAATAAATAGATATAGCGAGCCATGCTTATAGTTTCCAGGATTTGTTTGTATAAGAGAAGCATCCAAAAGCTACAAGAAAATCAATTTTGGGATGTGTAAGTAAATTTATTGTATTGTCAGCTTCATTGCAAGTATAACAATGACGAATTTGAATTTTAATGTCCTCTCGTTGATATTATAGTTCCATTGGACTTTTCATAGTATATATTCTTTTATTTCAAATTATTCCAGGAGATTAATTTTACTAAGTTTATCGATCAAAGAAAAGTGTTAAAAACGAGATAAAGGGGAATTTGTTTGCTAATTTGTCAATCGTGGAAGTTCAAGTGTTGTTTGTAGGTGGCAGAACAATGGAAACATAATGTTCGACCCGTATATCCGGTAACCCGTGATCCAAAAAGTTTGTTCAATATGAAACGAGGAAGTGGTCGGTCGGGCTGGTGATATAAAAGTAAGTGGAAATTTGAAGACGTGAATCCACCAACTCCCGCACCTAGAAATTTTCCAAAAAACGAGTAAGTAACCAGAAAGGGAAAGCAAAGGGAAAAAAAGAAAGGGGATGGCAATTTTCGGAAGCGAGAATTGGTGTAATAAATCCCCATTGATGGGCTTAACAGTAACTATGAAGTGCATTAAACATGTTAACAAGTTCTTCAATCAAGGAATATATACAATGAGCCATGCTTATAGTTTCCAAGATCTATTTGTATAAGAGAAGCGTAAAAAAGCTACAAGAAAATCAATTTTGGGATGTTTAAGTAAATTTATTGTACTGTTAGCTTCACTGTAATTATAACAACGATGGATTTGAATTTTAATGTCATGTTGTTGATATGATAGTTCCATTGGACTTCACATAGTATATATTCTTTTATTTCAAAGTATTCCAAGAGATTAATTTTGTTAAGTTCATTGATCAAGGAAAAGTGTTAAAAACGAGATAAAGGGGAATTTGTTTGCTAATTTGTAGATCGCGGAAGTCCAGGTGATGTTTGCAGGTGGCGGAGCAATGCAAACGCAATGTTGAACCTGCCTATCCGGTAACCCGCCTATCCGAGAACCTGTGATCCAAAAAGTTTGTTCAATATGAAACGAGGAAGCGATCGGTCGGGATGGTGATATAAAAGTAAGTGGAAATCTGAATATGTAAATCTTCCAACTCCCGCACCTAGACATTTTCCTAAAAACAAGTAAGTAACCAGAAATGGAAAGCAGAGGGAAAAAAGAAAGGGGATGGCAATTTTCGGAAGCGGGAATTGGTGTAAGAAATCCCCATTGATGGTCTTAATAGTAACTATGAAGTGCATTAAACATGTGAACAGGTTCTTTAATCAAGGAATAGATACATTGGTCCATGCTTATAGTTTCCAGGATCTATTTGTATAAGAGAAGCGTAAAAAAGCTACAAGAAAATCAATTTTGGGATGTGTAAGTAAAGTTATTGTACTGTCAGCTTCACCACAAGTATAACAACAACGAATTTGAATTTTAATGTCCTCTCGTTGATATGATAGTTCCATTGGACTTCACAGAGTATATATTCTTTTATTTCAAATTATTCTAGGAGATTAATTTTGCTAAGTTCATCGATCAAGGAAAAGTGCTAAAAACGAGATAAAGGGGAGTTTGTTTGCTAATTTGTAGATCACGGAAGTCCAAGTGTTGTTTGGAGGAGGAGAAATAATGGAAACACAACATTGAACCTGCCTATCCGATAACCCGCCTATCTGGGAACCCACGATCCAAAAATTTTGTTCAATATGGAACGGGGAAGCGGTCGGTCAGGCTGGTGATATAAAAGTAAGTGGAAACCTGAATACGTGAATCCGCCAACTCCCGCACCTAGACATTTTCCTAAAAATGAGTACATAACCAGAAAGGGAAAGCATAGTGAAAAAATAAAGGGGATGGCAATTTTCGGAAGTGGGAATTGGTGTAAGAAATCCCCATTTATGATCTTAACAGTAACTATGAAGTGCATTAAACATGTGAACATGTTCTTCAATCAAGGAATAGATACAACAAGCCATGCTTATAGTTTCTAGGATCTGCTTGTATAAGAGAAACGTTGAAAAGCTACAAGAAAAATGATTTTGGGATGTGTAAGTAAATTTATTGTACTGTCAGCTTCACCGCAAGTATAACAACGAAGAATTTGAATTTTAATGTCCTCTCGTTGATATGATAGTTCCATTGGACTTCGCATATTATATATTCTTTTATTTCAAATTATCCTAGGAGATTAATTTTTCTAAGTTCATCGATCAAGGAAAAGTGCTAAAACAAGCCACATACTGCATTTGCATCACATCGCTTATATTAAAGAGCAAAGCATGTCCTCTATAGTCTTTAAGATCATAGAAAAACTGCGAAGATCCTAAATGTATTATTAATTTTCCAGATCGAAGAATACAACCAAGAACCAAGTAAACACCAAATGTATTGAAAGTTGAGGCAAAAGGAAATGCATGAACACAGAAGGCATCAAGCAAGATCCCACAAGGTTCCATAGAGCAGTATGCATCGACCTTTACATCAAACAATTTGATATATAAAAAAAACACATCATGGCATTGGTTTTCTCTTACATCTGGTATATGTTCCCACAAGAAAATAACCCAGGCCATGGGATATGAACAAAATTTCGCCAAACACAAGACAACACAAAACCAGCGGAGCTTTGCCACTGTACGCTAGCTATAACCATAAATCAAAATGGGGAACAAGAAAGTTGTTGATTACTATTTTACCATTAAGCAAGATCACTATGGACATTTTCTTTTGATAGTGCCATGGTCTATCACTACCAATTTTAACAATGCCAAATTTCCAATATTATTCGAAATTCCTGATGATTCTACCCAGAGGAGCAAGTTGTTTCGACGGTTCAAAGGATGGGCTAGATTTATTTATAGTTGGATACTTTTTATGGGGTTTGCTCTCATGCTTCCCATTTCTAGACTAAAAAATCTTATGCACGTGTACATCACCAAGAACTGCACCTGCATGTATGAATTCCAATGCCCGAACTCCCCAATCTCTCTAGCGAGATCTGGAAATCTCAAGTTCATGTTTCAATCCATGCTAAGTCCTTTTTTTTTCAATTAGGGCATTGATAAAATGAAGATACCATACCATAAATGTATAGTTGGAGACCAATTTTTTTTTATTCGGGCACCCAAACAAAATGCAGAAATCTTTCCATGGCTATATAGTTGGAAAACAATTATCCAATTTGGGCACCCAAAAAATGTGCAGACTCCTCCATCAAAGCCACAACCAACCACAATTTATTTATTTGCACATCACAAAAATATGAAAAATTCTTACTGGGAGATGAAAAAAAACATCAAAATAACAACATCGATTGCATTTGTAATTAGATTCTCCTTGTTGTTTCAAGTGCACAAGAAGAGATAAAATCCTTGGAAAGAGAATTTTAAAGCTATAGATGTAAACTCCGAAGAACTCAAGTCCGACGAACATTCATCTGGATGTTGAAGAAAAATTACAGACAAACATGAGATATTTTTGTTTCCTACCAAATCTTGATATGATTTTTTTTTATCAGCCAATATGCAATATTGCATTGTCCTCATTTAAGGTAAATTTTCTATGTATCTGAAAGTTGTGGAACATGTAGACATTGTTTTCCTTTTTCTGTAGGTATGCTTCATATGACAATTTTGCTAACCCAGGAAGCACATCTTATAATAGAGGTTGTCTAATTGTACAATGCATGGTTGTGTTGCCCACGGTTTGGATGGAAACATTGAGGCAATGTCTATATATGTATGGTCATTTTTTACTGCATCGCAGACAATCAATCGTATCATCACTTATGAAAGCAGAAGCATAAGAATGAGAGTTTCATTTCTCACATACAGGCTCAAAGGGGGTCGAGTATGCATTCGTTGCAACCAAAACACCTTCAACCTGGAAACGTGAGAATAACAGTTAATATATTGAACAATATAATATACAACTGCGCCCCCAAAAAAAAAACTGCAGAAATTTGGTGAAGGCTATTTGTATGAGCAAAGTGAGGATGAATATATAGATGTATACACACAATAGTTGTAGAGCTAGTTAGTTTCTTGAGATCCTGTACTATGTCTACTCACAATTCTGTTACAAATGTTGCTTGGGTTGTGCGAAAGATCCTTTCTTTAACATCTCTTTTCTTTGTTATATTTTTGAAGAGCATAAGTGAAAATTACCCTTTATGCAATTGTTGTTCCATTGACGAAAACAAATTTGAATAGGTATCGAACAATTGCAGCTGCAACATGGAACAATGCAATATTTGTGTAACTTAACCGAGATACATGGACATGTGAAAGTAAAGAACAAAACTGGATATGGAGAACGATATCATTGCCTTGTCATTGTATGAATCTCCATATTTTATATGGATAATATGTTGCGAGACAAGTTTTCACGCGAGTGTGACAGCTGCACCAATGGTTCTAATTGGGTAAATGTCGTTTCTTTGTGCAAGTTGGTTGATAGATGTGTCTGGGATGAAATGATATTCTGAACAAATAGCTAGAATTTTTTCCACAATACTTGTTTCGTTGAGCGATATAAACCGATCACAATCACCATGGTCATATAGTGTTTTGGGCAATATATTAAAATTTGTAATAGAATATATTTTCTGCATGTTTCTGGACAAGTTGTGTAGGAATAGTCAGTGTGACTGTCATCAGGGCCTCCTTGTCTATCATGTCAGCACACATAATGGATCTAGTTTTGCTTTCCTTGTCCAAGTAGGTGTTATAGACGACTATTATGTCCCTGATGAACACTTGTCCAATTTGGTGGTTGTTCAAGCCCTCTATTGATAGTATTTTGGGTGTTACAAGTTTAGACCTGGTGACAATTTTTGAACAGGAAAAGTAATGTGAATGGTAGTGTGCATTGTTATTTTTTTTTTTTCATGGCATAAATGTACAAGTAGACGCACAACTTGGATGAACTATGGAGCCATATTTTTTCAACCAGACCTCTTAGTCTATGGAACCTGTGCTAGGTTCGACGTCTCACTTGCACTTGTTGATACTTCTTGTGAACTGCAAAGTATGTGTTGCAGATGAAATCAACATAGTCACCATGCCATAGATGAATAAATAACTGAGGATATTTGTTTGGTAAACATACGAGGAACAAAATGTATGCATCTTTACCTTTGGCCTTGTCGGTATGTTGATGTTTGGGATGATTGACTGCTCATGGCCATGTCACTAGTCCAACTTTTTCTGATGCAAGCATGTGTAGATGAACATGAGAAGGACTAAACAAGCATATGCATTTTATATTGTCCATAATTGTTCTTAATGTCACATGCAGGGTCGAAAGAGATGGAATACGAAATAGGGTGTCAAGGGATACTCAAGAAACATGAGGACCCGAGGGTCAAATTGTATGCCTCGGATGTTTTAACTGAAAAAATGTGTAATAGTAAATAGGGCATGCTGGTGGGGCACTACGACCAATTTGTATATTGTGGAACCTCTGAAGCCAAAGGCACAATATTGAATCTGCCAGCCCGACACCCGCAATAAAAAAAGTGGGTAAGTATGGAATAAGGTAGAAGAATGACTATAAATGTGAACCTGTGAGTTCGCCAACCCATGCACCAAGGCATTTTCGGAAAGACGACTAAGCAGAGCAATCATAAAGCAAAAGGGATAACAGAAAATGGAAAAATTAGAAATGGGGAGGGAACAAAGGCCCATTGTTTCCAAATCATTGTTTTCAAGTCCAATATTATATGCTCCCACCCATTTTGTATGTTTAATTTACTAGCACAATTGGTATATCTTTTCGAAGATTGTACCACATACCCCTTTTTTGTTGCATATAACAATTCACCTTCCTATCGAACCAATCTATTTCTTTCAAGTTAAGGTAAGTTAACCCACACTGAACATACAGTAGACATGAAGGCAAGTTAGTATGCATAAAGACATGTAAAAGAAAGAAATGCAGTTATATTTATTTCAATGTAGCAACAAAGAAAATACGATTCACATGAGAACAAGAAAAAAGATACGTAGTATATAGATACAGTAAAAAGGGTGCAAAGCAGTAGAACAAGTAGAACAAATACACAGACAATAAATGAAATACTAAAAACTAGAATATGAAATAAGAGTACAAGTATGTACCTCTGTAACTCCTCCTCTACATTCACGCCAAAGAGTCCATCGTCCTCTCCAGCCACTCTGTTTGTTTAAATGTAGCAATGCAGGAAAAATACAATGGACATGGAGGAAGTTAGTATGCAGGAAGACATGTAATGAAGATAAGTTATTATGTAGGAAGGTACACCATATCTACATACAATAAACTAGGTGAACACATATACAGACAATAAATGAAATACAAAACAACAGAATATGAAATAACAGTACAAGCATGTACCTTTGTATCTCCTCTTCCATCGCTGCAGTTAAGACTCCTTCGTTTTCTCCAGCTATTATGTTTGTTTGAATGTGGGAACACACAAAATACAATGAACATGAATGGAAGATGGTATGCAATAGAGAACAAGTAATATGTACATACAGTAAATGAGAATCAACGAATAGAATAAAATATAATTAGAAACATGAACCTTTGCTTTTCTCCATCCATGGTTGTAAATATATAAAGTTTTTCCCTGCCAAAAATATATTACAAGCCACAAAATATTAAGAAATTGCATGGCCATAGCTAAATGATTTTTGGTTTTATGTGGCAAAGTATCTAGGTATGCTTCCAGACATGGAAATATAATTTTGCAGTATCTTTGGTGTACATATCATATCTCAAGTACAAGAAAAATTGTGTCGTGGTCACACTAGTCTGTGTAGAGGATAAAGAAGTTGTATTGTGATATGGGCACATTTCACCATATATGGTTAATAAGTGTGTTTTGCACATGTTTTATTTTAACAAAAAAATAATGGATATTGCAATTGCACATGAAGTTGTCCAATTATTTCTTATGCCACTATTTTGTATCATGTCAACACTGAAGTATAGGAAATTTTTTATAGTAGAACAGGCGCCAGATCTCAACTTCCCCAGACACGGAAAACAACACAACTGCAGTTCCACTCGCGGGTGCAGGATTTGAACACCGCAAAGTGCAAAAAAAAAAAAAAAAACTCCAACTGTCGGCGTAGGACCCCAACCCTGCAAAGCTGAAGTAAACAAAATAAAATAGAAAGCACCAAACCATCGAGAAAGCACGAACATGCCCAATTGTAGCCCCAAGGCCCCAAACTCATAAACTTGAGCCAAACAACAACAACCAGCAACCGACGAACCAACGAACCAACGAACAAGAAACAACCATCGAACCAACGAACTAGCGAACCAGCGAACAAGAAATAACCACCGAACTAGTAAACAACATATGTATCTCCAAAGATTACCAAACTACAGTCAAAGCACAGAAGGAACCATAAACATATGACGATCATGCCAGTAGAAATAAGCAAACATTCTTACTTGCAAACTGAAAACAATGAACAACAAAGAAGGTATAGAAAATGAAATTATGGTATGGAAACTTACTTTGAAATGATGAACGACAGAAGAATAGGTCGAATTGTGGGTGCAACACCTGGACCCTGCAAAGTAAAAAAAAAAAAAAAAGATCCAACTGCAAATGCAGGACCCCAACCTTGCAAAGTTGAACCAAACAACCACAAGCAACAAATGACGAACCAGCGAAGAAGAAGCACCCACCAAACCAGTAAACAATGTATGTAGCTTCAACAATGAGGAAATTGCATTCCAAGCCTAGAAGAAGTATGAAACATACAATGCCTATTCAACTGGCGGTGGACAACAATATTGTCCAAATTCACTGCAACATTGTATGGAAAATTTCGAGGAAAAATGTACTCCGAGAAGCCTATTTAGGTAAACATTTAAGGATGTCAGGCTGTCTAAGGGCCTCACGGTATGCAAACATTTAAGCTTTCGGGCCTATTTCAGGACCTCGCGCCATGTAAACATTTAAGCTACCAGGCCTATTCAAGCACCTCAGAAAAAGTGTCAATGATCTAAACCTTCGGTATGCAAACATTTCAATACAAATACAAAGGACTAATAATAATAGGAAAAACATTAATAAAAAACAATGTCCATGCTCAGAACTTTCGTTTTGTAAACATTTCAATAAAAATGTAATAAAAATTAAAAAGGAGCATCTAAGCTCAAAACTTTGGATATCTACACATTTACAACATTGGGAACAACGAAGCTGGCAATAAGACCTCGAATTTATTTTCCAATGAGACAATGACATATAAGTTTTTTCTTTTATATATATATAAAATAATGCTTTTACTTCTATAGTATGAACAATACAGATGATGCAAAAATTTATAGTCAAAGGACAGATTAATATGAAGTCAACGAATTATCGATCTCTATAGTCCTTCTGTGCCTTCAGCAGGGACTAATAATAGACTCCATTATTATTCTCTTAAGCATCACTGAAGATAATTACAAAACAAAAGTTCAAATATGTCTTCTTTTCTATGGGAACATACATACTTAAGATTAAAAAAAAAAACACCATAGAAATTCAGTTTTCATGCAAAATATTTGATACTAATAGCATGAAAAAAATATGCACATGCCTGTGGGAAACTATGCAGCTAGGATGTAAACACAAGAATTTCATTTTTTGTGTAAAGTTTTGAATACTAGTCACATAACATTGCCTAAATTATATTGCCTAAATTATATTTTGACTGCATTTTTGCAAAATTCTTATTTACTTTGAAATGTATATTTTGATAGATGTTATTTCAATGTTGTGTAAATAATTTTTTTGTATTTTAACTCTTAATAGTTACCAAATAGCATAATTGAACAAATTCACTACATTTTTGCAAAAATTCCAATTTGCCTCAAAATCCAACTTCTAATAGATGTTCTTTCATTGTAGTGCAAATGAATTATTGAATTTTAAATCTTAATAGTTTCCCAGTAGAATAGTCTACAAATAATTATCTTATTGTCCTAATCAATTTACAATTATGCCTCGTCTCCTCTCTCAACCTTTCCCATTCTTTTAACATTAGATGATAAAATATGTAGGGACATTAGGTCACTATGTGGATCTTGTTAAAGTGTGTTTTGAATTAATGGGTAGCCATATTACACAACAAACCATTTGAATCTAAATGAAACATAAATTTGATGACAAGTAAGTAATTGTTGACAACAATTAAAATAAAATTAATTTCAATCAATTTTAGGGAGGAGGAGAGTAGAGGGACAAGAAGTTATAAATAATATCAACTAATATATAATCTTCCAATAATTTGTTTTCTCTTCTTTGAGTTCACAATGGGAAAATATTAAAATTCTCAATTTGGCTTTCCAATTGTAATCATCATCATAATTAGACTCCACTCAAGTGAATGAAGGAATGCACAAGTTGAGGTCGAGTGTGGTGTTTATCCATGTAGATATTAACGTTGCAATTTGTAATTGATCCATTCATCCATATTGTTATCACACAAATTGTAGGTTGGGAAAAACCCAACCCAATATACAAATATGAGACACCAGTAGTTTTCATCAATAATTTTAACAGAAAACAAGTTTGTTTTTAAGGCAAGACCATACAAACATTATGCGTATCTTTGAAACAATATCTTGAAACTCTCATGGGTACTCCACCTCTTCCCTGTACCTCATGAATATTGTCACAACTAAGAATAAAGATCTCATTATCACAGGGAGAGAGTTTTGAAAAAAAAATATTACTTACCAGTCATATGCTTGGTGGCTCCTGAATCAATGTAATGGATAACACATATGTCAGTGTGAGAAGCCATAAACAAATAATCAGTGATAGGACTTTGATGGTTTCCCCCTATAATTCTTCCTCTATGATGTCCTCTACCTCTATTCTTATCAATTCCATGTGTTTGTTTAAGATAACACTCTTTCTACAATAATTTCAATGCTTAGAACTTTGAGAAGTACCTATCTAATTTGAATATTTGGCCTCCAAATTTGATGTCAATTATACCTTCCTCCTTGACAACACACGACCTCTTCCTTTGTGTCTTCCTATAAAATCTCTATCTAGTGAAGTTCATTTTTTTTTAGTCTTTGCTTTTCCTAGAGTAGTAAGCCTTCAACTTCTTCAAACGTGGGAGTTTCATTTTGAGAAGAGATACAAAGCGAAGCTACAAAATGTTGATACACTCATCAAGTAGGCTATTAAACAACATGGTTATGAATTCCTTGTCTTTAATGTCTTTGTTAATTGTTGATAATCTAATTTTCAATTCCTACAACTTATAAACATTATTTGTAATGGAATTTGATGTTATTTCAAACCAGTGAATTTGTTTCTCAACAATAAAATTTGAAATTCATTTGAAGTTTCATACAAATTATTTACATTCTTCCAAACCTCAACAACAATGGTAATACCATGAATATGTGGAACAATATCATCTTCCAAAACCAAGGTAAGAAGAAGTAATGCATTTTTTTTTTATTCTTATAGTCATTAGACACGGGATTTGGTTTTGGAGTTGTCCCATTACGATTTCCCAAAGACTATGATAAGACAAAATTTGCTCCATTTTTTGTTTCTAGGGAGGAATTTGTTTACCATTTTATTTATGGGACTCAAGTATCATGAAATTATTAATATTGACCATATTTCCTTGTAACTTCCAAAAAACATATTATAACTCCAATACAAATTAGAAACCCTTATAACTCCTTTTGAAAAAAACTTATAACTCCTTTTAATAAAAAACCTTATATTTCCTTAAAGATATTTTTGAATTGTTGCACTGGTTGCACAAGTTAAGTTCATAGTCCTAATTTTTAGCAACTGTATTGTGAGGGGCATCCGTATGATTTGGGTGCAGTCTGTACAAATTTAATTTCTAAACCATTATCGTATTATATCATTTGTTGCCATATGATTTGGGTGTAGTTTGTACAAATTTAAATGTAAATCCTTTGTTGTACAAATTCGAGTCGTTGTACATATTTAATTAATTCAATTTTGTCTTCCTTCATTGTTATACATGTTTAATTGAGTTGTGCAATATTTAATTAATCATTAGTCCATACAATTTATCCTTCCTTTGTTGTTGTACATGTTTAGTGGAGCAATATGAATCTTCTTCATGGTTGTACACATATTTAATTAATTACTGGTTCATACAATAGTTGCATCATGGCTATACGGATCACAATTCATTTTTTGAATTTGCAAATCTATGTTCATTACTTTCACAATAGTTGCATCCTGGCTATATGGATCACAATTTATTTTTTGAATTTGCAAATCTATGTTTGTTTCTTTCTCCAAATTCTTTGGTGTGCCAATCTTTGTCTTGAAACAATACTTTGATGTTTCCGCAGGCCACAATTATTGTGGCTCTTATACCATGTTAAACTATGCTATGGATAATATACATGAGACAAACAATAGAGTTTGAATGAGAGATTTATTATATCATTATGTATCTTATTACATAAGGTGGTGTTGTATATATATCTATAATTTTTTTTTATCTCAGTTAGGAACCACTCACTTAATTTCATAATTACATTTAACATTAACATCATTTATTGTATATCACTTGTTTCCATTTTATGATATCACATTATTACTTAATACATTTATTACTAATGAAATAAACATTACTATATCTAATAGCTTCATTGTAAGTACGATGAGAATAATTCGTAATCTATTGTAGGATCAAACCACACACATGGGAAATTGCTTCCCATGTGTGGGAGAAATAAAATATGTCAATTTGTTATACTAGATCTAAGCGTGGAAAGGAACAAGGTTGGTTCTATTATCACGAGATTTGTACTTGTGCAAATCCTTCCACAAGATCCCCAAATATTGTATAACTATAGAAGAAAATACCACTGTCACCTAAGTATAATCTTCCCTCATTTTAGTAATGGAATAGGTCCACCACAAGGGAGGCTTTCCTAGTGAGCTCAAGGGGTCAAATAACAAGAATTAGCCAAGTCTACTGCCCCCTATATTGGTAACCTGTTAGTCAATTCTAGGTATAGGATAGGGATAAAGGATAAAGACATAATTTTTGTACTTGTATGAGACAAAGAACAACTTGAAACATATATATACAATTATCAAGTTATAAGATGAAAAAAATATCCCTTTAGACACTAGACAAGCAAAAATTCTACGTCTGTTGCAAATTACAACTGTAAACCAGTCTTATAACAACAATAGCTATTTTACAACAACAAAAAAATTAAGTGTTCATAAATGTAGCAATTTAGCATGAAAAGTAAGCATCCATCAAGCATAAAAATATCCAATTGCTAGAGGTAATTTTTGAACAAGTTAAACCACTTATAAATAGGTGTATGCAACAATTTAACGTAGTTTTCAGTGGCTGAAGCAAAATTTTATAACAAGAACAAGAATTACTTGAATTTTTCTATAGTTAGAGTTAGTAACATTAATAGGATGTTTGATGTTCGACAACATAGGTATTCCAACAGAGGACGAACACCTTCAGTAACCACTCACATAACCAGATCAAAGATCAACACACCGATGTTTTCACGTGGTAAAACCCCTACGGGGAAACATCCACGGCCCCAGCCAACGCGGCTA